>CM068316.1:50718043-50919252 GCA_034766995.1 Acanthacorydalis orientalis
AAACTACAAAAAATAGACTATATTTAATTTCTTCACCAACACATTTTGTACAAGTAAACCTCATCAAAAATATGGCAATACTAATTAAATATTTTTTTTAATGCAAATTGATAATTTAATGAATTTTTGAATAAAAATATTAATTTAAATATTAACAAAATAAATCTATTACCGTACCAAATAGTAAATAATATTTATTATCAAAATAAAAAGTATTTTGTGAAAATTGAATAATGTTACATTGTATACAATTATGTTAAACACATTTTAAAAAGTGCGCCATCATATGTTTATAAGTATTATTAAGAGACGGAAAAGAAGAAAATAAAAACTGTAGATTCATACATCAATAAAATTAAACAAACTTCAGAAAAAGTATTATTTTCATGGAATATAATTTTAAATAATAAAATGACTAATAGTTTTTGAGAATTAATCAATGTACTTACACTTAAATTTATATATGTATATTAAATTCAATAAAGCTTTTACAAAAAATTATTGAAAATCTTGATTGACAACGCTAGATTCTAAACATATTTATAAATCTATTTAAAAGTATATTTATTAGTCATCAGTTTAATAAATAACCCTCATCCAATATTATACTGAATATATTATTTCTTAAAAGTAAATTCCAGTTACTATATTATATTTTTTTAAATCAAAATTTTTCAACTGAATTTCATCATACAATTAGTCATAGTGTATTATTAATAACACATTTTTTTACAATCATTGTATAAATATGATATTAAAATGAATTACCCATTTATACATTTTGAATGGTATCAACAATAAATATTTTACAAAGGAAACATTTTAACAGAAATTTCAAACATGTGAGGTTAATGACTCATAAAATATGTCAAATAAATTTGTAAATAGTCTATTAAATAAATGACTGTTTCATTAATTTAATGCTGTATAATCAATTGTATAACTTTTACACATCTATTCATATACATTAAAAAAATACTGAAATATAATTAAGCTTTTTTAGTTTCTGTAATGCAAGGATTCCTAACCTGTACGCCAAATGTTTTTCAGAGTTATCAACTTAATTATGTTTTAAATGGATCATTGATTAACTTATGAAATGGTGTGCATATAAATATTAAAGTATTTGAAACATATATGTAATTATAGCTAAACTATGAGTAAATATTGGTTATAGAATAATTCATAATTAATGCAAAATAACCAAGCGTTCATTTATGAACATAGATATTTGTAATCAAGATATATTAGTTATTTAATAATTTGAGATATTGGAATGTTTTAACAAGCAATGAGTCTTTATTTGTTATTCACTGTTGTTTAAGCGATGCAATTTTAGTTGAATTGTATAGCTTTATACACTATTTACAAAAAAGAATTTAAAATATTATGGACAAATTATTATTCGAAGTTACTTTTTAGAAACATATAAAGGCAAAAATGTTTAAAACGCAAAAATCATCTTGTTGAATAGAAATTTATTCTTATATTACCATTTCAGCAATTTTTTATATATCAATTTAGAAAAACAAGCGTTTAAAAGAATGTAGAAAAATAAATTGTTAATATATAAATATAAATATTTATGAAATTAAGATAATATTAATTTATAATAATATGATTTTAATTTGAAGCATTAATTGTGTAATAACATTTTTAAAATTAATTCTTAATTCTTTAATTTCATTCATAAAATATTTTTTTTAAAAAAAAGGATGAATGTATTATCGCGTAAAGAAGAAATATAATTCTTACCTTGCTTTGTCTGAGAGTGCATTAATACAGTTTGCAAGTGCAAGCAACGAACGATTGATATGTGCACCTTCCAATAATCGTTTCCCTCGATTCTTTGTTTTGTTCGCACGTTCTGATCCCGCTAAATCAACCATCACGAGACGTCCACTTCGTACTCTAGTTCCTGTCCCGCTCTGCGTTTCGTAACGCACTTGAACAGTAACAAGAGCATGGCTCCGAGATGATGTCTTGTTCATTGCTGTTGGTTCGACTGTTCGTGCTTTATT
Source organism: Acanthacorydalis orientalis (assembly GCA_034766995.1). NCBI lineage: Eukaryota > Metazoa > Arthropoda > Insecta > Megaloptera > Corydalidae > Acanthacorydalis > Acanthacorydalis orientalis. The sequence continues at coordinate 50,720,065 of CM068316.1, forward strand.
CGCTTTATCTAATAACTGCATAACCTAGAAAAACATTTTAATGTAAATACAAATGTAATAAATTACATGGAGAAATAACAATATAAAAATGTACAATTGTCATGCATTGATACTGTAAATGTTAATTGATGCAGTAAATTTATGCAGACCTTCTGTAAAATCAAACTGCGCACACTTATTAATTTAATGATAAGTGTACTTTATTTTAAGAATGAATATTAGAGTCTGATACCGAATGGAACTGCTTAATTTTGAAATATGCGTATCGATTACAAAGTCTAAACGGAGGTGTGTATGAATTACACTGATTTATAATACAAGTTTCGAGTATGAATTACACTATGTTTTGGAGCACTGTTTTGTGTATGAATTACACTGCATGATTTGTACTCTGCTCGTCTCCGTTGACAGCCCAGAGAACAGATGAAATTCGTCTCGTATACACTGGCCAGCTACGATTGATGAAATTCGTATCGTATGCACTAGCCAGCTGAGATTTTAAAATAATTTTTATTTTGTACAATAATGATATTCGGCTCTTAACAGATACTAATATACAGTAGAACCTCGATTATCCGTGGCCTGATCAACAGTTCAGTCGGTTAATTGCGCGTTGCCTGTTCGGATCTATAAATGTCAGTTATTCAGTTATCCGTGCAGGCATTCCTTTTAACCGTACGCGACGTTCACAATCGGATCCATGTCACAAATCAAGTAAAGAAAAAATAAGTGCTATAGCATGTTCAAACGGTTCAGGATTGGATAAATTGAAACTGCTTTGTATTGGCAAAGCAAAAATCCAAGATTTTTCAATGAAGCAGGGATACAATATTTTCCTGTTGATTATTATAACCAGTAAAAGCGTTGGATGAATCAAAAGATTTTTAAGCAATAGTTCTTCAAAAAAATTCGTTCCAGTAGTACCCGAATCACGATTGTACATTAATATACTATTTATAATTTAAAATGAAAAAAAGATGTTGAGTATAGAAATAAATATGACTGAACGTATTAAAAAAAAACTTGTTTATATTTAAATTCGTTTACTAATTTGTATCAATAAATAATATTATACTTAAAATATGTTGTCTTGTTAAATTTGAGACACATTCAAAATATAGTCACAATAAATCAATTTAGACGAAAAGAGATTCGGAACAGTAAAAAAGAAACAATTTCTAAATTCATGTTCAAGCCTTCTATGATCATTTACCTCACTGACAATTCCTTTTTATTGTTTTAATAAGTGCAAATATTCATTTATTTCAAATCTTAGGTACTTTTGTTAAATAACAAACATCCAATACATCTATAACGCACAATTGATTAAAAGAACTCATATTTATTATGAAAGGAAAATAAGATAATCTGTATCTCTTATTAAAACTTTTGATTTACATCATTGAATCTATATACAAATTTATGAAACCTTTTGGAGAGAACTTACGTTTATATATATATATATATATATATATATATATTTATATACACATATATATATATATATATATATATATAGGTGTGTATGTATATACGTGGTAATTTTTGAAATATAATGCGTACAAATGAGAAGGTGTACATAAAAAGAATTTATTCATAAATCATTCATACAACTAATACAACATCGCAATATTATTGTCGTTGAACTAAATGTACATTTGATATATACGATTGACAACAATCTATCGATTACTAGTGTTATTCATTCGTAATTCATTTCGCTTTTATAAAGTGTCATTCAAGCAGATAGGCTACAAATTTTCAATACATTTATATTTAAAAACTGATCTTTTGTTTTATTCACGATGAATAATTCAGTGAAATTCACATTAATTTCACTGACATGTTTAGAAACTGTCAATTGTTTCGAATGTCTATTCATGGCGGAAGCGCTGGGTAGTCTTATATTATTTTCATTCAATGCTAGAAACATTTAAATACACACGTTTCAATAGAAAGCATTGAGTAGCCAATAATGTGTAAACCTGAAATGTTTTTTTTTTATTTTTGACATACAAAAACAATGGTTGTCAGGAAGTTTACATTAAATGAAATATCATAAAGTTCAACCTCTGTTAATTTTTTAATTTCTACAATTTGAATAATTTAGTGACTTTATGTTAAATGCGTGTTTATTTTTGTTAAAAAAATAGAAGTGGATAAATTTTACAGTTATTATACCTTATTAATTGCTACTTATACAGGGTATAAAACAATAATGAGTACTTTACAATTAATTAATCAATTCTCGCCTGACTATTCTAGACTTGGTAAATATTTTTTTATCAATTTCGCGCTATTTTTATACAAAATACTTAAATAGGGTTTGTTTATATTTAACAGCATCTCTTCAACAAATATTGAACGCACAATAAATTATAAATGTCATTCTCATAAAAAAATTAACTTGATAATGTAAAACCTGAAGAAATTTTAAATATATTACAAATTTGTCACTCTTCATAACATTGATTTGAAACTTACAGAAATAAAATACCGTTCTATATAATTACATTAAATTTATTTGACCGTTATAATTTTTTTTAATAAAGTATCATGTTTTTTCAAATAAAAAAAGGCTACTTTACGTAGAACTAAATGAAAAAAATAATAAAGTAAAAAGTCCCTATAAGTCTTGAATGAAAACGCTAGGAAAACAAATGCGCACACAAACTTTTTTTCCATTTTGAATCTTTGAATCCGTATAAAAAATGACAAAACTATACAAAGACGCTGTATATATATATATATATATATATATACATACAAATGCTTTCATTAATAGCTTTATACATAATTTATTGCGTTGTAAGAGTTAAAAATGTATAAAAAATAAAGTGCTTTCTTAATTTTTTTTATTATTTTATATTGACTATCATATTATCCGAATAAAATGTTTATATATATATATAATATTTCAATAAAAAATTCATAAATGTCAATAAAATGTTATCATTAATATCAACATATGTATTCAATTTTGTTTTTGTTGTGAAAAATATAAAAAATGATTCGACAGCAGCACGCAAACAATCGAATGAAATTCAATAACGGAACAAATTCTTAATACAAAAATAAAACGCTGCTAAAAAGTCAGTAAAGTTGAATTTTTTTCTCACTAACCTGTCCCGTCGATTTAGTTTCTATTTCAGTAAGACCGGCTACTTGTATGTTTCGTCCTTTAGAATCTTCACGTAATTCAAGGTAACCTGAAGATGGATTAAGAAGATCCTTAATCTGTTCGTTGTAAATTTCGAGACAAGACATCTTCACCTGAAACAAAACACTAGTTATATAAATTGTATATTGTTTTTTGTTTATTAAAGTTTATTCAAATAAAACACTGTCTTGTATTGACATTTAGTGTCACCGTGGCTGCATTCATTGTTTTACTTTAACTTGGCATACTTGATTTTATATTTATATACGAGTATATATACATATATATATATATATATATATATATAGTGATTCAATTTAGGCTTCTTCATAGAAATATTAAAAGAGGGTGCAGGGGTTAAGAAAAACCATGTAATTTTTTATCTAGTATTTTAGTTTCATTCAATACTAAAATACAATTGAACTAAAATACTAAACGGGAGATGTTTTTTTTTTAATTTTTGCGTTTTTTTAATACTTTCGTGCAGAAGCTTAAGTTGACTCAGCCTATATATATATATATATAAAGAGAGAGAGAGAGAGAAAATAGCAACATTTTCAAATATCAATAAAGAATGTAAATAAAATAAATAATTTAAAAATATATGCTATATTCTATCAATTGTAAATTTTTCTATTTATTTTTTATAACAAATATGCAATATATTTATTCTATGTGAACATGTAAAAATAACCGTTCCTTTAAAAAGACAACAACGTATGAACTTTATTCTATTGATTTGAAATTCTATTTCCCACTCTTTCTAAAAATCATTAACTCAAAGATTTTATATATTCTGAGTTCACATATTAATTTCAATCTATAAAAGGTTTTCCACAATAACTATTTCAAGAAATCCGGGCAAGTTAAGAGTTCCGGATATTAACCAATTCAAATATAAAACATATATTGTTGGCATTCTTTTCAGGTATTATCCGCAATACATTTCGTTCATTATTCTGCACATTGTATAGTGAAAAATCTGCTTTGAAGAATCCAGTTAAGACTAAAGCACCGAAAGCACGCAACAATCAACAAACATGTTTTCACACAGTGCGGCTGGCCTCGCAAGTTGCTGTTTCCGGTCAAGAATACCAAAGCTCGTAAACTATCTAAGGACTTTCGTAAGTGATAAATATACTGATATTTTATGTGTCAAGGTGAACCGATGTAAATAAATGTCCTCTAAATATTCAAGGCCTCTAAATGTTTTCAAGATAAGAATCGAAATATGTATGAATTTGGAAGGGTCTATACATATACATGCCCTGAAATTAATTCGTTAATGGACTAAATACAACGTAATAAAATTTTATCTCTATCGAAAAAGGAATATCTAAACACACATTTAAAGAAAATCTAATTACATTTTATGTAATTAAATTATATATCTGAATTTTTTTAACAAGTACATTTATAGAAAAGGAACATTCGATCTCACAATTATTTAATTTCAAATATAGTATTTGCTGTAATATTTATAAAAAATGTTTTTTAAAGTAAAAACGTAATGTGAGAGAATGTTATTATTTAAAAATTATTTTTCAAAAGGTCGAAATAATTTTTATCTCGATTTACATACGTTCAATGTACCTGATTTTATAAGAGATTAAATAAAATAATATTTCATTTAACACTTAGAACTCCATATCTAACAATGACATCTATGAAAAAATCCATAACAGATATAATGTTCGCCATTTTTTTGTTTTGTTTTACGTTTGTTTTTTCTTTAATTTTTAGTAGGAAAAACAAAATAAAATAATAACAATGTATAAATCAAAACTAAAGTTAATCACAAATATGGACAATATTTTTCAGAAGTGTATTTTATATACGTATGTATATTATATATATATATATATATATATATTAGACTTTAATTCTATTAATAATATCGAAGAAAAATTATGATTTTTTTATTGTTGAAATGAAGATATATTTTCTTAAATATTTTTAGCGACAACTCATGCACCCTTATTCATAAAAAAATCGTAATTGGCCCTGTAAAGCATGAAAACAAAACTGCTATTATAACTTTTCAGTATTATTCTAAATGACTGATATATATATATATATATATATATATATACACATATAGATAGATAGAGACTGATCATAATTAACATTTAAAAATAATAAACATAAAAACCATAGTATTTCAATTGTTTTTAAATGATATTGTCATAATTTTTACAATGATATATGTATATATATATAAAGAGAGAGAGAGAGAGAGAGAAAGAAAAAAAGAAAGAAAGAAAAGATATCATTCACCCTCAAATTAATATTTAAAAATAATAAACATAAGAACCGCAGTTTTTCAATTATTTTTAAATGACATTGTCATAATTTTTACAACGATATATATATATATATAAAGAGAGAGAGAGAAAGGTATCAATCACCTTCAGTATTTCAATTGTTTTTAAATGTCATTGTCATAATTTTTATAATGATTTATATATATATATATATACAATCATTATTATAAGGATAATACGAACGAATATATAACAAGACGAGTTAATAAGAATGTTTCTATACTAACGAACGAAATTAATTTATTGAAGAGCTCGAATAGTCTCATTATTATAGCACAAATACTAGTTCAACTTGAAGGTCAATGATTTACGCCACCTATACATTTCAAATAATTCATCAATGTCAAATATACACAATACGGGAACGAAGGTGAAGTTAAGAGTGTATTTATTCGATCAAATTGTATTGTTTGTTGAAGTGGTTTCTAATATATAATTTAAATTATTTCTAAGGATTCGAAAAACTACTATACACATGTCTTTTTGTAAAAAGCGTATTGGATAATCGATTTTTTTCATAGGTCTCTTTATATCAGACTGTTTATTTGTTATGGAAATGTAGTTAATTTTTTATTCGAAGAATGTCTGTAAATAAATTTATACACAACCGAAGAAACAGATATATAATGCTGATAATTTTCACAAATGAATTATTTATTCATCCAGCAAACAAAAAAAAAAAAAAATCCGGTCAGAAATGTTCAATAAATCATTATTGATCATTATTATTGTCAGTTATGTACATTTAAATAACGATGTCATCAGCTTCAGAGCGCCAATGTATAGAAAAATCTTATTTTTCTACAGATTTTTTTGCCACTGTATTCGAAATACACTTTATCTTTATAAGTTATCGAAAATTCCCCTATTAGTATTTTTCTTAAACCAAATATAGACAAAAAAAGTAGTTATCAGGCGTTAGATTAAAATATTTTCCACTCTTTGTATATTTCTGTAAAATAGAGTATTTTCTTATATTCTTTTTACAATATTCATCTTTATCTTGTACTTACAATAATATTTACCTATATAAAATAAAAAAAAACTAGTCTTTGATGATTTTTTTTCATCTAAATATACATTAAATAATTTAAATAATTAAACAAACGTTACAATACGTCTTATCTATATTCTATTAAGTAGAAATTTCAAGATTAAATGGATGAATCATAAAATAGATACAAAAACAAAAAAAATTACAGGACAAGAGAAAAAAACTGAATTGGTAATAATAACGATATATTTTAAAATCACAGAATTGTAGATGAACTACATATACATTGTAAACAGAAGCATAAAAATGTCCAGAAAGAAATCAATGGGCAAGGGGGATAAAAATATTAAAAAATATATTGGGACTTGGTAGAAAAAAGGGAATCTAATCATTTAAATTGAAAGGAACTGGAGCAAGTTTAGGCAAAGCGTCGTTGAAAGCTGAATATGGTAATGATTTTTTATATACATGTTTATATATATATATATAATATATATATATATACACGAATTTAAATCTTTCTATTTATTTTTATTTTAACCTTTCAGCATGATAGAAAATATACTAAATAATATATATAAGTAGAGAGAGAGAGAGAACTTATAGCTAAAATAAAAATCTTTTAATCAAACATTGTTATTTTTAAATTCCCACTATTTCTATAAATATGCCAAAATTTACTTGTTGCATGAGAACCGGATATGACTCATGCCTTAAATAACTTAAAATAAAATTAAAAATTATCATAAGAGAACACGAAAACAGTGAAAATAAATATAAATAACTTGAACAGTATTTTCAAAAATAAACGATTTTTATTTTTGAATACTTTTATTAAAACAAAACCTTATCAATAAAAACATTAATATTACTTTCAATTGTTTCTGAAATCAACAAATATTAGCACAATTCTAGACAGTTCTAGCAAATGTTTACTTGATGGTTTTAAAACAATATACGAATAAATTCAACAATAGAATCGATATTATACCTAATTTTTTGAATATATTGAAAAACGCACACAGATCTCGAAAAAAGCGTGAAAAACAACATTTATGACATGTGTATAAACTGATATTTATTGAAAATGCGATTGTTTGATAGTAGTTACTTGAATACGCCCCATATATGCCATTAATGGACAGTTAAATCAATTATCAGTACGCAAATAGACATATAAATATCGATCTACATTACATATATGTATATAAACACAAATTATATATATATATATATATATGTATGTATGTATGTCAAAAAAAATCCATTAATATTTATCAAGAGTGCGTATATTCTTAAAACAACTTCAATTACTTTAGTTTATAAAAAATTCAACTGTGTTAAGTTCACAAAACAGTGTTTCAGGAAACCATAAATGATTTATGTCAAATGTTCCTGGTTATTCTTTCATCAATAATAGATTATAAAAAAATAACATAATATATAAATCGTAACAGAGAACCGATTAATATTCAAGACAGTTAATGTTTATTTTAAAATTGTCATAAGTATTTAATTGCGTTTAAAATATTATTTGTTTTATAGAAATGGGTCGAAAGAAAATTGATGTTTGTAATAATAAAACATTATAATCGAAAATAAATCACTCTATTATTTCATTTACATACTCTGTTATTTATTTTATGTCGCAGTTTTTCCTCGAAATACAAATGATATAAAAGTGTATTTGTTCGAAGCAACAATTTATCTTTTCAATTCTTTATATCTATTGTAAATATATTCTTAAAAATATCGATTAATTGGCAAATAGAACAAATCGACCAGCGCATCTTAATAATTACATTAAGATTCAAATTAAACAAAATTATACTTATAAATATTAGAAATATTGCAACTATTTACTATCAAATTTATATCAGCAATATTTCAATGTATTATACTATTATACAATGAATTAAAAAAATAATATTGTTCTGAAAATTTATAAAATTAAAAAAGGAATAATTTATAACCAATATATATATATATACACATATACATATATATTATTAATCAGTTCATGATTTGAATGACAGCGTTCTATTCGCATAAAATATATTAGGTTATTGCATATGAAATGATCGATTTTACAGTCTCATCAAGTTAGCTATATTGACGAACAAAGAATTGTCTGCAGATGTCACTTATTTTATGTCAAATTAGAATCCAAAGCCAACGCTTACTTTAGACACAGCATTAATTACTTTGCCGGTGAATTTATTTTAAAGTAAAACGTTATAAATTAAAGTAGATAATGGATCTGAATTAAATTTGTATTTTTTTGTATAAATTTAAAATTAAGTACAATACATTGAAAGTAACTTACAATATTAATACATCATTTGAGTAAGATGAGGCTAGTAAACAGATAACATAATTTAGATTTAAAAAAAATCGATCAGATGATATGAACTTTCAAAATTATTCCTGGTCGAAGACAAAAGCTATAAAAAAGTTAAATTTTTTTTTAGAAAAAAACAAAGTAAATACAAAAACAAATTATATCTGAATTATATCTAACCCAAATCTTTAGTTTGAAATAAATATAACGCTTGATTTACAATATTAGATAAAAAATATTTATAACTGATAATAAAACTTTATTGTTATGTATAAAAACCAATGAAATTGTAAATAAAAATTAATAGTAACGTTTGATTTACAACTTTATGAAATATTATTTCTCTCCGATAATTTTTTATAGTTCATGTATTTATTACATATAAAAGACAGAACGCACACATATATTTCTCATTGTATATTTTTATAATATTTAACGTTTCTCGAATTTCCTTTTAATATTTTATTTATTTGATAGACCATCAATCTTTTTTTTTGTTCGTCTGCTAGAGAAACAAATATTTTCTTTAAAAAACGTTCATATATACAGATAACTAAAAATGAAATAGTAGGTGCCTGTTAATCAATCATGGAAAAACTACTGCATTCCATTGAGCTAAAATATTTCATAGACAGAGATGAATTTTACAACTAACAAACAGAGTAATGATGTTTAAAACAGGTTACTGCTGTATAAAAAAAATTAAATACAATGAAAAATCTAAAATACAAATCTCACACTGTGACTAAATTTTCTTTTATAAATAAATTGTTTTCCTGCTTAAACCATAAATCGTTCTCCCGAACAAAAAAATGTTCAATAAATGATTAATAATCATTTTTCAATGTTACTTAATCGCATTTAGATGGCGATCTCATAATCCTCTGAGTGCAAACGTACAGGAAAATATTTCTTCTGTACCTCAGCGCTTTTAATATGATGCTCATCGAAATGCGTAGCAACAGCAATTAAAAAGTAATTAATAATCATTTATTAAACATATTTCAATATAAAAAATGTATAGTTTATGTAACAAGAAAAAAAATCACCAGAAAAATATAAAAAAATACAAAAAAAAACTTGACTTTTGTCATATTAACAGTATAAAACCAAAAATAACTTATAACCAATAATGACTGGATTTATTATTTTATACATGTTTAACGGGTTGAAAATATTTTTTCAGTAATTTATAGCTCATATATATATATATATATATATATATATATATATATATATATATATATATATATATGCACTAGTATGCAAGTCCATCTATGATAAGCAATTCAGTATATTCGCAAAATCTTTTCTGCGCAGCAACTCAGACAAGTTTATCTGAAGAAAATACATTGAGTATTATTATATTACTCCTATTGAAAGTAAAACTGATAAGAAATGTATTCAAAATATTGCATTCACTGAAGCTTCAGAGTAAAAAAATTATTACACATTTTAACATTTTATGTTATGTTATTTTTATAATTTTTTTCAATAAGAATTTTATGTCTTTCATTTTACGTGGAGTATTTGTGCGTATAATTTGTTAATTTCTATTATTTGTTAAAAGTGAGCGAGCGTTAGCGATCGGTAGACGAAGCCCTTCAGGGTTTGAACGGAGCCCCCTAGTATATTATATATCTATATATATATATATATATATATATATATATATAGATATATATATATTAAATCTATTTATAAAAATTCCTATAAATGCTAAGCATATTTACTAATAACGACTTAATAGACATATTTAACTCCACCTTCATCATTCAACGTTCCAATTAAAATACATCGAAAGTTCCAAAGATAATTCACAGTTCGATAAATTTATAATTGATTTACTTATGTGTATACCGATCTATAAGTATTATATCGAATACGGGACCATTCAAATAGTGTATTATTCAGAAAAAGAAACGTAATATTCAAGGGTAAAATCCAAAGCTCTAGACCTGTAGTAAACACAGTGACAAACGGTGTAATATGTTTAGTTTTATTTCTATATTTATTGATGACTTTATGTGGACACGAACTTTTCATATACATATATACCTCTGCATATAACTAAATGTATTATGTATATATATATATATATATATATATATATATATATATATATATATATATATATACATATCGTTAAAGTTCATTTATGGCTAGAGTAAATATTTCCTGACGATAATGCTGGTATAAAAATCAATGTTTGCGACAATAAAACAAATGTTTATTGCAGAACAGATTTGTGTTATAATCAAATTTATTTATAACGAAGTCAGTTATAATTTTTATTTGATATAAATAATATTATTTATTATATAGAATATTTTTTTGGTAATTTATAGCTCATATATATATATATATATATATATATATATATATATATATATATATATATATATATATATGCACTAGTATGTAAGTCCATCTATGATAAACAATTCAGTATATTCGAAAAATATTTTTTGCGCCGCAACTCAAACAAATTTATCTGAAGAAAACACATCGAGTATTATAAGGATTGATTCATATAGACTCCTATTGAAAGTAAGTGAATAATTAAAAAAATTCTTAATGCAGGATAAAAATTGGTATTGTTGACAAGATATTTGTTATTATCATTGTTTCTTTTATTTTAGAATTACAGAATATCTACAATGTTATAGAGTCTATGAATTACAGAATATGTAAGAATTAAGAACATTTAAGGATTGCGGGTTATCTACAATGTTATATTCTATATGTTATTTTGTTTTTCAATGTTGTACTTTTAAAGAAAATGTATATCTGTGTATATATGTGTATATATATGCATATATGTATCTGTTTGTATTAAATGTCCTACATAAATATTATTTTAAATATTGATTTTTTATGAAATTACCGTCTTGCAATTTAAAAAATGTTTGTACAATAAGCGACATAGATGTTAGTTTTATGAAATAACACATTAGAAAAGAACAAAAACATACACTGTACATAAATAAGAGTGAAACGGATAATAGTGAAAAAAAAGAATGTAGTTGTTTTGACATGTAATTCATTATCCCACAGTATTTATATATATATATATATATATATACATACACACATACATACATACATTATATATATATATATATATATATATATATATATATATATAAATATATATGTATGTGTATGTGTGTATTTATCTATTAAAAATTATAAAACCTTTTTTTCTGATTTCTCTTCATGCATAATGGTATAAAACAGTGTATTATATTGTTTTCTAACAACTTTTTGTAATCAGTTTGATAATAATTTGTAGAATTAACATGGTACAACGAAAAAGAAATGTATAAGAAACCGAACGCTTATTAATTTGTTATCGGAAATTCCGTTTATAATTCCCAGGCGTTCAGAAAAACTGTCATTAAGTATACGTTCAGGTCAAACGTCATTTAATTGAAAGTTTGATTAATGCTTGTTTATTCAAAATACAAACGTCGAATGACCTTTCGGTTATGTTAATTTCTAAATCAATAACAAGAGTTTAAGGTAATTTTTGTATCATTCATTTGAATGGATGTGAGTAGAAATGAAATTGGATGTAATTTAGAATTTACTTATACTGCATGTTGAAATGTCAAATGGAAGTATTTATGTTGTGAGACATACTACCTTATTACATTTTACTATAAAACCGAATCTAATTACATAAGTCGATTGTAATCGTTGTATATGTCAAAATCTGACATCTTGTGTAAATATTTTTTTTATTTAATACAGCGTACAGATGTGTCTATAAAATATATCAATCACTTGTACTATAACATAGTATCTTTCTATATGTAAAAAAATAATTCTATTGTAAAATTTGAGAGCAGAAAATTGAAGAGGCCAAGAGTCGATTTGGGCTGGAGCGCCATCGAAGAAGAAGATTATATTAATGTAATTAGTAAAAAAAATAATCATACATTGCATAAATTATTAAACTGCTTTTTTATAATTATTCTGATCAACATAACACGGTACTAATTGTTTTTCTTCAATTAATCAAAATTGTTCTCTAACGACGTCACCGTTTTTTTTTTAATAATGAAAAAGTGACAGCTTAATAAAGATCTGTCAACCCTAAAGGCTGACCGCACGTCCCACACATAATAACTGAACACGTACAACAAGTCACGGTGACTAATAAATTGTAATGTAATTCTTTGAAATGTAATTGCCAATCTAAATTGTTTGTAGTGAAAGCTATCAACTACGAATTTCGATAGAACAAGTTTAGCGTATATTATCAATCATCTGATATGGAACCGACAAGAGTAACATTGCGTGTAAAATGAACTATAGTTGATTCCATTCGTTTAATATTTGTACATGACAATATTTCCTGTGTTATACGTGTAATTAAAAATTCACGTAGTTTTTGTAAAAGTTCCATTCGTGTCCGAACAGAAAGAAATGTCACGTAATATATTAAATGTTAAGACGATATATAAACACTGGTCAATGATTGGACAGTTGTGAAAAACGTGCCCTAATTTTCAATTTCTTATCACATTTGTATCGTGCTAACACTAAATTAATTATAACTGATAGTGAGAGGGTCGTAAATTAATTCCAAGTATTTTTCACTACGTTTCCATATCATAAAATAAACATTTATGTACACACATATGTTTTATATAAAAAACTTAAAATATTGAAATCAAAGGTAGCAGATATCAGCATAAAAAATAACATGAGAAACAAATTTTATTTAATGTTACAGAACATTTAAAAGCTATATAAACTTAAATGATCTAATAAAAATATTTATTCTAGCAATATTTTTACTAGTTCTGAAATTTATAAAATTTTAATCATATATTTATATATAATAAAAATCCACATTTCTCGTCACTCTGTCCGCAGGACAAAGTTCATGGCGACGAGAAATGTTTGCTTTGTCAGCTCATAGGTTTCAAGTTTAATTCATTAAGTTCCGTTCTTAGATATTTTTTATGTTTAAATATATTATATTGTAAAAACCAATAAACAGTTTTTCTTTCTAGTTTTCCGTAGATTTTGAAGGGCTATATATTATTTTTCTAATAAACTCCATTTATATGTCACTATTTTTGCAACTTGACGGCAATAAGGAAAAACATAATCAAAATATATTTATTAAAATAAGTAAATATCCAACTATCTTTACATACATGATATTTATTGAAAACATAAGAAAAGCATCAATAAATAAAAATAAACTATTGTGTATACTCAAATATTTGACAATTAGAAAAAACAAACAATTCCACGTTACTAAATTCATAACAATTCAGCATTAAAAAAGATAAAGTATGAAGAGAAATCGTTATAAATGTTTATAATATAAAAATAACGAGTACCGAACATTACTTTTTATATTTTGACGTTTAAAAACATAAAAGCATGCAATAAATAAAGTATACCAACATAATAATAATTATACAGTGTCTATTATTTTACATTTTAAACACATTTTTGCCCCCAATTTTAAAACGATTTAACAGCAACAAGTAAAAACTCGATAGAAATGTATTCATTAAAATAAATGAATATCGAACGTCTTTTTTTATATGTTTGACGTTTAAAACCCAATAAATCGGACAGATATATATATATATATATATATATATATACATATATTTATATATATATATATATATATTAATTTAATAATTATACAGTGTTAATTATCTTACATTTTAAATTCTTCATATTTTTAGATAAAATATATTTTTGGCCCGAAATCCAACACAATTTAACAGCAACAAGATGAAATATTCGAAATATATGTATGAAAATAAATGAATATCGAATTGTCTTTTTTATATATTTGACGTTTAAAGATAAAACAATTGTCAATAAATAAATGAAACGTAAAATAACCAATAAATTATTTGAAAACAGTATTATTTATAGTTAAAAAGTCTACAATGGAATAAATTCGTAATCTCTTTTTGTTGTATTATTTTTAATTTTCATTTATAATAATAATCTAAATAAAAAAAATCATTGTTTTATTACTAATCCATTTATCTAGTAAATAAATTTACAATTGAAACTCTTAATATCATATTCATGAGAGTTACATTGCAAAAACATTTGAAAATGATTTGTCAACTACATCTTTTTATTCCGTGAAAAATCAATTTAAGACATGTATTTATTTCTTATTCTGTGGATATTATGAAGTAGAATAGTCGTATAAACTGAATAAAAAATTCATGGAATAGTCGTTTTATTGCTAAATGCAATTTTTTTTTAAATTATCCTTGTGTATGTATTTCTATATATAAGTAAAATGGATAATTATTGAATTTTATAAGGATATTCTACAGAAAGTAACTATTGTTTTATATGAATAACTAGATGCAAAAAAATGTGACAGTTCTTCAACGAACATATGTAACTACAAGTTCTTTGTGCTTTCATATCATAAATATTTTATCATGTCCCCATATATTATTTTCCACTTTGAATAGGAAAGAAGGTTTGAAAATATAAAAGCGTAGTAGTTGTAAGTAAATTTGAACAAAAATATAGAAAATGTGTTTATAATGTGTAATAATTCACGCTATTTTCTTAGAAATTGAGAATAATAGTACATTAGCTCAATTTATATCACATATATTTCTAATATAACTTCGACAGAACACTAATAGTTAAAATTTTCATAAATTAAGTAAATTATGTAAAAAACATATTACACATAAAACTAGAGGGTGCTCATTTTCGATCAATTTTGAATATGTTATTATCTCATCTTCATTTTCAACGATTTCCGAAAAGTGTATGTGTCATCTTATGTATTCACTATTTACATTGCTCTAGTCGAACGTGTGTTTTCACACATCTCTTAATTAGACGTCGGACATGTTTACTTTTACATTGTTTTTTTTTAAGACGTCTATATATTATAAATTATGATTTATTGGTTACTACTCTACAATTTATAAAACTATTAAGAAGCAATAAAATATTTTTACGAAAAGCTTAAAATCACATAATTGCAACATGGTGAACACTTTATATAAATTCATAAATTAATAAGTAATACTCAAATATGATCTGATTTATGAATAGCATGTACAAATTAATAATAAGAAACATGAAACTGTAATTTAAAATCGGTTTTACATATTCAACTAGTTATGAGGAAGCGGATAGTATTTTTAAACTTCAATGAAATTCATATTTAATATTAAATTCGTTGTAAAAAAATATACATAGTATTGAAAAAATGAATATTACTTGCATTAAAATGTAAAATTCATAACTATATTTTTAATTAAGAGTAACTTTTCTTTGCAAACAAATTGAAAGTGGTCATGTTATTGTTTAATTAAACAAATGTTATTAACTTTTCAGTACAAGCATGTTTAAACAAATATTGAAAATTTCCTCTTGATTTTTTTATGAAAATTTAACAATAAAATCAAATGAAAACAAACAACTTACAGTATAGTTTTCTGGCGTTTCGTCATCCCGCACAGCTTCGAATAAATCATCGAGAGCACGTGCCATGATTCCTGGCTCTCGTGAAGTTCCGACCATCGTGTGTGTCTTCCCAGCACCAGTTGCTCCATAGGCGAAAACAGCCACACTGTATCCTCGAACAACATCCGCCACCAAACGTTTTGTTGTAACGGCATATACACGATCCTAATTAAACAGAAAAATAAATAAATAAAACATTTATACGAATTAAAATAGCAGTAGTGAGCACACACACATACACACACATTTATATATATATATATATATATATATATATATAATATAATATATATATAATATATATATATATATATATAAAGAGAGAGAGAGAGATTTTATAGAGAAGTTGTCATACATTAAGGATATGTAAATGATGTATAAAAATGATACCAAGTTGATAAAAAAATTGTAATTTTATTCTCTATTTTGTTCTGATGCCATATGCAAAATTTGAAACTAATTCAATAAACCGCTGAATAGTAATTCTAATTTGAATTTACAATAATTTTACATGTTCTTATCGAGAAATGTCACATTGTCAAAATGTAGCATGTAGCAAAAAGTATTAACGAAACAATACCTGTTACTTCATATATTTCGTGCGTGTGTAATTTCTAAGCAGGGGAACATTTTTGTAAAATTGCAAATATATTCACATCATTTTAGAGACATTAACTCTAAATCAGTAAAAATCTTGTTACACGGACCATTGCTGGACTGGGCTAATTAAATCATGGGAACATCAGAGACAGCCGTGTTGTTTAAACAAACTACAAAAATTGTCATGGCGTGTAAAATTGCACTTTCTCTCTTTTACACTTTCTTTATAGTATTTTCTCGCTTTTTCAGTAACGTGTGAAACTACATTTTATGTTTAAAATGGGTAAATGAGTGAAAATGAAAACCTTGTTCTATATCAAACTGCTCTATGAAATTTCCGTTCTACAGAATTATATTTTCAAATTGTTACTATCACTTATTTTTCCCATTTTAGGAGGAAGAGTGATCGTCCTTCTTTCTTTTGTAGTTTTCAATATTTTTAAACGAAATATTTATTACAATATAACTACTATTTATGATACACTTTTTGAAATACCTTTAATTCTAATTTTTGTGGTTGGTTTAATGTCGTTATCGGGCGTAATTTCTCATTCCATAG
Source organism: Acanthacorydalis orientalis (assembly GCA_034766995.1). Lineage (NCBI taxonomy): Eukaryota > Metazoa > Arthropoda > Insecta > Megaloptera > Corydalidae > Acanthacorydalis > Acanthacorydalis orientalis. The sequence continues at coordinate 50,737,540 of CM068316.1, forward strand.
ATATACGGTAATATTGAATTCACACATGAATAAAATAATTATTGAAACATCATTAAAATCTTAAATAAAATAATTTCCAGTCTATCTTATGATTTTATCGAAACAAAAAAAAAGCTACTTCTATACGATTAACGAAAAAATCTGACTACATTTGATTTATAGTTATATTATTGGCAGATACTTAATACAAATATATATTTTAAAACAATAATATGTATTTTTTATTATTGTTATATATTTAATCCTTACTATTATACTATAAACACAAATGAGAAAATTTGTTAAATTTGTGATTGTTTTTTAGGTTCTTTTTCTTTAACCGAGAAAATACACATACACACACACACATATATATATGAACTCATTTTACATAAAACAAGTATTACTCTGTACTCAATTTCGGCAAAAACAGATCGTATCTTGCTAAATATTATTACAGGCTAAAATATTTCAATTAAAAAAACTGCACGAAATCAGAACAGTAAAATGAAATAATACAGATTAAAATCAAGGACAGTGTATATATATATATATATATATATATATATATATATATACACGAACAGGTATACATTTTATTGAACTCACTTTCCTGATTTGATGGTAAAAATTGATGTTAACACTAAATATCCAAATAATGTGTTGTATACATGGATATGATATATCAAGTTCATACAGTATGACCTTCACCTATTTCATGGACAACACAGTCTTATCTGATTATATTCAAATGAACTTGATGAAAATAACTCTATACGACCGGAATACGAAAAAAATGTTGGACAATTATATTAAGCCGAAACAATTAGTTTCGTAGATCTATTTAAATTAAATGTGTGTTGATAAAAACGAAATGGATTAAAAAAAAACTGTCATTTAAAATAACAAATACATATCGCTTAATCTGAATAGCATACTTGTGTTTACCGCCATCCCTACAGTGGTTACTAGATTTTCAATTCAAGGTATATAATGAAAATCAGATATCAAAGTATTTGAGAATCTAATAGGAATTATAGAATTAGATTCCATACTGTTCGATAATGTTTTCTTGAAATTTTATAATATCTAAAAAAATTAAATCAACATTTTAAGCAAAGACAATTGAATATAAATAATGCTAAATGATGAAGAATGCTAAATGATTCCAAATGTAGAAAAGAAAATAGAAATTAAAATAAATAGTTAGTACTTATAGGATATGTCTATGTTTGTATGTTATGTATATATATATATATATATATAAATAATGTATGTATTAAAATCGATACATGTTTCTTTTTTGTTTCTAGTATTTTTGTGTCACAACAATTGTATGATACCTGAGTTTAAATATATATCATTTACAATGATTATTATATCATTAGATTATATATATATATATATATATATATATATATATATTCAATATGTAGTTGATTTAACATAAAAAAACTTTTCAAATTGAATAAATCAATTGAATAATTTTCATACCGGTATTCATGACTGAATTCAATTATCTTAGATTCTTGACAGCAGAGTTCTCTGATCTTTTGTTGACTATTTCATTAAAATTACTATAAATTGAGGTTTTTAAGAAGAGCATAATAATAAATCACCGTATTTTAATCTTTCTTGTTTTATGATATACAAATATATATATATATAACGTTAATTTTCATAGGATTAGATTGAATCTAATAATTATTTATAAATGCGTTTCATATTTTTTCTTAAAATATCATGGATTATGAAATAATAATTATCAAATAATTTTAATAAAAAGTTGTAAATTTACAATTGAAATTTATCTAAAATACAGTTTAATTTATTTTCACAAATGACAAACAACCAAGAATATATGTCAAAATTTTGGTGAATTTACAGTATTAATTCATTTTGAACTCTTCTTAATATTTAAAAAAAAATCAATTTTTTTTGTTTAGTATTAGTTTATTAAACTCTAATTTAAATAATAATATTTATAAATGATTACAAAAACAAAATATGTTTTTCAATATCATTTATAAATTAAAACAGTACCTAATTAAATGTTGCATATATCCATAAAACTCGATTATATATATATATATATATATATATATATATATATATATATATCATTCCTATCATTTCTAATTTATATTTAAATATTAATACAAATGTAAAGAAAAGAATGTACATATAACTAAAGAAAATGTCAACGAAGATGTACAATTAGACAATGTATTTGCATGTTTAAAACACATTCATAATCTTAGTATTTATGACAACAATTTAAAAAAATGATGTCATTGAACGCAATGTCGTAGAAACAGTTTTAAGGCACGTAAACGAGAATTAAACGATTATTTTTCATTTTACATTTATCATTTCGTTAATAACATATATTTTTTATAACGAACAAATTTATGCCAAAAAATTAGTACATTTGTGAAATATTAGACTTATTTGTCATTATATATATATATATATATATATATATATATATATATATATATATATATATATGTATATGTATATGTCTTCAAAAAATACCTGCTCAACATCTTCGCCGAACGCTACATCAAAAGTAAAACTTCTCCCAACACCTCCAGTGTTGCTTCCTCCCGTACGAACCGGCCGTTGAGAATTAGAAGCAGAATCTTCAATCAAACTGACGGTCTACAAATTAAAAAAAATATATATAACACGTCTGATAATAAAAGAGAATTTTTAATTTATATGCTTGAAGTTGCATTTTCTAAAACGCATGTTAATTTGAAATTACCTGCTTAAAAAGTATATCTATCTGGTTATAAATTGATTTTGTATATTTTTAACATGGGTATCAACTCTAACGGAGTATAAATATGTTAATTAAATTTTAATTGACCTATTACAAGTATAATGAACTTCATTTTTCATGATATTTAAAGAAATCTCAACCAATAATCATGATCAATTAATTTTGATAAAAAAATCGCATAATTAAAAAAATAAATTTAAACATACTAAATATAAATAATTAGCGCAATTGTATTTAAACTCTAATTGAAAAATATTTGTACTTCATTCATGATCAGATTTTTTAAAACTAAATTTTTTTTCATGCATTCATTTATTTTCTTAATCATTTATCTTAAAATAAATCAAATATGTATTTATACATTCATGTATATATATATATATATATATATATATATATATATATATATATATGAAAAATAAATAAATTAAAAACGTTGTAATGCTTACTGTATAACCTGTTACCAAAATAACCAATCGATTATTGAACATTCTTATCAGATTCTTCCATGAAGAATGAATATTCATTTGTGAAAATGATATGAAAATTATTAAAATGATATAATAATTATTTTTACAATTATATCGGAACTTACTTTTGAGTTTATCACATGAAGTGCACGTTCTTTCTCATCGGACTTCAACGGACGTACTCGAATAGCGACCATTAGACGATCCTCAGGAGTTTTCGGTATATCCTGATTGTCGTCCGATTGATTCGAACTAGGTGTCATGGTGCCCATGTAGAACTTTATGTACTTATTTTATAACTTCGATATTTTGATTAATAAAACCGAATTTGTGCAGCATAACACTATCAAATGTATTTTATTACTGATTAATAACTTTTATAAACGACAGTCACTGTTCAGAACAGTTTTTATAATCACATTTCCTGATATGTTCTTTTATACTTTATACCTTAATATTAATTTCACATAAACTATCTCAAAAAAATAAAAGCAATTGTCGTGTTCATATTGAATATTACAAATATATATATATATATATATATATATATATACGTATTTAAATAAACAAATTGATCTAATAGATTATGAACTAATCAGTCATACGTTAAAACAATAATAATAACAATAACCAGTTTACTAGATACGCAAAGTAAAATAAATTTGTAATATTTGAAAACAAATGGTTTGACATTAACAAAAATTGTTCCGTATAAAAGATATTTCAATTAAGAAAGGAAAGAGTGATAAGTCTAAAATGCGTTCAACAGAGATAAATAGAGATAAGAACTTAAATTTATGAGCAATATTTGGAATTTTTTAATAACCTTTTAATGAAAATATGTTAATAAAAGTAAAATAAAGAAGTCAATTAATTGTGTTAATGGCATTTTACTGATTATTTTAAAACACAAATTAGTCATTTAAAATTTATTAATTAGATTTGTTCAAATAAATAGAATTTGTAATATGTCAAAACAAAATTTACTACTAAATTCAATTCAAAAAAAGAGGTAATAAAACCGAATGTGAATTGGGATTTTTAGTTTTTATATCTATATAACAATGTATATATATATATATATATATATATATATATATATATATATATATATATATATTGTTTCATAAACTAGTTAATAAATCTTTTAACTGTATATCAAATGGTATATGAAACATGATTCAAACTTTTATATGATATAACTACTTTTAATTATTCTTAAAAATCTAATTGTAATCTAATTGTTCTGTTTTATGCTTATAAATTTGTCTGTCGAATGAGAAGTTGGAAATATTAAAATCAATAGACGTTAATAAATTTTAATTAATTAAAATGTTATTCTTTAATGCAGAAAATAGAGACAATTGAACGGCTAACTCGCAGTTGAAAATAATAATAGATTTAATATAAACAATGACAATTATAAACAAAAATAATTCTTTCATTAACTCTGCGTTTCTTAAAAAGTGATTCGCGACTTCCCCCATGACTCAAAGTACAAGTAATAGTAAAAGGGAATCAAAGTTAGCTGAATTTTAAAAAACAAACAATGAAATGAGCCCATATTTTGTTTCAATTTTTTGATCTATTTACAATCACAATGAAATATTAGCTGTTAAAAGTAATTGAAATATTTATTTGTTGCACAATGTTACTGTCCTTAATTTTACTTATAGAGTTTGGATTGACGGAATGCCGAAATCTATTTAAGAGGCATGGTATCATAAACTTTGAATAAGTTCGATAAAGAAATCACAAATTAATAATTTGGAGAATGTAATTACTATAGAAACAGTATTTTATCAATATACACAATGTGACTCCCATAGCAGTAATGATTATTATTTTTTATATTCAATTTGTATACAGCATAACAACTTATATATTTTAACACATCATTACCGTAATAGTACACGATTTATGTTTAAAAATTGGAAACCTCATTTTTGTGTGATTGCAAACATTTCAGTTTTTTCAGAACCGATTATTTTCAAAATTTCCAAAGTTGCGGAAATGTCATTTTTCAGGAGACCTATTAATTTCACAAATATTCCCGAACAAGCTAATCAACAAATTATCAGTAAATATTAGAAAGATAAAAATTGTACTATAAAATAATTCGATGTGTCTAAAACAGTAATTATTATACATAATCTATAATAAATCTGTGATTTGTGTTTCAATTGAGTGTAAAAGAGATAAAACTTTATCAACTAACTTAAATATTGAATTGCAAACACCGGAACAAATTCAAAAATATTAAAATTAATGATTCGATATATGGATTTATGTATAACGAATACACGACATGCTCATACATGGAGTTACCGTTCACATACGAAACGTAATTTTACACACGAAACGTCCACACGTTAGGGGTCCTGGCGACTGACTACTACGTACAATTATTGGTTTTATTATTACAGTACACCTCGACATTGGATTGAGCGTCGTCCGGCGTCGAAGCAACAACCTTTAAACCAATAGCACGCGATATCACCCCTTTATAAATTCTTGAACTATACACGTACTGCATACATTAAACACTGAAAATAATATAAGTTAATAGGCACACAAACATTTTTCAAGTATTTGTTTTAATTGATTATGTTCACTTTTTACTCTCTTTCAAATGTCGACACTTAAGAGTTCATACTTGAAAAAATAGAAACTGTTTAAGCAATTCTAATAATAATGTGTTTATACATATATATATATTTAATATATATATTTAATATATATATATATATATTGAATTTTTGATTGAATTACTTTTTGAATATTTTGAGACACTTCAAGATTTTCCTGTATTAGGCATCATTCATGTTCATTACATATTTGTTTACACCCAATTTCCTTAAGCGATTACGAATTTTAGCTCCACAAGTATATTTGTTTTTTCCTTATAGCTATTTAACTGTAGGGTTCGTTTAAGACACTGAAATAGATATTGGTTATGTTTCATAAAAATCATTTTTATGTTCCAATCAAAAACCAGAACAGAGGCTTAATATTATCGTTAAGATTTCCGAATTCCAAGCCTAATACTTGTGTATATCAGAGTTGTATTAATGAGCTGAAAGAATGTGTAGTAAAACATTTAAATGTTAACTGTATATCTTAACAGTTATTAACACTGTCCCCTGTGATTGTTAGTTAGTTGCTAGCAGTTGCTAGCACTGATTATTTTATCATGACAACAATTAAAATATAATTGTTGTGCCGACGTCTCTTGTCAGTGAGACAGTCACTCTCGATATGTTTGGTTGTGTAAATGCTGGATATTCAATAAAAAAGTTTTCATGTTAATGAATTAGTTTTAGTTCATATGTACGCCTGAAATTCGTCAACAAAGAAGGTTTGCGCTTATGTATCTTTCTATACATATAAAATTAAAATTATCCACAAAAACTACAACGTTGTAAAAAATAATCTATCTACAACGTTTATATAGACACTAATATATATATATATAACGACTACTTTGCGATTTTTCTGTGATAATAATTATATAGATATAATGAGTTTTAAAAAATATGTTTATTGTTTCATTCGGTTCATATATAGATTTATAATTGACAAGTGGTCGAGCATGGGGCGAAGCCCTTTAATATATATATATATATATATATATATATATATATATATAAACAAAATCACACATTTTCAAATAATGCATAATATTGATAGGATATTTTGTTAATTGAAATAAAAACCAATGTTGTTTGCTATAAAAAAATACAAACTTCTGTTAGCAAACTAGATTTATAATTTAAGACAGAACATAAACATCAGATATTTAAAAATTCTTTGTAACACAATATGTACTTCACCTTGACTTAGTTTATTAGTAGCATAATATAGTTCATAAATATATGGTACGAGTCCATGAAAATAAAGAATTTCCTACACTTGCACGCATATACATAAGAAACAATTAAAAAAGCACTTGAAATTAAATCGATCTTATTAACTTGTGACTTTAACAACATATAATATACACTTATTTACTAGTATGAATTAACAAATATCAATATGTGTGCACACATATATACATACATATTATATATATATATATATATATATATATATATATATATATATATATATATATATATATATCACATATAATCACATTATTTTCTACACATATGATAACATAAAAAGCACACAACACCGCATTGCGTAGAGTAAAAAAAGTGATATATATTTATAAGCAAAAATAAATATACTATATATGAGAGCTACAAATTAATTCGGTGCCTTTTTATAGAAAATGAATGTTTACGAAAAAATGGAATATATTTCAATCATCAAATATGCCCGATTATTTTGTACAACTTTGCTCCATCTGTGGGATAATTGACGAACCTCTTGTCGAAAAAAATATGGCGACTTGGAGCCGATGAAGTCGTAATACATTTTTGGATCTCTTTCACTATTTTAGATTTTTTTAAATGTTTTATACATCACAAAAGCTTCCCTCAAAGTTGAACAAATCATTCTCACGGCTTCGGAACTACTGTTTTCGACTGGAATGTGAAAAGTATGCAATACCTGACATGCTGCTTTTCGGACGCCATCGTTCTCACTACTATTTTGTGCGGTTATGTGAACTGATTGATCAAGATATATAGTTTTATTTAAATTTTAAGGTTGGCACTTCAAAATCCTATAACAACTAGAAAATATTTTAATTTAAAACAGACTGATTGATTAAATTTAAAGGTACCGAAATAATTTTTACACCTAATATGTACAGTAAAAGATGAGTTCACAAATAAATAAATAACACGTGAACTGGAAAGAATTCAATTCTTTATAATAATAATATACTTTTATTATTTAAATAATTGACATCTTATTCTAAAATCTCTTATTACCACTTATAAATAATATTTTTCATTTTTTAGTTCATTTTTTATATAAAAAAAAAACAATGAAAATCAAAAAAAAAAAGATTTTGTTATTTCAATCCTGTTTTGTAACCGTTTATCGTTCAATGATTAATCCAAAAGGCTTGAAAAGATGGTATTTCGATCAAGTGATTTCATATCTGATAATCACTAAAATTATTCCACTAGCAAATAAAATTAAAACCATATAAAAAATAGAGATCTACTCACATTTTAAAGCAGATTGTTCAGTTATTTCTAATAACATAGTTATTGTATGCTAAATGTACATTTTTTAAGTATGTGAAATATTATTTATAATTAACAGACTTATATTTAATAAACAATATCTAACAATAAATTAATCCTTTACAATCCAGTTTCATTCCCATTTTATTTACCACCAAATCTGACTTAATTTTAGTTATATCAATCACACTAAAATTGATATTGAGTCACCAAGTTAACACAATGTATGCATAAATTTATTGTACATTGTTTATAATATTTTTTTTATTATATTTAAATAAAAAAAATGTATAATACTCACCACTACTTATATTAAAAAAGAAGAAATATATAATAAAAGTTTACTATATTAAAAGCAATTTAGAAAAATATTTTGAAATCCATGAATTTCCAATATTATTTAAAAAATATATATCTATAATAGACAAAAAATAAAGGATATAATGAAAATTATGTGTTGTATGGTTGTAAAAATAAATTAAACTTTTTTTTGTAAATACAAAATATATTTAATATAATACAAACAATATATATATATATATATATATATATATATATATATATATATATATATATATATATATATATAATGTAATCTTAAGACTAGAAAATATGAACCTGAATTAGAAACAAAAATAGGAGCGAAACAAGTATATGTACAAACATTATACGTATGTTAATATTGTAGCATAGCAACAATGTTTTCCATGGTAATGTGTTGTTGAATAATAAATACACTGTAGACGATTGTGTAAAAAAACTATATTTTTGTGCTGCATTCGTTCAATTATAATTTTAATAATGATAATTGTTAATAACATTACTTACAAAATAATATTACTTTTTAATGTAATAAACAAAAGAATTTCATTTATTTTCTATAACAAAAAACTTGTCCTGTTATCAAAATAAAAATGAACCTCATTGTTGCAATCCTCAATAAATCTGGTACTCATATATATATATATATATATATATATATATATATATATATATATATATATATATATATATATATAACAATGTTATAATTCATAATAAATAACAAAAATAATTATCGGCTATATAACGGCCATTCCTGGAGCAAATATTTTCACTTGTCTATCAAGTAATTTTATATGATATTCATTTAAATTAAAAAATAATCCATGTTCTTGTTGTTCTGCACGTTTAATTCGCATAACAGAAGAAACGTCTTTGCTCCAACCCGTTTTCAATCCAGATATTGCAACGTGTAAATTCGCCATTGAAGATAACGACGACAATAATACATGGTCGTCTTCATTTACAGAGTGCACGCCTATCACTAAAGAAAACCCATCGATTTCTTGTGACAAACACCGTAAATGTTGCACGAGACAAATGACGTCCGCAACTGAAACCTTTAAATCGAGTAATCTAGATATGTCATCAATGATCACGCATACTCTTGATTTATTTGATGATAGTTTTTTAACAATCGATTTGATCTCAAAGTACATTTGTTTGACGATATTTTCTTTATTCGATGATAAATAATTTGTACATTGCACATTCTCTACGTCAGATCTATCTTGTTCGTTATTTAAAAAACAGCCAACGATCGACTTAATCGGTTCGATTAAATATAAATCTCCGTTATCTTTTGTTGCATTTAAATTATAACCTAACTTCATGCCTACATTATGATAATGCCCAAAAGTATTATGCAACGTTACAAGACCTATTCCAACATCTTTAGATAAGTGATCTGCTAAAATGCAACTCAGTACAAAATTTCCATTCGATTTATCATCTTCACTAATGACTGTTATATGATCGTTAAACTGGTCGTCGTTTAAACCCAATGCAGCAATTACTCCTGCAGCCATAATAAAATACTTCTGAAAAGCAAATCATTTTTGAAATAACTATTGAGTTTGTTCTACAAATGTGTATATAGGAATACAGAAAGTTCAAATTGAAAATTTATTTAACAACCTCTATATTTTTTACTAAAACACAATATTTATAATATGAAACAAAATTAAAACTTTGTTTCTCTTTAAAGAAATTTCAGAAACTTATATATATATACATATATATGTATGTATAATATTGTCAAACACGATTTGTTTGTCAGGACAAATATGACAATAACATTCACATTTAATTTTTATAAAAGAAATACACTGTTTAATTTAAACATTTTTATGTTAATAACGATAAATATTAATATTTAACTTTTTTAGATATGCTACTATTTCAAACATCATTTGAAAGATGTCCTTGCTAAAATAAATGACGTACATTATAATAAATAGTAGTATAGATAAAAATTAACAACTAATCGTCAAGTGAATACATACACTTCTCATAATACATATAGAATAAATATACATGACATAAATAGCACTAACATTTCATTGTTCCATTTTAAATTACCTAACCATAGACTTTTAATATTTTGTTCGTTGCAAAGATTTCAAAACATAAATCTGTTATTCGAAAAGCTATTTATATTTTATAACTAAAAAAAAAACAGGTAAATTTATGAATTTTGTTCTCAATGTTTACTCAACTTTCGGTTCATTCTTTTAAATTTATATTATACTTAGTTTATAAATATGAATTTAATTTCTAACAAATGAGTAAAATAAAAAAATAGTATCTAATTTATAATAAGTATATAATTTACGTACAATTAAGAACTCCAGTAGGTAAGAAAACCGAACATGAAAAATAATTAAACCTTTAATATAAAACACTTTTGATAACATCTACTGTTATATATGCTTTACATGTCAAGAAGTAATTTTAAAAAATTAGCATTTTCGCAATATTTTTAGTAATTTTACAGCGTGAATTATTCAAGCGTTATTTTGTAAATTTTCAAATGTGAATGTTTTTTTTCTTAACAAAAAGAGTACATTTCCAAAAACAATTTATTCTGTTTACCATCAAAAATATTCTATTTGATGTTTCAAAGATAGAGATACTAAATTAATAATGGACCTTAGAGAGATTTTAAATCCAAAAACAGTCATCAATTATAGAAAAATGTGTTATTTTTCAAATCTAACAGGCACGTCTTATTAAATTTTGTAAAAATCGTGGAAAATTTCAATATTTTTAAAATAATACAAAAAAGCATAAATGCAATAAAACAAACAAGTAAACTAACCATGTTTCATTCAGAAAAATAACAAATATAATCAGTTTTTTACAACACAATGCAAATTCATTTTTGGAAATGAATTACTTTTTCACACCACAAATCATATTTTTTGGTCAAAAATGTTCAATAACCATATCATCTTCAGAGTGCCAAGGTACTAAATCTGTATCTGTATAATACATCAAAAATTATATTTAAACTTGAACTGTACTTTAGCGCTCTGAAAATGATGGCATAGCAATCGAAATCCAATTAAATAGCGATCAAAATAATTCAAAATAAATTATTAAATATTTTTGAGCAGAAAAAATATTGTGCTTTGTGGGTTGAAGAATGAACTCTTTTGTGAAAATCAATTTTTCCTTAGATGAATCAACATAAGGATCGATCATAACAACGAACATTCGAACATGCTTCACAGGACCAAAGTAGCCAACTCAAATTTGAATACATAAATTATTAATTAAGCATTTAATTACTATAAAACACTGGCCAATTTATAGAAAGTCAAAACCAAATTCCTTCCTCGATCCGCTCCTGTCAATCTATACCATAAGCCAACAAAAATTATATATATATATATATATATATATATATATATATATATATATATATATATATATATAGATAGATAGATAGATAGATAGATAGATAGATAGATAGATAGATAGATAGAGAAGGGTGGGGAGAGAGAAAGGGGGAAGGGAAGGAGAAAGAGAAAGAAAGGAATTTTTCTTTGTTACTTTCTCACCTAAATTAACAGAGGGGTACATATCAAACGTATTGAAATTTATCAGTTATTAAAAGGCGACAGTCAATCATTGTAATAGAAAGAAATCGCAAAACCTTTCTATTCAACCATTTTAATCATTCTTATGATATATATATATATATATATATATATATATATATATATATATACATATATATATATATATATATATAACATATTAATAATAATTAAAATTAAGGAAATTTTTTCTAGAAAAAAAATTTACTGAGCCGCCTAAATATACTAGATTTTATTGCTCTAACAAATGTTCTGAAAAATGCAACCTCATACACAATCATGAATCATGAAATAAAGATATAAATAAATGTCTGTAATAAAATTTACTACTAGCAATATAAATGCATGTTTAAAAAAATAATTAGAATGCAATTAAGTCTCAATAACACTATTATACAACAAAGGTGTGAATTCTCTGAACATAAATATAAAATAGCATAAAACATTCTCAAGCGTTTAGTGCGAATTTATTTTTACACAGGATTCTAGTAAATTTTGATAAAAAGTATAAGGTACTTTAATGAAATAACTGGAAGGTCAAGGTGTCAAGGTTGAAATAAAAATTAAATTTCGTGAACGGTAATAGAAACGTGTACTTTTACTTATATACAATTGAACGAAATCATAGAAAATAACATAAAAAACTATTTAAATCAATTATTTATAAAAGAGACAAATTCGAAATAAATGAGAATATCATTATATTAAAATCGAAAGTGCTGATACGTATTGACTAGATTGTAATAATTGGAGTATTATTTTTAAAAAATATACGTTTAGACTAACCTTTACGTTAATCGTTTAAACAGGTATTAAACTGAATAAGTTTTGTGGCGAACGTTACTCAAACTATAATTTTAGCTTAAAATTGAACTATATTAAAAATAACCTGAAAAGTTAACTATATATAAAAAATACATCAGAAATTGGGTGTCGGTACATTAGATTTCTGTAAAATATTCATTTTTACCATCCAATACAGATGTATATTTTGAATTTATTTTTTTATAAGTACGGCAAAATATATATTTCTTATTGCAAAAATAAATTATGTTACACTTAAACATCAAAAAAATGGTCAAATGATATCTAAAAATACATTGTATACCTATAAAATTTTTTTTTACGAATCAATTTATTCCTCACCAGTTTTTATATCAGTATTAATCAATAAAAAAGTTTTATTGAAATATCAAATCTATTCAATACAGTATTCTATATTAAATAAATTTCACACCTAAGTTTTTTTATTCTCACACGCAAACACATACACAATATAAATTTTGAATAACATCAATTAACAATTACAACATTTTATCATCCGTAGTTAAAATGGTAGAAGAAAAACGTTTATCCCGTTGGTATTTCGGTGGACTTGCTTCAGCTGGTGCAGCATGTTGTACACATCCTCTAGATTTACTTAAAGTTCACTTACAAACGCAACAAGAAGGAAAACTTTCTGTAGTACGGCTTACTGTCCAAATTATTAAACAGCAAGGATTTACCGCATTATATAATGGATTGACAGCATCTCTAGCTCGTCAGTTAACTTACTCAACTACACGTTTTGGAATATATGAAGTTGCAAAACAAAATGTCTCAAAATCAAAATCTGGGCAAGAAGAAATAAATTTTGTAACACGTGTTGCAATGGCTTCAGCAGCGGGTGCAGCTGGTGGATTAGTTGGTACACCAGCAGACATGATAAATGTAAGAATGCAAAATGATATTAAACTTCCTGTCGATCAAAGACGAAAGTGAGTATTATTTCATTCTTTAAAACGAATAAAAATATCAGAGAAAATTATATATATATATATATACATATATATATATACATATATATATATACATATATATATATATATATATATATTAATGTACATATGAAATAAAAGAAAAGCCTTTAAACAAAAATATTTAGTATTGTAAGATAAAAGGTTATTACTTTATTTTAGTTACAAGCATGTTATTGATGGAGTCATTTGTGTTTATCGACAAGAAGGTGTTAACAGATTATTCTCTGGTGCTTCAACCGCTACAAGTAGGGCTGTTTTAATGACTGTTGGTCAGTTATCATTTTACGATCAAATAAAACTATTTTTGTTAAATTCTGGTTACTTTAAGGACAATCTTATCACTCATTTCTTGTCTAGTCTTACTGCTGGTGCAATTGCTACTACTTTAACTCAACCTCTCGATGTGTTAAAAACACGCACAATGAATTCAAAACCAGGAGAATTTCGAAGTATGTGGCATTTAATAGTTTATACAGCAAAACTAGGTCCTCTTGGATTTTTCAAAGGTTACATACCAGCATTTGTTAGATTAGCTCCTCAAACTATATTAACATTCATATTTCTTGAACAATTACGACAAAATTTTGGATTCATTCAATTAAATAGTCAAATGACACAAAAAGTTTGAACTCAACAATTAATAAACTAATAAAACATCCTATTAAAGTTGTTAAATAGTTAGATATTTATTGTTATGAATCAGTGTCACTAATATATATTAAAAGTAGTAGTTCACCAATGATTTCAATTAAATTTTTCTTACATATATATATATATATATATATGTACAAAATATATGTTTTAAAATGTTAACAATATGCTTATGAAATGAACTATACTCATAAAATATTTTTTTACTTTATTGAGGCAAAACATATTTTGACTTAAAACAAATTTATGCTATTATTTATACAATTTATTTATAAAAAAAAATTTACAAATTCAACTGGTTATTAAAAAAGAGTTAAATATAAATTTAAATACATTTTTCAATACTGCCAAATGTGTCTAATTCAATGACTACTTTAATAAGGTTATGGTTCATTATATTTGAAAAGTGTGTATAGTATAGAAAATGTGTATGGTATAGGAATTTTAGATATATTCTATATAAAAAAACTTACATCTTAATACACTTTTTAAAAAAGTAGGAACAATAATTGATATAATTTTTTAAAATAAATTTCTTATATTGTAACTTCAAATCTAGTCCAGCATTTATGTATAATAAAAACTAAAACTTTAATCCCTTTTAACAAAAGCCGATATAATATTACTATTTTCTCTGTAGTAAATGTACCTATTTTGTTTAGTATAATCTAATTGCTTATTTTTTCTATTAAAAATTATTGAAATATTTAATATATTTTTATGTACTTATACATATTTAATATAATAAGTTAAATATTGCAAGATGTTCAAAGAAAATCTTCCAGTTGAAAATTATTTTTTTTATATTTAAAAGAGCCTAATTTCAACTAAACAATTTACTATAAATTAAAAAGGTATAGTAATAATATCTCAGTATATATATATATATATATATATATATATATATATATATATATATATATATATATATATATATATATATATTTATGTATATGTATTACTGTTTAATATTAAAACTATACATGTCCATTGAAACGTATACAAAGCTTGATTGAAAGCAATATAAATGTGATAAATTAGAACAAAAAACCTTGAACAGTTTGTATCATTAATTAACAAATGCAAATAATATAATTTTCACATGAAATATCAATATGTAAAAAATAACCACACAGGAAACAAAAGTAAAAGTGAATATAAAATTGATTTGTTTCATTATTTAAATTACAAATGAAACATATATATATATATATATATATATATATATATATATATATATAATTGTCAGTTACATATATTAAAACATACATTTATAAAGTATATAGTTTAAATATTAAACCATAAATAATTTACGATGAAAGTTACATTTAATGTATTCAAATGAATTAAGTATTTAAAGCATTTATCATATTATTCATTATTAATTTTTATTTAGCTGATATTTTATGAAAATATTTAATATAAAATTTTAGTTTATTATTTTTCAAAAAACTGCATTCCATTATTATACAGCTTTTAATTAATTATTTTTTACATTCCATTTCAAAGTCTATTTACTGCAGGTTTAGCATATAATTGGATTAATTATTTATTAGTTGCATAGAAAAAGTACTGAAAAATATTTTGTTTTTATTTAATTTTAATTATTTATTTTTTACAGAAAAATATATGCAAACAATTAAATTAAAATGACACACTTGTTACTACAGGAACTTGTTAAATACATACATAAATATATATGTAGATGAATGTTAATAAATATATATGTAAATTTTTAGCCAAAAACTGAAAATATAATATTGTACTTCATATACAAATTTTATATTTACAGTATTCATATTTTTACATTTATTACATATTAGTATACAACATATAAATATATAAGAAATAATCTCCATTGATAGTTAATTTATAACGTACATACTGTACATAAAATTGTAGATATTAATATTGCCAGCTATTTTCTACATGAATAAATTCTGTTCAAAATGTTCATTAAGCTGGTAAATGCATTATATTGAAACGATTATAGTATTATACTGAATAAAGCATTTTGAGACCCACACATTTATTAACTTTTATTAGAATATCAAAATGCTACCATAGCAAGTTGTTATAAAAAATAATAATATATATTACTGTTTTGTTACACATTTTCTGTTTATACTAACAAAAAAATAAGTAGTAATAATTATAGATTTTTTATTAATGTGTAAATTGTGTAAAATATAACATTAATAAACATTATAAAGTGTCAGAATAATTTTCTCATTTTATCAGACTTAAAATTTAAAAGTAAATAACTTAGTAAAAAAAAATCAATTGCTTATACACAAATCAGATATATAATATATAAATAAATATAATTCATAAATTTAAATCATAAAATTATGAATGCATAGAATGATGCACATAAATAAAAAAGTAAAATAAAATTTTTGTACTAAAATAAAAGAATCACAAGTCCTCCAAAAATTCATAAATATATAAATGTGAATTATCTTCTTTTACATGTTGACAATCACATAATATTTGTGATAATTGCACATGAACAATTAATTAGTGATTTATATAAATATTGATATGTTAATAAATACTTGAAACCTACATTTAATTGATTTAATCACATGCATACATATATAAATAAATAAAATTAACAAAAATAAACTACAATTTGAATACATGAATATAAATAATTATTATAAAAATACATTATATTTAAAAAATAATTATTTTTTGTTATATTATTTTTAAAGAATTTTTTTTTCATATTATATGTTTAAAATACAATAGATAATAATAAATGCTATACAATTTATATTGAGTTTATGATAAAATAACTGAATAATTTTTGTAAAAATTTGAATACACTTTTATGTAAATACAAATTTAATTGGTCATAGTTCATTTTTTATAATATAAATATATTAATTTAAAAACTTAAATCTACTATATTTTACAATAATTAAAATGAATTTGTTTTGTAATACTACATAAAGAACAAAAAAGTAAAATACTAGAAAAAACTGAAAATAAACTACTTTATAAAATTTAATAACAGGAACATTTAATATTAATATTATATTATAATTTTTACTGGCTTTTCTTAAGTTACATATTTTTGCCATATTACTTTTTTAATTTTCTTCTAATTGAAATATAAATCACTACTCATACCTACTTTGATTCTATTGTATAAATTAATACTTAAAAATTAAATTCTGTGAAAAATATATAGTGAACATTTATAATAAATTATATACTGTGTACACAAATTAAAAAAGTTGCATAAAAAATAGCATTGATCTAAAAAATAAATAATTGCTGATTTAAATAGGAATAAAAGTAACAAGTCATAATATCAAAAAATATAATAATGAAAAATGTAACCTACTTTACCACTGACATTTTATATTATTTTCTTCTGTTATTAAAAATTTGATTGATAATAATTATTTAACACAAAGTATTAGTTTCTGTAATTGCAACAAAATTTATATTTACATTTGTTTTCAAATAAAAAATTTAAAAATAAATATCAATAAAACATAAATAACAAAAATATAAATTATGAACACAATCTGATCTTAAGAACAACTTTTTAATATAGTTGCTTGATCAACATGCTTAATAGTTATGTATGATGACTGTTGTTCCCATGGTTCACCATCTACTTGTACTGGTGATTTTTCTTTCAGATTAATCTATAATAATTGATTATAAATACAAGAATGAACATATCATGATCTATAATTACCTCTACTGTTTTTGCTTGTCCAATTCTGAAGGGTTTTGATAATCCGACTTGCAACTGTGCAATATGAAATGAGGAATAAATACCTACTACTTCTAATTTTTCATCATTAATTGACTGAGTAGGTGTATTTTCATCAGCTCCCATTGCTAAAATATTTGAAAAAAAAATAAATAAACTATCTTTAACTTTCATAAAAGTTTAACTTACACCATAATGGTACTCCAGCACCCCAAGATGGAATATTCAAAACTACAATAGACTCTAAGGATGGAAGTTCAACCCGTAAACCATCCATATATAAATCAATTTGATCTTGTAAGTTTGGGCAACTCGAGGAAATAGTTTGGTGAGTTCCAAACAATAAATACAACAACTAAAATTAACAATAACGAGAACTAAATACATAAAATAATTTTTCATAATTACTCATTTCATACTATATCATACATAAAATGAATAGGAATAATAAAAATATTAACAAAAGAATACAATCCTCATTTTCATACTTTTAAAATATTTAATATTTTCATAATTATATATTGTACTTACTTTATTAAATGCTCTACTGCTAAACACGTACAGAAAGCTTTCTCTAGTACGATGAAAATTTAAGGTCACTTGTGCATCTACTCCTACACTGAAATAGTTATACATAAATAACGATTTTTTTGGCATTCGCAGGCCTAAATGTCGATGGGGTTTAATGTCAATATTCCATCTAAAACATACATGAATATAAAAATGTACCTTATATGTGTATATACAATATTATTAATATAGAAAATATATACCTATCTAACAATTCAATATTTGAATTTACTACTTTGTGTAATATCACATTTGGATCAAATTCGGATGGATTTTCTTTTCCCCAACCTAAAACCCGTGATAAATCATTTCCTGTTCCTAAGGGAAAAATAGAAATAGCTGGTGCTGGCTACAAATAAAATACATACTAAAATGATCTAATTAAATAATTGAACAGAAATGAAGTTAATAATTAATTAAAAAATATATTATCAGTACCTTGATTCCTAATTTATGAATATCATTTAGAATCCATGCAATAGTTCCATCACCTCCTGCAACTAAAAATCTACATGTCTGTGTTATATCAGACTTTGAATCATCAAAACTTTTATCAATATCGGTATCAGGCATTGAGGATGAATTTTCTACTACTGAATTCTGGTGAAGTGCTTCATTTAATAAAGGTGCCCACTTCAAAACTACAAGTGAAGGCTTATCATTTAAATCAATTACTTGAGCTGGATTAAGAATATGACGAAAAATTGACAGTACACGATCACCATCACTATTACCAGACTTACGATTAGCTGAAATAATAATAATAACTATTTGATACAACTTACTTCAAATTATTATTTTATGGATAAGGATATAAAACTGTATTACCTATTACAATTAAAGGCATCCAATCATTCCACCCTGGATGGGAAATCGATTCTATTTGATGATTTCCTATAATTTGTCTTCTTCCTTTTACATGTATTGACCATGGAGGCACAATCAGTTGTCTCCATGGCCCTAAATCACATATCTAAGACAAAATTTAGTAGTCTATTATAAAATAATTAACATTTTATTTATTGTATACAAATGTATATATATGTATGTATATAATTATAAGTATTGAACCTACATCAGTCATATATATATATATATATATATATATATATATATATATACGTAAAATAATTGATATTTTTACCTCATTTAACTCATTTTTACAAAATGTATGAACTGTACGTTGACACCAACAGCATTTATAGTCAATTAATCCAGGTTCCATATTACATTCTTCATCACATATATTACAAATAGCTCCAAGTGGCAAATTTCCTGGAATATAAATTAAAAAAAATCTAAGAATGACTGTAAACTTTTCATAAAATTATATATGTACATATGTGTGCATGTGTATGCATGTGTATGTATATATGCATACGTATGTATACACATATATATAATACTAATCTTTTGCAATACTAATCTTCAATTATAATTTTTCTTTTTATCAAATATAACAATTTATTATTAACTATATTTAACTACATATTTATTATCTAAACAAAAAAATAATTATTATTCTACATAATAACAGTTTTCATTTATATAAAACAAACCTTTAATCCAGTGATGTGGTATAACGTTTTTTTCTGAATACACAATTTTACAAGGCAATAAACGGTCTGCCTTCCTTACACAAGCTTGTTCTGCATAGACTCCACAACAATCACAAAATGAACCAATCCCATTTATCATTAGTGCTTCACAAACTGAACAATAGTATGGCTACAAATGTGTGTGTATATATATATATATATATATATATATATATATATATATATATATATATATATATATATATATATAATATATATGTATATATATATATATATGTATATGTATATATATAAATATATATATATATGTATATATATATATTTATATTTATGTATATATATATATACATAAATATAAATATATATATATATGTATATATATATATTTATATTTATGTATATATATATATACATAAATATAAATATATATATATATGTATATATATATATATATATATATATATATATATATATATATATATATATATATACATAATATATATGTATGTATATATATATAAACATTAAGTGTCTTAAGGCTAAAACAATTCTAGAAGTGTTATTTATTCATAATGTATTATTCTGTAACTTACTTTAGCTAATATTTGAACAGAACGCCAATTATGATGTTTTGATACATTACGTACAGAAACACTAGAATCTGCTAATAGCCAGTGTACAGCTTTTACAGATATTAAAAATACAAGAACACTTGAAACTACCGGCCAAATAAAATGTATGTCTGATAAAGTTGTAAAAGGTAACATGTTTATAAAAACATAAATTTTCTTATTATAACATCTGAAGTGAGAAAATAATAATTTTATTTGAATTAAATATGACTATTCTACTATATCTTACAATATTCTACTCATGTATAATTAAATAAATGTAAAAAATATTATGTCTAGTGTAACAATGATAATCAAAATTCTAACTTTATTATTATTGAATTTTAAACTGTCAAACGAATGTTTACACCAGTGCTACTAAAAGATAAATCAAAATGTATGCTATGCATATTATTTCATGCAATAATATTTATTTCGATTGTATTGTATAAAATACTTTTTTTATATAATGTATTTTTCAGCCTCTAATAAATATAACATTGTTGAGCATATGTTTATAGTTTTTACTTTCAATGTAATATATTAAATTTACTTCCACATAATAAACGGTAATGTCGGAAAAAAAGTTCATATATGGTTGTGTTTAACTGGTTAATATTAATTCAAAAAATAAATACTTGTACTGTAATTAAAGCCTTTTTTTAGTTTTATTGTAAATGTAAATATGTACTGTTTATAATTGATTCATAGAACTTGTATTGTTAAAATTTATTTTGTTTGAAAATATAATTTTTTCATAACCTTTATTTATTTATTTCTTTAATTTTAATATTTATTTCTTTCACAAAAGGTAAATGTTTTTTTAATGTATATTTTTTCAAGTAAGTGAAACATAAAAGGAAATTATTTATTTGTAGGTTATGTAAAGTTATAACAATATTTGTATATAAATATACATATATAGTTTGTTTTAAATTAGAAAATGTCTGCAAAAAAGAAAAGACCTAATCTTAAACTTCAAGTTTCTGATGAAGTCCCTCCACCTATGTAAGTATTGTAGTTATTTTAAAAATCAGGGCCGTATTAAAACATTATATTATTTTAGTACACCACCTCGAAATTTAGATAAGCGTACTACAATCACTATAGGTGATAAAACATTTGTTGTTGAAGCAGATGATTTAGAAAAAATATGTGACCTTGGCCGTGGAGCATATGGGATTGTAGAAAAAATGAAACATATTCCTAGTGGTACAATAATGGCTGTCAAAAGAATAACAGCGACTGTAAACACTCAAGAACAAAAAAGGTTGCTCATGGATTTAGATATATCGATGAGAAGCAGTGATTGCCAGTATACTGTACAATTTTATGGTGCTTTATTTCGAGAAGGCGATGTTTGGATTTGTATGGAGGTAAAGAAAATAAATTCCTAGAAACGTATTAAATAATTATTAAAAACAAATTATTATTAGGAAATGGACACCAGCCTTGATAAATTTTATGCCAAAGTTTATCACCATAATCGGTCTATTCCAGAAGATATCTTAGGCAAGGTAGCAGTAGCAGTTGTTAGTGCTTTACACTATTTGTATTCTCGGCTTCGAGTGATACATCGTGATGTTAAACCCTCAAACATTCTTATTAATCGTCAAGGAGAAGTAAAGATGTGCGATTTTGGTATATCAGGATATCTTGTTGATTCAATTGCAAAAACTATTGATGCTGGCTGTAAACCTTACATGGCTGTATGTAGTTGAATTAAATATACAAAAATAAATTTGTAAATAAATAATATAGTATTAGTAGTCATTATACATTGACACTTAATAATTATATATCCATATATATATATATATATATATATACATACACACACACATACCTTTACTTTCAAGCAGTAACTTTAACTCACTTTTTCAGTAATAGTTTTGGATTTTTTTATTATCACCAAAACTTATATTAAAAAGGTTATTTAGATTATTTTAAGCTAAAAATGTATTTTATTTTCAGCCAGAGAGAATAGACCCATCAGGAAATCCATCTCAATATGATATTCGATCTGATGTATGGTCACTTGGTATTTCCTTGTTAGAACTTGCAACTGGAAGGTTTCCTTACGCTACTTGGGGTTCACCATTTGAACAATTAAAACAAGTTGTCAAAGATGATCCACCACGACTTCCAGCCAATAAATTTTCTGCACCTTTTGAAGATTTCATTTCTCAATGCTTACAAAAAAAATATACCGATCGTCCTAACTACGATCAGTTACTTGCACATCCATTTTGCATTGAACATATTGAAAAGTGTACAAATGTGAGCGAATTTGTGTCTGAAATACTTGACTTAAAGGAGGAATGAATGTATATTATTTCATGTTTGTAGAGTGTGTACATTTCATTTAGTTTAAAAACAATATAGTTGCATACATTTGATACAGTCAATAATATAATCAAGCCAACATTGATATCAAAAGTAACTTCACAGAAGTCATCTGCAGCAGTACATCCTATTATGTATTTTAAATGATTATTATGTTTTTGAGTAGATACTAATTAAACAAATATTTCTTGTTGTGTTCATAATATATAAGGTGATGCATTTTTTAAAAATCTTTGAACCTGAAACTGTATACAATTAATACATTTATTATATATATATATATATATATATACTGTTGTAACTTTTAAAAGAGGTGTTTAATATCTATTATAAATAATACAATTCACTATTATATTTGTGACTAAAAAAATAATTAGAAGAGTATATTACTTAATATTTATTTGTAAATGTTTTTTGTCATATCATTTAAAAATACAGAGTCAAAAATTAAGTAGAAAAAACATTTAATGTTCATAGGTAGTTAATAATGTTCAATACAATTTTTATTAAATTGTCAAAATAATACTGAATCTCAGAAACCATTATCTGTATTTTTCTATAAACATTGTACAAAAAATATCTACTGTAAATTGTTCAATTTAGATTTTACTAAAATTAAAAATGAACATTTGATTCAGTGCAAGAAATTATCATTTAAAAATATTGAATTATTTTCTACATATATTATTCTAATATTTTTATAGCAACTTGATTGCATAAAATCATTTTTGATCGCTGTGTACTTGGTTACGTTTATATATTCTTCTGAAATTCATTATTTTATTTTTTTAGAATCTAGTAATAAATGCACACAATGTTCATGTATTATAGCATATTTATACAATTCAAATTAAATGACATTTCTAAGAAAATAAATATTTAATGTACTCTTGTTGGCTATACCTTGTATTAATAATTAAAGAATCAAAATCAAGAAACAATTATTTCTAAAGAAATTCATAAATATTTTATATTTTATACTTCTTGAAAAAGTTAATATCAATATTAAATACTCAAAAAGTTATTTTGCATTACTTTTAAAAAAATGTATATATTAAAAACAAGTATAATAGGAATTATGCATTCAACGTATGTAAAATGACCGACTTCTAAAATGTTGGGTATTTGAATTACATATATTTTTGTGTATGAATAAATTGTTATTCAAGAGTATTAATCATGGATAAATTATTCAGTATAATACTAATAAACTATATTACTTTTTATTAATATAAAACTAAGGTATTTTTTGCTTAAAAACATTAAACAGAATAATTAGTTTATTTTTTTTTCAAATTATTAAATCTAGTATTAATCGTTAATAAAAGGTAATTAGATCAAAATATTACCTATTTCTTCTTATGTGTGACATTAATTTCATATTCCTTTTTCAATATAGGATGAATCTAAAAATGATAATTTGAAGTAAAATTTTATTTAATATGTAATATATATATATATGACAGAGCTAATTATATTTACTTTGTAATTGTCCTTGCCAGTAGTTGCCATATAATATGTTAATACTAATATTTGTTAATTAAAAAGTTCATATACCATTTGCTTACATTTTTTTTAATTTAGATTGAAATGAAATATATTTATTTACTTTTCTATCTTTAATTGTACAAAATTAAAATACTATATGTGTTTGAATGTTGTGTATATGTATGTATGTATGTGTATATATATATATATATATATATATATATATATATATATATATATATATATATATATATAAACTGAATTTTGTAAACTTCAATGACTATCAACAATATGTATATATTTGTTTAAACAATTCATAAATTTAATTTTTGAATTTTTAAGCAAATTATTCATTTAGTAATTGATATATACAAAATCATTTCTTATTTTATTTAAAAATCTCAAAAATATTTATAAAAATATTAAAACGTTTACTGTTTTCATTGTTACATCCAGAGACAATAAGGAGCAATAATGGTTGTATAAAAAATTGATTATTTTATTCAGTTCAAAAGAATAGTACTATTTTTATAGTGTGTATAATGAAACAAAATGTTTTAAATTATAACAAATTTAAATGGATTAAAAATGACAATAAATACATATTTTAATAGAAAAATTTAGGTTTAATAAAAGCGTTCTTACACCTACAAATCAATAAAAAGTTTAATACTAACTTAAATAAAAATTAGTTTTCTTAATTCACACATTTTTTTTAACATTCGAGTACAGCATTTAAGTACATTTACATTATATAAAGACAATCTAGAATGGAGAGTTCATTCCTAGTTTTGTTCCGAAATCCAATCTAGCTCTCCTTAAGTATCTTAAATTCACTCTAAAAGATAATTTTCACAAATAAGTATTTTATTGCATGAATTTACACTTCGTAAATAAATTACTACTTACTTAATTTCTTGCCACTTTAGAAATTCAACAATAGCATATGTAAACCCAAATGAAATGATCATAAAGAAAAATACAGACCACCGTACATCAATTATTGTTAATTCTATATTTATTGAACTGTATTCTGAAAATACTGTTAGAGCAACAGTGGAAAATAATATTTGAATAATTAACCTAAAATTATCATAAAAGATAAATAACACTTATAATTTATTATTTGAAATAGTTAATAAAAAATACACTTACAAACTTATTGCTATACTAATCCATAATTTATTTTCAAATGGTTTACGGCACCATACTGAATATTCCCGATGCACAAATGTTGATGATACAATTACTAAAAAAATTGAAAATGTCTAAAAAAATACAGAAAAAAAATGTATGTAATTTACTTAAGTGCGCAACTACAATAAATGCAGTTAAATGTTGGACAGTCAATAAACTGTATGAATGATTTCCCCATCCAAGCCAAATTATATCTTCATCATTTGAAAATGGATATAATATTCTACAAATCGTCCCATTTGTCATCAAAGCAATATCATTACAAAATCCAACTAGTGTTCCTCCATAGCTCATTAGTGTAAAAATAATGACTGATAAAAATTTGGCACAATAACACCATATTACAAATATAACCATCTAAAACATAATTATTATTATATAAGAAGAATAATGTTTTTCGATATAATTTCAGACAATTGTACAATAAAAATTGAGTGCGTATATATGTATCAATGTAAATGTGTGCTCGGACAATAACTTGTGATGCAAATATCAATAGATTATTAATATTCAATATCTCAAACAAAACCCAAATCCAATCACATAAATTAAGAGAAACGAATAAATGGGAAAATTAGTACAGAGGAATGAATCTTTATATATGTATGTATATATACATATATACACATTTGTTAAATTACCTCCATATTCACAGAATAATGAAATTTACCAGCCGGCCTTTGCATAACTAACGGATCAGTAGATAAACCGATTAATGAAGTCGAAAGTAAAGGAATAATAAAACAAATAAGCCATAAAACCTGTGCTGATGAAAATATGGGTGGTAACATTAATATAATACCAAACAACTGCAACTGCAAAATTTTTAAAGAAAATATTTTATCTTAATAAAATAAGTTAAACTATTTTAGTTTTTCTTATTTTATAAAGTTAAAATATTTTCATAATAAAACAACTGAAAACTAATAGATTTAATAAGTACATAAAATTTAATTCCAAGAAAACGAATTGCTTCATCCTTTCTTATTCAAATTATTATTTTTTACATCCTTAAAAATTAATAAGAAATATATTAGAATATATTTTTTTAAAACATAAAATTCAAGTTTATAAAAGTCATATCTGAATATAATGAAATATAAAAAAAACATTCTTGTTTGTGATTTTTAATCTCATATATTTGTACAGAAAATTTATCTTCAAACTAATTTATGAATTCATAAATTTTGTTCACTTATAAAACAAAATGTTTTTTAATTTACCAATTTTAACAAAATTTTATACAAGTACTTACAAAAGAAACTGTAATTGAACAACAAACCCAAAACTGAACACAATTCCAAAGGGAAAGCATATAATGCCGAGATTCAAGAACAAGATGATATAATGAAACAGGATCTTCCCGTCGAAATGCTAAAGAACATGCTACTGCATTTAATGATCGGCTAAGACCGACAGGAGATGGACCGTGTACTGGAGCAACTGGTGTATACACAGGTACACGCTGACATACTTGCGGATATAACGGTTCTACAGCTATACTATAAAATACATAACACTATGTATATATACAAACATATTTATTTTTAAACGTTTAAAAAACAATTCTAAATTTTGTAATTAACAAACCTTGCATCGGCTTGCATAAAAATATCCATATTATCTGCGTTTGCTGCCGATCCAAGAACGCAGACAATCTGACCATAATCTTGCATTATTTTTAACATTTCACAAGTTACTTTTGCCGTACAGTCCGTAAACAGAGAAACAAGTAATGGTACGTTATCTACCGATTCTAAATGTGGTCGTATATTTTCTATTCCACGTGGAAGTTTAGCCTATAATTAAAAAATATACAAGACATTTGAACATAAATTCACTGTCTTTTTCTGTACATTTACTTACCCTGTTCGACATATCAAAATTAACGGGTGCACTTTGTTCTGTACTGTCTGTCAAACAACTTAATGATTGCCATCCTTCTTGATGACTACTCAAATCGACACTTTGAACCATTACACTATCTTTACTTCCAGTAATATCACCATCTTCCATTACAGATTCAGTATCTTTATTATCAGAATGTATTATTTTACAACCATCAAATTGATCTTTTATCATTTTTTGATTTGAATCTTCCCAATTGCCATTTAAACCAATTTCAACATCTTCTTCAAATTTTACTACAGAATAATCTAAGTTGATCGCACTTGGTGCCGAAAATGAAATTGGTTTTGTAGAATCTAAATTTGTACTGTTGTAAAGTAAGTAGAATTATTTATAATAAAATGATAAAAACATCTAAATAATCATAAGTAAATATAAAATTATAATTTAAAAATCTGATCTATATTTACTATTACAGGATGAATTGCAGAACTAAACAACACCGAACAATATGCATTTTAAACATTATAATTTAGTACTAAAAAAATAAATATTGTATCTCAATTTTA
Organism: Acanthacorydalis orientalis; assembly: GCA_034766995.1. NCBI lineage: Eukaryota > Metazoa > Arthropoda > Insecta > Megaloptera > Corydalidae > Acanthacorydalis > Acanthacorydalis orientalis. The sequence goes on from CM068316.1 coordinate 50,766,221, forward strand.
TTCTTTATAAATAATTAATAAAAATTAAATTACTTTTATCTTTATAAGTTTTGTTTAATTAATATAAGTAATAATCTCAATGATTAATCAATATAATTTTTTAAAAAATAAACAATATTCAGTCAAATTATTTAAGTACATATAAAACAATAATTATTGATGAATACAATACATAATTATCTGGTTGAAGAAAACTACCTTTGTACTAATATAGTTCTTTCATCTAAGTGTTCTGTTCTATCACTTTCACTATGACGATTTATTAGTCGGCGTGGCATTGCCGATGGAGATGAAATACGTGCAGTACCATTGTTGGCCCAACATTCCGATGGGCCGCTATCTGAACTGTTATTAATTGTTAGTATGTATAAAACAGTGGAATAAAATAACACAATACATAAAGCATGCCTTAAAAATATTTTTAATATATCACCTTTGCCCTTTAATTGCAAAAATGTTAGAGAAATTAATTTAGAAAGTCTGGACCTATTTCTATGAAAATAATTGAAAAAATAAACAAGGAAAGAAGCATAATATTTATAAAATATTTTATTCATATTTACTATGTCGTATAAAATTATTTGGGAAGAGAACATTATAGTTATTTTCATTTAATTGAATGATATAATACCACAGAAATAGTTACAGGAATTCACTTTGAACAACTAATGATTCTTAATACAAAAGGATCAAAAATATTCATTATTAAAAAAGGAAGTACATATTAATCACCAAATAAAAATATTTAGTAGGAACAATAACCAATTACTAATTATTAAAATGAAACAATAACATACAGTCTGACAGGCCTTGATCGTTCTGAGTGTAGAGATATATGACAATTCCATCCACTTTCTAAGCCCATTTTTTCTGAAAACACTCGTGATCTTAGTTCATTCTCTTTACTAAAATGTACAAAGCGTACGCACGCACGTTCTAGTTGTTCAATTAATGATACCATATCAGCCTGTGCTTGATATTGCATTGTAACCATGCCCATGAATACTTGATGGCATTGCGCTTCAAAGCAACCTTCTACATCACTTACGGCTTCTTCTTTAGTGTCATTATATAAAAGTGAATCTGTAATTTTCATTTTAATCATCATAAAAAATTTAAAAACATTTCATTTTTTTATTCTATAATTTGAATAACTTATATAATATATAATTTTAAATTATACTGTATTTAATTTCACCTGTCGAATGAAATTGTCCTAATGTGCCTTTAATCCGTGGTTCTAACATACTTTTAAAATCCCAGTGCAATGGTGTTGGACTACGATGAGGCATATATAAATGTCTGCTATCTGATGGTAATTCCAGATATATTTCTGATAGCTTATTATCAAATGGTCTTGTCAGAGGGCGGTATGCAAAAGCAGTACAGTATGCTGTCAAACTTGTTCTCTGATAGAAATCCATTATTTTTTTTCTATCACTTGTTGATAAAGGACATAAGTCTTTTCCATCCCAAAAATCTATACAAGAATCGAGAATTACATCTGCAGTACCTTGTGATAAAAGTTGATAAGTTCCACTGTTTAATTCTTTAACAATGACTGCAAACATATGTGGAAATGGAAATTTTAACTTGGTTGAAAGATGTAATGATTTTACAAATTTATCTCGTTTTATGGTATCCGTCTATTAATAAGAAATATATATATTTTTATTAATTAAATACACATGTATCTATATGTGGTGTATATGTGTACTATAAACACACATACAACATAATTTTAATATACTTACTAAATGCCTAAAAGTTGAAAGTTGTTTCTCTGTACTAAATATTTCTTGAGCCTTATCAACAAATCCAATTTGTTTAGCTAACTCACATAAACAACGTCTATTAATGACCGGAACTAAATTTTCATTATACATTGCTTCACAAGTCACATGTGAACAAAACTGACTATATGTTTCCTATCAATTAGAATATTATTAAATTAAAAAAATGTACAAACATCCAGAAAAATAATTATAAATGATACCTGAGTTTCCACATTACATGTATTAAGTAAAATAGCTAAACCCAATGGTTTTAAAGATGATAAGTACTGTTGCCAGCTGTGGTCATCAAATTCCAAACGAAATGGATATTTATGATCATGAGTTACATCTAAAACTTCTGCTGTGGTTCCTTTTAAAGACCCATTATGAATATGTTTTAAACTCGTTCGAGTGCTATCTGCATCAGCATCAGAGTCATTCATGCTACCCAAACTATGAAAATTAACAGTTATTTTAAATAAATAATATACATAATTTTATTTAAGTAGTAAGTACAATAAACACACAAATACCTTGAAGAATGAGAAAGACTTCCTGAAGAACGTAAGAAAAAGACTTTTTCTGCTGTTGGATTAGGCCATGATAAAATACCTTTTTTGTCAATGACACATAAAGCCTGAAAAATAAAAATTAAGCACTTCTAATATGAATCATTTAAGATATTGTTTCAATTAGAGAAATTTAATTAAAATTTAAAACGTTTAATGAAAAATACACATTTAATTTTACTTTGTTTTCAAAAATAACTACATATATGTACGTTTATATATATATTTGTTACAGATAACATACGTAATTAGAAAAAGTAATATATATAAAATATATTTACTTATATAAATATTTAATCTTAAAATGTAAATTATTTAAAGAACTAAAATCAATTTCATTTAGAATACTATTTGTATAATGGTATATACATATAATTACTCAACATACTGAAAGGGATCCAAAAACATGCAATATATTGGATGACCTTGTCATCATCAATTCTTTTCCTGTAATAATGTTAATGAAAATATCCCAAACTTCAGGCCATTGATATGTGAAATCCAAATCACGATCAACACATGAATCTGGTTCAGCAAATGTTTCAGTTTCAGATATTAAAGACTTTTTTGATGTTGTGTTGAAAAGTGCTTTAAACCTTCAAAAAAATTATTGCACATTAAAGTTTAGTTTGTCTTGTGTGATTAAACAATGCTTGTTTTTAAATCTAACATTCTTTTTTTAAATATAATTGTGTACATACACATATATAATACATTTATAAAAGGTATATATGCATTATTGATCATTATCAATATCAAATACTGATCATCATAAATTGATAATCTTAATAAATTTGATAGTATCTTTTTATCATACACATTTTTTACAGATAAATGTTTCCATTTCTTAAAATAAAATAATCTTTTCTGGGGTTATTCTTCAGTACATGTATTTTTTCCTATTATGTGCTTTTTTGATATAATTATAATAATAATAGTTGTTAAAATAACTAAAATAAAGAAACATTATTAATAAAGAAAATTCAAACATAACAGAATAGATTTTTAAGAAAATTTTGATTTTATCCTGAAAATCATAATAGAAAACTACATTATACAAAAAAAGTTAAGAGGCAAAGTGTGTATATATATATATATATATTATAATTATCACTTCTATAAGTGTGTATGTATTGTGTATATGTACGTATTTATTAAATATTCACAAAACAAAAATAAGTTCAATAAAATATATGAATTATTTTACCTTGCCATACCAAATGCATTTAAAATCAACCAGAGAGAAGGAAATACTAATGGCAGCAATGGTAAAGTGACTGAAATTGGTTGTAGTATGAACATTTCAATACAGTAACCTCGGCCAAAATATTTGAATAAGTACATATAACGCATGAAGTTAAATATAATAACAAAAATGAGTACAATTGGAAAACAATAATGTTCTACACATTTATTTATAAGTAAATGTCTTTGCCGATTAAAATGAGTTATAGGACGGTCTAATGCTCTTTCTAATGCAATCCTTAAATTACGTATATATGGTGTTTCTATTAAAATATATTTTTTATTTTTTAGAGGAATTCTGGCCTTTGGTACAGAAAATATTTCATGAGCTGTTGGTAGTGCTGGACCATATACTTCATTTGCACTAAGGATTGGACAATCAGAGTCTTCATCTAAAGCTTTACAATCACCAGGGCTAAGTTGGCCTAAAATATAAATACAGAGTTATGAATTAAAATTAATATTAAAATGAAGAGTCTTAGTATGCTAATATAATTTTTTTTCATCTTACTGTGTATATAAAATACTTAATGATTTTTTAAAACATTTTTTTTCTTATTTCAGTATTACCTGGTCTTATTACAATAATGTCATCTCTCACCAACAAAGCCCATGGTAAATTAATAAGATGGCCATCTCGATAAACCCATTGTGTTGTAACACACGGTGAAAATGGAGAACACAAATGTGGATAATTTTCTTGTGACCATTTAACATTTTGAATAGCTAACTTAATAGTTGCTAAAATAGATGAAACCCTTTTAGGTACTTCATCATGGCGAAATTTATTATCAGATAAAACTAAGTACATATTAATAAATAAAAAAACAAGTAGAAACACAGCTTGATAAGATAAGGTACTATCATAAGAAATAAAAATTCCCACAGATAATTGAACAATTACAATAATTATTATTGCAAGAATTGAGATCACTGTTAGAGTCGTGTATTTGCTGGTATAATGCAAAGAATCATACAACCATGCTGAAGTATGCCTGAAAAATAATAAGAAAAAATAATAACATATTAATATTATTATTTTGTATTAAGTACCTGGTACTTTGTGAACAATGAAATTCTTTTACTACAATCTCAATATCTTCATAAAGCCGATGTAATGCTTCTTGTGTAGTTAGACCTAAATTTTGTTTAGACATTTTTTCATTTTTAACTCATTAACAATACAATTTTTCTCTCTTAGTACAATTTATTAAAATTAGAAATTTATTTACTTCATATCTTTTTTAAGTGAAATATACTCTTTTACTTACATTAAGGTTCTAATAAAAAAAATATTAATTATTCTTTCATAAATTAAACTGTATAGCAAATGATTTATGAAGTAATATGTATCATTGCTTTTTTTAATTTTATAAAAATATAACCTTAGCAGTAAAAATTCAGTCTTAAAAAATATAGAGCAAACCTATTTTATTATATAAGTTAAACAAAGTAAACGATATGAATCAACATGTCAACAATACATCATTTGTTGTAATGTCAGATTTGTATAATTATTAAGATAATTTGATTAATAAGTAGTGACAAACCTATTAGATATTGTTTCTATTGAGATATTACAGTTTTTAAAGTATGTAATTGGATATTTATATAAAATTTTTAAATTTACTATTGAGAAGTTAGGTTAAGTAATTACATATTTTATTTTCAGAAAAAATATAAAATGGATGAAAAAATGAAGACATATGAAACTAAATTACAAAAAATGTTAGAAGAGTTCTTAAAACCTAATTATAAATTAGCAAATGATGCTTATTTAGAAATTTTGCTATCGCATTTATCAGGAAAAAACAATGCAAGTATGTGTCCTTTGGTGATATTGATTATTGTTGAGATATTTTTTTGCTAGTATTTTGATAAAGAATATAAGTTAATAAATTCAGTATGTAACTGATTTAGTATTCTGTCTTAATATATTTTTTTTATATTGTAATTGTCAGAACAATATTATTAAATGCCAACTAAACATTTTTTTTAATTTTAATGAAATTCAGAAAGTAATTTTTTTTACTGCTATATTCTTACATTTTATTATTGTTTACTGAACTGTTTGTTATAGAATTTGGACAAGTTTTAATACAATTACCCATATTTACTGAATGGATTGATAAAGCGCTTAGTATGTGGGAAACAAATACTCAAATACCTTCATACTCAGTACAGACATTTACTTTACATTTATGTAGTTTTATATCAAAATGTGAAATCAATTTTTTAAAATTAGATATACAAGATATTTTCACACGTTTAATTTATGTTTTAAAAATAAATTCGAACAATACAACTCCGTCGGTTAAGTTGGCATATGTGAAAATGTTATCTTCATTTCTTGCACATAAAACTGGTCACAAATGGATTATAAAAACAGAGAGATGGAAAGATGTAATACAATATTGTCGAGAAAATAACACAGTCTATGTAACAAGAGAAGGATATAATTTTATTTTTGAACTATTATCAAAATTAATTGAAGAAAATGAAGAATTTTGTTGTTTAGTAATTTCTGAAATTATGACACCTCTGATTAAAAAGCCTTTGCAGAATGAAAATAATATTATGTCTTTGAAAAATGATAGTGAACATAGTTTACAGAAATCATTAACATCAACTCTTATATTGATTGGCCATATTCTTGAGTCATGTCATCAGTCTGAAAATCAATTATGCAGAGAAAAAATTTCACAATTATTTGCTAATTTGGATATTGAAAACAATATTTGGAATATATTAAACACGACAAATGATCATCAGTTTCAAATGCCATTGACAAAAGTTTTAATATTATTGTATTTTCATACATTGGAAAAAACCAAAAATGAAAATACTTTAATAAGCTTCGAAGATTTCAAAACATTTGGAATTAAATTATTCACATTATTTACATTACTAATTGGAAAAGATAATATTAAAGTATTTTTAACAGCAACACATTTAAGTCATATATATTGGATAAAGATGAATCAGAGAGTACAAGCTGTTTTAGGTAAAAAATTTATTAAATTATAGTGATAAAATATTTTTTACATTAACTTTTTTTGTTCTTTCACACAGAATGCAATAAATCATCAAAACGGCTTGTTTTTGAAAATCAAATGATTATATTTCATATCATTCCAATTATATTCTCCTTACATCCAGCAAAGTTTATCGATGAACGCACTGATGAATTTCTTGAAATGTATATCAACAAACTTTTTGAAATCTCGTGTGAACATACTACTCGTGTTGCTTATCTGTTTCGTAATACTCTTTATAAACTGGTAATATAAAACCATATATTTCAGAATTTATTTATAGCTATGAATTTTTCTGTCTTTTAAAGTATAAACAAATCTTATTAACATTATTTTAGATGTTAAGTTAAACTGCATAAAACCGATATAGCAAACTGTTTAAAAATAATTTATATTAATTCTAGAATTATGTTAACAGAAATTGAATATTTATTCCACTCATTATTAATAATCTTATTCAATTTTTATTTTTTTGTTTCCAAAAAGGGTAAATTAAATGAAACAGCTAAACAAGCAGTTCACATGATCATGCAAACACGAAAATATTTGCATCGTGAACGAGCAGTAATTGTTTTTCAAGCTCTTATGTACGTACTCAAAAGTATGTCAGTAGCCCTACATGCAGGTAGTCTACATACAGAATTGCTAGCTGAAGACTCTGGTATTTTATCTGCTGTCTTGCATGGACTTGCTTCACTTATTATGGATTTTCATATCACATGGCATGAAAGTGTGGAAACTATTTGTCTTATGACATTTGCAATGGATCTTTTATCTAGCAATAATTTGTCATCTAGAGTAAGTTTTTATTGATGAATTTGCTCATTTATAATTCAGACTCCTAAAAAAAGATTTCACTTATTTTTATAAAATGAGATACAGTGCTAAAAGTGTGAATTAGTTCTTTTAAAAAAATACATCTTAGTTTTAATTGAAACTAATTACTTAACAATCATCAAAATAAATATCACAATTTTTAAATAAGTATGTGTATTTAAGAATGTATCATTGCTGTTATTCTCATTATTGATTTTGCAATGTGACTATTTTAGTTAACTGTACAAGCCTTACAATTAATTCAACTTTCAATTGAAAACTTTATGCCACCGAATCTTGCTTTACTAGTGGACAGTATAGATGGCTCATCGATGCGTAATTTAGGACCTATTTTGTTAAGACGGTTACACGATCCTCATTGGGAAGTTCGTGATAGTGCTCTTGAAGTATTACATACAATTACAACAATTTCTGAATGTAGTAAGTGTGATTTACGTAGTATTTACGTTATTTAATAATGGAAAATTTCATAAGTACTTTTATTTTATAGAATTTTTAGCATTTCAAGATTTAATCGCTGAAACACAGTTATGCGAGTTAACAGTTACAATTGCAATAAAAGATTCTGAAAGTTATGTCCGAGCATCGGCTATAAAGTGTATTACAGCTATGATTAAAATAGACTTATTATGGTCAGAATATCTTTGTTCTCAAGAATTAGCAGTAAGTCAAATGAGAAATCATCAAATTTATTATATTCAGTATAAATGTATATGAAAGAGAGAGTATTATCTACATTTGTTTCTTAATTGTAGGAAAAAATGATTTCTGTATTACATTCCGAAACGGAAGGAATTGTTCGAAAAGAAGCAGCTGCTTTAATAAAAGAAATTTATGAACATCAGAAAATAAACCCAATCATATTGGATTCGATTTATAATATAATGGCTTCAGCTGCCATTCTTGACCTACATTGGGAAGTTAAAGTCAATGCTCTGAAATTCTGGGATAAAGTAATTGATCGACAATTGTCAGACCAAGGAATGATCGATGGTTTATTTCCCAACGTAACCTTTTCAAAAGAGCATCGTAAAATTGTAAGTTTGAATACGTGTGAAATTATGTCAAGACTGATGAAAGTTTTAACTCTGTTGGCTAATAATGGTTGCCTTGGTGTACTTTTAACTGGCCTTCATGATGATTGTGATTTGTCTGTTATGCAAACTGCTGCAGAAATTTTAACACGTTTAAAGAATATGCTATCAAAATATAATATGTTAGATGAAAATAGATACAGTTATTGTCAAGCTACCACTGCTGTTTGGGACACCACTACCAGGAATCACAAACCAATATTACTTGAACAAACATCTACTATTACAGTAGAAGAATCGAATAGGGTTATCGAAGGTATTGTGAATTTGGATGATGTAAATTTATTATCAACATGTTATAGAAATCAAATGAAGGTTGAAAATGATCATCATGAAACTGGTGAAAAAAGGAGAAGCTATGACAAATTAAATCATCTAAAATCAGTTACACCAGAAGCTTTCATTGGTTACCTTACAAATAAAAATATAAAAAATTTAGCAGAAGAACGCACACAGTGGTTGAAACATAGTACTGATGATTTGGATTCAGTTTTAGATGATATTTTACAATCATATGATTTAAATGAAATTAATGGAATGGATTGTTATTAGAAACTAGTAGATTTTTATAAAGTAAATATTTGCAAGACCAAAATGTATAATATATATGTGTATATTTAAAATATATTCATGTTGCTTTATATACTAACACTTGTATTAAGATTTTTCAATTTTGAATATATTGAATTATTGGAAATATTAAAAATTATTTAACAATGAATATAATTGTTTATCGATTTTAGCAATAATAAATCAAGTAATTATATTACAGAAGGTAAAGAATTATACAAAAATACATACAACTATAAAATTTTATTCTTGGTTTCATTACAATATGTAACATTTTCTGAGTAAATATTGTCTGAGTAAATGAATAAATTATTTTTATTCATTATTTCGTTTAGTATTTCAATATTAATTTTTTTTTTATTTTCAAAAAAATCATTTTAATAGTAAGTTTGAATACATAATAATATTGTTTTAGTACCTTACAAATATTTTTTATTTTTTTTCTAATCTGTATAATCATAAAATCAAATTATTTTTGTATATATGCATTTACGTCTTAGTTTAAGAATACTTTTTATATATGTATTAAATTTTACAATAATATTCATTAATATACTAAATAAAAATATGTGATAATATACTGTATAAATATATTTACTTTTTACAATATGTTTTATAAATCTTTATATTTTTTCAATTTCTCTGTATCTCTGTTAGAACTGTAGTTTAAAGAATAAAGAAAATTTAACTAGAAAGAAATTGTATGTGAAACCTTTATAAATGCATTTATATCAAACTTTTCTATTTAACTTTAACCGTTTATAGTACTTATCACTTTCATCGCAAGAACGTTTTCGATCATTTTGTAAAACCTTTTGTTCATCCTTACTGTTAACATGTAAATAATACGGTTTATATAAAAATTTTCTATTGTTCAAGAAATAAATGCTATGTGTTTTTAAATCATTTTTTAATTCGAATTTAAAAACCTTTTCTGTTTTTTTATTTGTTAATACTTTTGATTCATGATTTTCTACTTTCGTTTGACCTTTTGATGGTACAGAATTATCAAATTCTAAATTTATAATTTTAATATCATTTATACCTAAACGTTCAGCCCAAGGCCAAACTCTACGAAGAATAATAACAGATCGCCTAAACGGTGTATCTTCTGGACGTACACAATGTGTTACAGAATTTGCAGCATAATCACTGTAAATATAAATCATCAAACAAAATTTCATAATCAGGTAAAAAATTATATTTTTTTTAATTGTAAGAAATCGATAAAAACTTAATATTTTACTCTTAATAAAAATGTATAATAAAGTGTAAATAAAAATACTAAAAAAATATTACCTTAAAACTGTAGCATATCCTCGTTTTAAAGGAATTTTCAAAATTGGTTTTGAAACTTTGAGGGGTCTAAATCTAAATTTGCAACCGAAACTTAACATACTATCAGACATAAATGTCACTGAAATAATTGGACGATCAAATAAATGAACTGGATCAATATGCGACACTATACATCCATTTGGTTGATAGTCATTTATTACAACTGAATTGATATAATCTTTAGAAATAATTTTTGCTGATACTAATGGATCAACAACCATTGATTGTATCCACTCTGGTATAGTATCAACAAATCCATGTGGATATAATCTTTCTATATCTTTATTAGAGTAAACTAATTGTGAACCATAAGTATAACGTTCACCAAAGAAATATCTATAAAATATATATCAATAAAAGAAACATTATGATTGTCATATGTATAAGGCTTACTTTGTTCGCAAAGGAGTTTTATCAATAGTTGATTCTTTTAAAAGTCCATTTTCCGCATCTTCTATTAGTTTTTCTATTTTATTTTCAATTTCAATGCACTGATCATGATTAAAAATTCTTTTTTGTACGATACTATTACGAATACAATTTTGAATATATTCAGTTGTATTATCCTTTAAGTAAGTTTTTTGTAATGCTGAACTATAAGAAAATTAAACTTTAAAAAATTTTAAATTTATATTTATATATATATATATAAAAGTATTTTTCCTAACTTAAGACTAAACTTGTTTCTATATTTTCCATTGGAAATATAATTTCTTTTTTGTTTATAATATTTCTCCTCCATATTGAACACTAGCTGTTTGTAAAATTCCACTTACAAAATAAAGTTATGTAAAACTTTATTTCTATTATATAAAGTTCGGTTGAATTCTAAATAGCAAATTTAATATTTTCAATTTATTGGTCTGGTGGTTTATATTCATAGGTGGCATTGGAAAACAACCTTGTATAGAGAGTATTTATCTATGCTTGTATATTTATTGCGTCAGAAAAAGCCGGTTGTATCTGTGAATTATTAACTGTGATTAAGTGAAATAAATATTTAAAAGGTAAAGAATTATAATTTTATTTAATTATTGTTTTTAATTAATTGGAATTCCCTACAGGTAGCAGTACCCATAATCATAATTATGTCAAGATTTTCTATATATTTAGATCCAGATTTAGGAATTACTTTAACAATAGTGTCTTTCGAGAATGTAAAAAACGTTGTAGAATTACGTCAAAAAGTGTTAAGTGGTTCACTTGAATGTTGTTTAATAAAAAGATCCTTGGTTATTGATCCTTTACAAATAGCTGTAGCAGCTAACAAAGCCTTACTTGCTGAAAAATTTAAGCACCTCACAACGAGGAACATATATTCTGAAATATTATTTAATTTAAATCTTTCAAAAAATATAACACAAAGTTTAAAACGTTTTGGCATAGATGATTCTGATAAACATTTATTAGTCGTAATAGTCAAAAAAGATGAAATGGAAGTAAATAACTTATTATCACAAATTGATGGTGATATTGTGAATGTAATGTCAAAAGATCATATTAATGAGGATTTAATTAAGCGTATTTATAAGGTTACCGAAAAAGAATATGAGATGTCATGTTTGGTAGATGTAATCATAAGCAAAATTGCAACTAAAGATTTTGTGTCTCATTGACATAACCTAAAAAATGTAGTAGTATTTAAAATATATGTTTAAAAGAATTTGATCTTTTTTATTGCCCATTTGTATGTATGTACATATTTATACAAAAAATTGTATATATATGTATATACACTTTGGGAGAAGTTTTCATTTTGACAGTTATGATTTTTCTGTTAAAATTGTTTGTATTGTCAATAAATATTTCTTTCTGTTTAATACTTTTTTTTAGATCAGAATAAAAACTGTATTTGAAAACTTCTCATTGCAGCATGGCGTGGCTTCCACTTGAATCCAATCCAGATGTCATAAATAAATATCTTGAACGACTGGGAGTTCCATCCAAGTGGGGTGTCGTTGATGTTTATGGTTTAAGTGAAGAAGCATTGGCATGGATTCCAAGACCTGCCCTTGCTCTTTTATTACTATTTCCGATTAGTGAAAAACATGAACAGTTCAGTTCTGAACAAGCGGAAGCTTTGAAAGAATCTGGAGGTCCTGTGGTCTCATCAAAAGTTTATTATTGTAAACAAGTTGTACATAATGCATGTGGTACAATTGCTCTTATACATGCAATTGCAAATAATTCTAATTCTATTTCTCTTGGTGATGGACCACTTAAACAGTTTTTAGAAGATACTGTTTCATTACCACCAGAGAAAAGAGGAGAACTTTTACAGCACGCTGATGGAATTATTAATGCACATCGTGATTTAGCTATGGAAGGTCAGACGGAAGCACCAGAACCTACTGCTCCTGTCAATCATCATTTCGTAGCGTTTGTTGAAGTCGATGGTTCATTATATGAATTAGATGGCCGAAAAGAATTTCCTATTAACCATGGACCTACATCGCCTGATACTTTGGTTGAAGATGCAGCTCGTATTTGTAGAGAATACATAGAACGTGATCCAGACGATGTACGTTTTACTGTATGTGCCCTTGCTGCGATGGATTAAGGTTTTATATACCTTTATTGGCTTTCAAGACTGTCGATGTATTTACGCTTTTTATGCTTAGGACTCATCAACTTGAAATTATCAAATTGTATAATCCTAAATTATTTGTACTATAATCTCATATAATTAAATTTATATTTATAAACATTAAAACTACCCAAAGAATTTTTTGACATGTATTCTCACTACAATTTGCTACGTGTATGTATTACAATTAATAAATGTAAAATGTATATATTTTTTTTTATTTAATTATATAATAAGTAAAACATTGAAACATTCAATGCAGTGAAATGTACTGGAATCGTGAATACATAAATAAAAATAGAATTAAAGACTTAAATGATGATCAATGGTTACTGCAAGAAAGAAAATTATGTTAGGAGAAAACAGATAAGTAAGCTTAATTTTCAAAACATTTAATAATAGTAATTGTTACTTTTATAAATGGAAATTAAAAAAAAATTCTATACATGTCAATAGATGTTCATTTGCTTGTTCAATGCTAAAACAACGTATTTATCAGGTAATATAGACTTATTAAATGAACTGTATAGATAAGGAGTCTACATGGCTGTAGTTAAAATATAAAATAGTTTTATTGAAAAAATAAATACAAAAAGTTATTGGATATATTTGAAATTTCGTATAAAAACTAAAGTTTGTAAAAATATAGATTAATAAGAATTACATCTACATGTTAACATAAAAATAATAACAATAAAACAAATCATTATCTTTGTAAAACAGTTATCAATAGATGATAAAATATGTATTTAAGTGATAAGCCAAAATAATGAATAATTTTGGACAATCATGCAATGAAAACGTATACATATTTTTTTTGTTTGTCAGTGTAGTACACTGCTGCGATCTATAGTACATTTGATGACCAAGCCACGTCATTTTAGTGGTTAGAGAGAGGGTGGTGTGGTGTTTAATTTTGTATATTACAAATTTAACAAAATGAACATTTTTCGACTTACAGGCGATTTATCGCATTTGTTAGCAATTATAATTCTTTTAATGAAAATATGGAAAACTAGATCTTGTGCGGGTATGTTAATGAGAATGAAAACCTTAAAACACCGGTATATTATTTCCTTAGCTACTTGTAAATAATGGTGGTCTGCCAAATAGTTATTTATATGAGGTTCTTCAATGAATGAATTTACATAATTTTAATTTTTAATTTCAATTCACCAATTTTTCAATGTATATTTTTTTATAAAGCAAAATAACGTGGCATTTTTGAAACGTGTACATAACCTTCCACGTCATTTTTGTTTTGGTTTCATAAGTTAATGGTTAATGCAACCGTATTTAAAAACTAGAAAAAATAAATCGTTCCCTAAATACAAATAAATTCTATAGTTAATAGATTTGATTCTATGCAATATTATTTTATTATCATAATTACACTAACAGTATCTTAGTAGCAAAAAATATACACCTTTCAATGTCATATATTTTTAAATTCTTATAATATATTCTGTAATATTTATTAATTGAAAAGTTCAAATATATATATATACATATATATATATACATATGTGTATATATATATATACACACACATACACAGACACATAATGGAATGTACATATAGAATTAGTTTTAGATAGAATCTTGTAAATTTGGATATAATTTTAGTTAATTATTTAAAATATTTATTTTTTTAATATATATTCAATTATTGCTGAGAGCATTTAGAAATCTAGGTCAGATTTGTTTTTTAAAAGGCTTGTATTTGTTATGTTTATATTTTCAGTAATATTTTACACTAATTATAAAAATACATGTATATTATTCACAATAAATATATATTTTTGAACAGTTACATAAAAAAAGTTGAATAGCATATGTGTATATGTACATAGTTTATGTAATAATATATTTTTCTTTTATTAAAATATAATTTTGAGTATAAATACTTAATATATATATACACATACCTCTTAATTAAAAATATATGGAAATGAAATATGAATTATTTTTAAGGTATATCTGGAAAATCACAAATATTATTTGCTTTGGTATACATTACCAGATATTTAGATTTGGTAACAACGTATATATCACTTTATAATACGGTGATGAAATTGGTTTTCATTGCTGCTTCGGTTGCTACATTGTACCTCATGTATATAAGATTCAAAGCAACATATGACCATAACCACGATACATTCCGAATTGAATTCTTACTTGTACCAGCACTTGTATTAGCTTTGTTAATAAATCATGATTTCAATGTACTTGAGGTAAGTTTTGTAAAGTATTAAAACTTTATTTTATTTAAATAAGTTTTAATACCTGTTTTTTTTTAATAATGGTGAATAGTTTAAGACAGACATATTAAATTATTTAGATATTTATAACTGAAGTTTATATTTGTTTTAGGTTTTATGGACATTTAGTATTTATTTGGAAAGTGTTGCTATATTACCACAGTTGTTTTTGGTGAGCAAAACTGGAGAAGCAGAAAGTATTACGTCACATTATTTGTTTGCTCTCGGTTCATATCGTGGACTTTATCTTCTTAACTGGGTGTATCGTTACATTGCTGAAGATCATTATGATTTAATTGCTATTGTTGCAGGAGCTGTTCAGACTGTATTATATTGTGACTTCTTTTATCTCTATATTACAAAAGGTAATTTAAAGGTTTTTTTTTATTACTATTTTTATAAATGCATGTTGTTTTCATTCACCATAAAATAATATTTGTAAATCTTTTTAATCTTCATTCAATTTTATTAATAATAAGAATCGTTTATATAATAAACAATAAATTTAATTTTTGTTTATTTTTCAGTTCTTAAAGGCAAGAAATTACAGTTACCAGCTTAAAACTATTATTAAACTTAAGTAGACATCAATCTTCTACAGTGGAACATCTGTGACTTTGGTTCATTTATAGTTATATTTTTATTAATAGTGTTTTTTTTTTTTTTTTTTGTTAATTTCATGTCAAATTATTGTTAGTATGTAAAAATTAACACAATCGATATATTTGAGGGGAATCTTTCAAATCAGTAATAGCATATACTATAGATATAATAATTATATATGTATGAATGAGAGATGTATATATATACAAGATATATATGCATGTTCATATATAATTATATTCATGTAGTGTAAATGACTTTTTTGTACAATGAAAATGAATATAATTAATGTTTTTGATTATTTATCAATTACAAAGGTAGCATTAATGTTTAGAAAGATAAATAAATGACCAGTTTGTTTTTCATATTAAATTTATTCATAGTTCAGGGAATAGAACTTAAAAATATTAAAATTGTTACATGAATATTAAAAGTATTTACGTACATACTTATGTGTATATGTGTGTATATGTCTTGTTCAAGTCTACGAATCCTATAAAGGATAAGAAATGCTTTGAATTTTCATACTACTTAAAAAATGATTGTATATACATATACACATGTATACATGTACAACTGGCTATTTTCTTTTTAAGCATTTCAGTTAAAAAAAATGTTAAATTTTATTAGCTTGAAAATTATGAGGGGTGTGAAATAAATTGTAAAATAATTTTTGCAGTGCAGCATATATGGTTATTTTATTGAGTGTATATAGTATATCTATATACACTTATTAAAGTGTACTAAGTGTATATAATTCATACTGTATTAATGTGGGCAGTCATTGAAATCTCATGTACATAAATTTTAAATACAAATAAAATAAGTAAACATAGAGAAAGATTTCACTACTGTCATATATTTTTCTATAATTGCAGTTTTCTTATATTCGGTTAACTTATTTTGTTGTATTTTTCTTTAGTATATGATTATATAAGTTACAGATGTTATTACTAAACATTTTTAAAAAAGTTCATTATATTACCTAGTAAATCATTTGTATTCGAGGACATTATTACAAGATACAAATTTGACAAGGTCAATATTTTTAGTAATATGATGAATTTAATTTTAATATGGCATAAATATATTTCTGACATTGTCATATGAAAGCTATTTAAAAATTCATGTATACAAAGTATTACTGTAATTTTTTATTGTTCTATTAAAATCTTTTAAACTTATTATAATTATTCATGTTTATAATTTTCAGTTTTCTGTAAGACAATGCCAGTATGAATGATTGTATATTTTTAGCATGTTTTATTGCTGACAAAAACAGCAATAGTATTACTTTGATTTTTGAGTTATATTGAAAAATATAAATATTTAGAAAAGTAACTATTTTTTTAGTAATTCTTATAGTACTTAAGAGTACTGTTTTTTGAAAATATTAGTAAATAGTATAGTTTTGTATAGTGCACTTATATTTTGCCAAAAATTAATGTTACAAATTTGTATATTTAACATTTTTAAATGATTTATTCTTTGAAAATGCATGATTTTATTTATTGTTTTTTTTTTTTATACTTACTAAAATAAATCCATACAAATATTTCACAATAAATTCAAATAAGTATATGTATATTATATATCAAATACATGTGTTCTAGCATGATTAGCAAAAATACATCAGATAAATTATATATTTATCTTTTATTGAATTAGTGTACTATTTGCTCAAAATGCAAACAAGTTTTTAATTAATTAATACTTTTCTAGAAGTCGTTCAACATATGTTGTCAAATCACTGATATGAACTTCTTCCTAAAATGGCATAATAGTTTTTATTAACATTAGTTATTTACATTAACAATTTCTTTCACATTTATATCAAATAAACTGATTAAGGCAATATCCTGGTTTTTATACTAACTTTTACAAATAATGTAGTATAACTGAATGATTATTAGGATTATTTCAGATGAGATTACAAAATATTTAATTTTTAAACAAATAATGTACATAGATATCAAAAACTTAGTGCTAATTATGATTCAAATGGTGAATCATAAAAATTCAAACAATATTATCAGGTAAGTATATATCAATAAATAATTAAAGGTATATATTGTTAATAACTAATAAATGTACAAGAATTAAAAATGTTTTTGATATGTAAATACATTTATTATTTACAAATAATTTTTATTTGAACTTCAATATTGAACAGCTGCTATTCTAAAAAGTTGACCGGTTGTACAATAATATGAATATTTACCTCTAAGGTTGTATCCCGAGATCGCAAACCACAAATTCCATTGTTAAGAACGTTTTCTCTTAATAAGATTGTATAGGGTATTCCGAGCTGATCGTTATAATACCAAATCGAACTTTCAGTAATATTTTTTATTTTTTCCTCTTTGTCTTGAAAATTTCCATCAACTAACTTGCAAATAGTAAAAATATTTGGATTATATAATGTAGATATATGTTTTGTTCGGAGTAATTTACACAAATATTGACCTAATTGTATTAATTCTTCTTTAATTGTATCATCTACAAACATTTTTTCATTAAGGATTCTTTCTATATTTGTACGTTTCTAGTTATTTTTGTAAAATTTAAAATTACTTATTAAAGAAAAAAATCAGTTAATAGTTATTTCACAATAAATTACTTAAAAATTAGTTTTTTAAAAAAAAATCCTTTTTATTTAATATATTTGTAAGGGATTTGTACTTATTACATATTTTTTAACCATAATTAAAGTATACTGAGAACACATCTATATTGGTATGAAAATAAATATATACCTTCATAAATTATAACAAAATTAATTTTATATGGTGCAAGTTTACGATGCAATCTCATCATTTCTCTTGGCTTTCCTTTAAATAATGGAGTATCGTACGCATCGCACAGCATATTTAAAAGCATAGTTAATAAATCTGACTCATTTATCACACAGTGTATTTTTTCATTATCACACTTTTCTGTAGTAAATAATTCATCATCAAATGTTTCTAAACTAATTTTTTCAAGAAAACATGTACCCCATGGAAAAGTAGAATTTATTTCAACACTCTGATTAATTGAATCGTTTTGAATAATATCTGTCAAATTATACCGACCAGGTGATGCAGAAAACTAAAAAAAATGGCCACTTGAAATAAAGAAATTTTGAAATTTTTAAAATTTACTTCTAATAGGTACCATTATTACTTATGATTAACTGTAAAAAATAATGCAATAAAATACTATCTGTATACTTATATCAAAACTTAATGAATAAGGCAATTTTTGAAAAAAATATAGTTTAATAAAAAATGCATACTTTTCGCCACCACATCATTCTTTGACGTTGCCAATTGTGAAAGAAATGAATCGAACTTTCTGATGAAACAAATGTCCTACATTTTAGAATAGTATGTTTATTTGGTTTAAAAAAATCTTCCAAAACTGAAGTACTTTTATTTTTTTCTAAATTTATGTCCTCTATTATTTCAGCCACACCGAAAGGCAATGATTGTTTCATTGTTTTATGTACATAAGAATATAATTCATTTGAAGATATATTATCCTTGTTAAAAAATATATTTAAATCACGAATTATAACATTATTTAGTATCCATTCATTTTTAAGATTCTCTAATAAAAGATATCCACAAGGACCTATTCTTAACGAATCTTTAGCTGATTTCGATGTACTTAAAAAGCCACTGTTTAAACACAATTTACGAATTTTATCAACAGTATACATGATTGAAAAAATATATATTTCAAAATATAAAAAAACTGTATTCAAAATAATGCAATATTTTTTTATATATATAATGAATTTATTATTCATACAATTTATCATTTATTGCATTTTTCGAGGTGTGTTTGTTGGTGGTCCTATGAAATAATCATCTTCAATAAAAGATGAATTGGCAAATATATCACATTTGATGTTTCCTTCTGTTACATTATCTTCTCGCAACTCTAATGGCCTAAAAACCACAGTAAATATTAGTATTAATATATTTAAATAATAACATAATCATAATTATAAATAAATATTAACCTATCTTCTAAAACAGTTATCAATGGTTGAACACAATCTGTATTCACTGAATGAATTATATCGGCAAATGCTATAGCATCTTCTATTGCTTTAATATTTTGCTCATTTACACAATCGAACAATGATAATTGCTGAAGTAACTGGATTGTTTCAGTGCTTAATTTTGTCCTTGGTGGCAGAGATGCAGGATCAACTTTTGTAATAACACACTCTTCAGGAATTTTAGATGGGAATTTTAAACATATATTTTGATTTAAACATGACTGAACATGAATTTGTCTTTCAATGTTAAGAACTACTTTACACCAGTTTTGAATATATGCATTTAATTTTAACGGAAGTCTTTTAAGGCCATTCATAATTTCCTTTTTTCTAAAAGTAAAAAATAAATGTCAATAAATGATTCAAATATGCATTTCCACGCTAAAGAAGTTTTTTATATTTTATCATTTATTTATTTATATATATATATATATATAATAATAATAATCAAAAAAATGAATGAATACAGTCAATGCAAATAAATTTATAGCAAGATATAATTGGTACACTTATAAAAGATTAACTAACCAAAAAATATAGTAACTTTATTACAATGTTAAATAAAAAATGAAATAATAATGAATTTTAGTAATTAGGAGCAAAACATGAAATTTATTTACCAAAAATTTTTAATTAATATATAAAAACAAATAATTTTGCCAACTTATATTTAAACAAAATGCAATGAACTTATGCTAATTAACTAGAAACGTATTTAAATGTTTTGTTATTATTATAACTATGAACATTTATTTTAATTTATAATCTCATGTTTTTTAAAGAAATTGTTTATATATATATATATATATATATATATATATATATATATATATATATATATATATATATATTCAAACAATTAATTGTAAAGTTACAAAATTAAATTACAATTAATAATACATTTTAAAAATATGTTGTCAATTTTTAGTTCATCCAAATAAATATATTTATAATAATGTTTAAATGAAACTACATTTATTTACTTTCTATCTTGCGATATTTTAATTTTTTTATATTGGTACCATGTCAACAATGAATTAAGAACAACTGATTTTCAAATGTTTTAGCGGTTTCAGTTCAGAATTTAGAACAGATACTCTGTTGATTAATATAAAGTTTAATCAGAATATTAAATTAACTGCTTTAAAATGAACGGAGTACGAAAAATGACTTTAGGAGAGTTAAATTTCAATGTAATAAACGCTTTTATAGTTGGTGTAATAATTGCCAAACAAAGATCAAAAATATTTTGTAAAAAAACCGCACAAGATCAACGCGGTGTATGGACATTTACTTTAAGAGACTCTCCTTTAGATTATATTAATGTTACATGTTGGGGTAAACCAGAATATATTCGCGGTTTAGAACAAACTTTTCAAGTTGGGGATGTTGGTAAATTACATTTATAATATATGTATGATTATCCCATTATATTTTATAACGTTTTCAGTGAACATAATACGACCGAAAATATCTATTCGCAAAATAGAGGACAAGTATGAAAGTTTTACTCCAGCTGTTACATCTCCCTTTACACTAACAGTTAATGAAGAACGATCTCAAATCATAATTCATGATGGAAATAATTATCAAGATTATCTTGAGTTACTTAGTTATCCAACAAAACCAAAAACTGGTAATATAACTAAAATACATTGTTTGTGATACTATTTTACATAACTGATTTAATGTTATCATATAGGTATACTGTCACTTTCTGATATACAAAATAATGCATTAAAACTAAAAGGTGAATATGTAGATCTTCTAGTTGCTATACGTTGTGTAGGATTTCGAAAGACAGTTAATACTAAATCGGGTATTGATATGGAAGTCAGAGAAATTATTGTTATGGATCAAGGCCATATGGGTATGAGCATAACATTATGGGAATCTGAACTGATTGAAAGGTATGTATAAAAAGGTTTCAAAAATTTATATATACAATGGGTATTAACATGAAATATACAATTTTTTAAAACATATATATATATATATATATGAATTTAAGTGAATAAAAAAATTGAATTTAGGGCAGAACAGTGGGTCCCTCGAGAAACAATATTATTTATTGCTGATGTTCGAGTTGATATTAAAAAAAACGTAACAGTTGTAATAACAGGACGTTCTGTTGTAACAGTAAATCCATGTATTCAAGATTCTGAAACATTAAGGGAATTTTCAATGTCTACTTCATTACAAACTAATAGTTTTATTCCCAATGATCAAGAGCAATTACCAGATGGTAACATTTGGTTTATATTAATTTTATAAATGTATATCATATAAGAAATTAAGTATTAAAAATATATATATATATATATATCAATATATGTATTTTTAATAAAAAGAACTAAAAAATATAATTTATAAAAGTATAAATATATAACACAACTATTAATAATGGTATAAATGTGATATGAATTGTTGTGACATTTTATATATTTGTATTGTAATGTCTTTAGCGAATCTTAATATGTGATAATTTTTTGGATATAATTTATATATATATATATATATATATATATATATATAAAAGTATAAAGAGTTTTTTTTATATATTTAAAAGAGGTGCGGTTTTAATCTCCAGAAATCAAATTACTTCATATGTGTATTACAAATTTTAGTTGATTCTATACGTACTATAATGAGTGTGGCAAGATTACGAGAGAAGGTTGAAAGTAATTTTTATGATTATGAAGGACCTAAAGAAGTACGTTTTACAGCAGTACTTTATTGCTTTGTTACACAATTGGATTTAGATGGATTTTTACCTTTAATTTTTACAAAATGGTATGTTAATAAAATTTTAATATTCTAACAACTTTTTCTTCTATCAATAATAATAATACACTTATATCTTCTGTCATCTAATTCTGAAAGTATACTAATTTTTAGTAGCCATTGCAATTCCACAATTAACAGTGAAATGGAGGCATGTCTTAATCTTGAATGTCCAGTAGGATCAGGATCTGAAAAAGGTGTCCTAATTACTTGTTTTGATATACCTATCACATTGGCAGATCATACTGGATCATTATCGAAAGTACATCTTTGTCGAGCATCTGCAGAATCTATTTTAGGATATTCGGTAATTTTTATATTTTATATAAAAAAATGAAAACATTAAATAATTAAATAGAATATATATATATATATATATACATATATGTATGTATAAATATACATACGATTTCTATCTACAATATAAATTGTATTTTAAAGCCAGATGAATTTCAAAATTTGTCAAATGAACAGCGTGGTTATCTTAAATGGCGTTATTTATTACAACGTTGTGAAACAAAAGTGATGGTAAATCGTATTCGTACTCCAGCTGGTGATTTTAAACCACCCATAATTTATTTACTTTACTGTGCAAAAGCTGATCCAGCAGAGGTTGCAAGGAAGTTACCATTGTATTAATAATTATGTAATTCAGTAAATTTAATTGAATAGAAAATGTTTATATTTATATTAATGTAGAAATAATATAATAAATGTTTTATATACACACATTTTAAGTAAACTATTCATTTTTTCATGTGGTTTAAAAAGTTAATTTAGTGTAAAATAAATTGAATTTATGGAATAATAAACATTTAATTATTTTATTCAATTTAATATGAGTTGTATCAGTAATATCTGATGTATCTTATATTAGTAATATCTCAGTAAAAAAATATCTGAGTAATCATAAATTATAATAAAAGAAAGAATTCTTTAGTTATTGAGTTTTGATTTATCTAAAAATAATTGAAATATGGTTTGAAATATCTGAAATATATTAATAATTTATATATCAATTATTATTTTGAAAAAAGTATATTTTCTATGAAATTGTCTTTAAGAATTCTTTAATAACACAATTATTTTTAGTTAAAAATAAGATGTGTTACAAATATTTAATACATTATTTAAAATTAGTAATTTTAAAACAAAATATAAGTTTCATTGTGTTTTAAATATTTAAAATAAAAATGATTTATAAAAGTATTTTTATTTTAATGATTTCTGGACTTAGGATGGTATCTTAATTTTTACTTAATAAATATATATATATATATATACACACATATATATATATATATATATACATATGTATGTATATAATTTATGAATACGTCATTAAACTGCTTTGTTATTTCTAATAATATTACAAAAAAGGAAAATGATAACTCGTTTTGAAAAGTTTCAAATAAGAATTGTTAGTTTTAATACAAATATTATTTTATTAATAATCATATTAAAGATTATAATTCCTTTCATTGATTTAAAATGAAAATTAATCATACTTTTCTTACTGAACATTAAAATTAATTTTCTTTCTGAATTTGAAATAAAGTAAATTCAAAATAAATATTTAATTAAAAAGTATATAGCCTACTTTTAATTTCACAGTCTTTTTTTATTCTCAAATCCAAATTTGTTTAGATCAACTTTAAATTATGCATACAGCTAATTATGGATTTCAGTTCATAGAATATGTGTTATTTTTAGTCTAGAATTTTAAACATTGAGTTTCCATCTACTGAAGATTAATCTATGTTCACTAAATTACTCATATTTGATACGTCAATCTTTACCTGTATTTGAAGCTGTCAGTTTGAAATTGTAACATGACGGCTGTAAGCGGGTTTATTGTAATTTCTCTCATAATAAGCTTATTGTTTATGTTTGGATTTTTAAATTTATTGACAAACACTGATGAAAATCGATGTGAAATGACATATATGTTTGAATACCCTCAATTTGTTGTAAGTTGTTTTTAAGTTTGTCGAACGTGTGGTTATATTGATTGTATAAATTTTTTTTTAATTCTAATAATTCACCCATTTATTTATATGATCTAAAATGTCATTTTTGACAAATTTTTAAAACTATTATAGTAAGAATTTCCATTATTAAATATTATAATAGTTATATTCATTAAAAGTCTTGTTAATGATATAATTATTAATTTACAATTTCTTTCTTTTTCAATTAATTGTATGTATCACTCTCATACATTATTATTTTTAGAAAATACATGTATCTCAAAATGAAAAATTTCAACGATATAAATTATATGCTTATAGTGAAGGACGTTTCACAGAACAAGCAAGAGACATGAAATTTACTGGTGTTCCAGTATTATATATACCTGGCAATGCAGGTTCATACAAACAAGGTTATATATTTTACTATATCTGTAATAATTCAGCATCATTATTTTTTAAAAAATAGTAAATTTAATACATTGATTATATTTTAATACATGCTGTTAATAAAATACTTTATTGTTTTAATTGAAACATTATTTAGATTTAAGATAGGAATATTAATTAAAGTGTACTCTTTTTCCTAAATGAATGTTGTTTATTTAGAGATTTTATTTGACATGAGTCTATAAAGTATAATATTAGTAATATATATTTGTAATTAATAAATTTAAAAGGTTTATGCTACTGCTTAAAAATATTAGTTATTAATACTTTGAGAAATATTGAGATTGTTCATTTTAATTTTAATTGTACTGTAAAACTTCATATTATATTTTATGTTTTTAGCAAGATCTTTGGCATCTGTAGCATTGCGAAAGGGCCTTAGTTCACGGTTTGGTTTTCATTTCGATTTTTTTACTGTGGACCTTAATGAAGAACTTTCTGGATTAAGTGGTAGTGTTTTACCATCACAAGTACAATTTGTACAGCATTGTTTATATAGAATATTAGAACTTTATAAAGCTAGGTACAGATATATTAAGCCAGAAACTGTTATTATTATTGGGCATTCTATGGTTAGTATTTTATATATATTTATATTTGAATTTTATCATTTTTATCATTATATTTGTATTTTTCAGGGTGGGCTTATTGCTCAAAGTATATTATCAAATTCTAGTCATACACATGTAACTGATTTACTCATAACTTTAAGTGCTCCTCATTTGAGGCCTTCATTGTTATTAGACTATAATATTTTAAAGTTTTATGAATATTTAGACAATATAACAATGGATTCTTTGAAAATCGAAGGACCTGATAAAAAATTGACAAATTTTGCAGATCAAAATACTATCTTAAATTCTTATTTAAGTAATAAAACAATTATAACAATTGGAGGTGGACATAATGATAAACTTGTAAATTCTATGCTCACATATTATAAGTACAGTACAATACATGTTTTGGTAAGCATGTGGATGTATCTATATATATATATATATGTATGTATGTATGTATATAAATATATATGTATGTATGTATGTATATATATATATATATATATATATATATGTATATATATATATATATATATATATATATATATATATATATATATATATATATATATATATATATATGTATATATATATATATGTATATATATATATATATATAATTTAAGATTTATCAATGAAAGTGTTAATAATATACAAATGATTATTTTTAGACAGATTCAATACCTTCAGTGTGGCTTTCTGCAGATCATGCTTCTGTAGTTTGGTGTAAACAACTTGTACTTACTTTAATTCGTGCATTATTTGATGTAATTGATCCTCAAACAAAACAGCTATCAACAGATTCCGAATTTAGAAAAGAAATATTTTCATATTATTTATTGAATGTATGTAACTAATATTCTATATTTTAGTTTGTAAAAATTTCATTACAATTATTAAGTATATTTATGTAATTTATGTATAGAATAATGGAATTAAACCTATGTCTCGAAATCGTTATAAAGAAACAGTAATAGTTAATCCTGTCGGCGAATGGATTGAAAAAATTACAAGACAAAAAACAGAAAAATTTGAAAAGGGTGTTAGTCAAATAAAATGGATTATGGCTCGATTAATGCCAGGAGAATTTCTTTATAAACACCTTTTGATTCAAGCAATTAACCTTGAAAATACAGATTGGGTGTTTGCATGTGCAGCCAATCACATACGGGGTAGTTATCGTGTATGGTATGTAAGATTATTTTTATTGTATGTAAATAAATTAATAATTAAATTAAATATACATAATTATATTTTTGATTATTATATTTGTTTTAAAATGATGTTACTGTATAGTTTTAATTCTATTAAATATTTGTGGCATATATCAATTGCTGAAGAAAGATATTAATGAAAATAAATTTAAAACTATATTCATTATGATGACTATGAAAATTTACTGCTTTTATCTTTATTTAATACATATTTATTGTATAAATAATTGATAAAAATAATGAATATTATCTGTAAGTAAATTATTATTCACTTTACATTAATTTTTGATTGTTTTATATCTAAGTAATGAATTATGCATGTAAATAATTTAATAATAATATTTTGTATATTTGTTTTAGTGAACATGCGATACATTTATCTCATCTTTCAAGATTTTTGCCTTCAAGGTACATGAAACGTAAAATTCTGAGTATTGACTTAGAAGCTCTTCATGCATTGCATCCATCAATAACACATGTTGTAGCACGTATTTTACCTACATCAGAACCCGTAAGATATTATTTAAACAGTTATATTAAGTATTTGAAATTTTTTTTATCTTTTTTATAATAAAACAATGTTATATCAAATTGTTTTCATATTTTTTTTTATAAAATTTAGATTTTGTTCTGTAAATTTTATTTAGATTTAATCATTACATGAATTTATAAAGTATGTGATTATTTACTGTAAAAAACATTTTGGTTACTGTATTAATGTTATTATTTTAGGTACAAATTGATATGGATATTTTTGATCCAGCTTTACGCGAAGTAAATGTTACTCTACCTTCATGGTATTCATTGACTCGTTCAGTTATTATCACAGAGACTGTGCAGAGTGCTTTATTCTATAGATTACGCTTACGTGGTTTTGATCAATTATATCAAGCTTACTTACTTTATGTTGAAGTTAAGACTTGTTCACAGCCTTTATACCATGCATCAGCGAATTTTAGTGTACCTTGGGCAAAACATGATACTCATGCATTTTTCACGTAAGGAACATTTTTTTCTTAAAAAAATGTTTTCAGTTTTTATTCAGTGTTAAATTTTCCATGAATTTATTTTTAGTGAAAAAGAAAAAAAGCCTATGCACTTAAGACTTCATAGCCCTAAGCCTCTCTCTTATCACAATGAGTCACCAGTACTAGAATTAACTCTAGATCCGGCTTGTAGATACACTATAAGGTATATTTGAATATTATTTAATTTAATTTGTAATAAATATTGGAAAAATGTTCATTGTTGTCATGATTATTTTCAGTTTACGTAATAGTGTGGTAGATTCATTAACTCAAATTGTAAAGCATTATTCACCGATGCTAATTGCGAATATTGGTGCTGCTCTCTTATTAGCACTTCGATGGCAGTTGATTAGTACTTCAAAAAATCCTGAAGGATATTGTCCTCCACTACATACTGCTCTTGCTAGTGCAACAAAACCATATTATCTTGTTACTATGGCAAAGTTAGTGGGAAAAGTTTTAAGGTTAGTAACTTTAAATTGTTATTAAATGATATTACAGGCCTGTAACATTTAAACATTGTGTTTATTAAAATAGGCAGTATTAGATCCACATAATGTTATTTATCATTAATACAAAGAGTACCAAAACAGTGTATTTTAATTCTTTTATTTGAAAGGTTAGAGAAAAATATGTGTATATAAAATATTTTACGTCATATGAATTTTTCTTTATTTTAGTTGGAAGCCGTTATTATTAATTGGTTTGGCACGACCAGATTTAACATTATTATCAGAAGCAAATATGGACTTTTTATTACTTCCAATAGCACTATATGCGGCTGCTGTTGGTTTCTTATATGCTATTTCAGTTACTTTATGGGTAGCGGTTTTGTTCAGTGGTTCTGCAGTTCACAAATTAGCACTAAGGTAATTTATAACTTTAATAATATTTTAAAATATTTATGTAAAACGTGTGTAATCCATTTAATTTCTTTTATAATATTTCTTTTTCTTATAAAAAGTATATAATATTATTAATAATATTTTAAGTCTTTTTGAATTTAAATAATAATCACATAAATAGTTTTATATTTATTGTAATAGAAAGGTATTTCAGATTTTTAGCTCGTACTATTGCGGGTACTTTAAATTGGTCAGATTGGTTATTGACTGCCTTGCATCGAGTGCCTAGCATTGTGGCAGCAGGTATTATAGCTTTAATTTTCTCAACTTGTGGAGCTCTGGGACTAGTTATGGGAGCTGTATTTTATTTCTTAAAGGTTTGTTCATTAAAACATATAAAAATTATATTTATTTATAGTTATTTTATGAATATTTATTAAATATATGTTTTGATGTATTTGTGTATACTTTTTTAGTTAACTAAAATGTATGAAGATTATTTAGAAGAAATAGTCATTAGGTCTGTAAAAACAGTTGCAAAGAAATTTGGAAAAGTTATGCAGAGTGCAATATCATCATCACCTCGTAAAAAATCTAATGCAGATGTTGATGAAACTCCAGAAACAACAAATAAAGTTGATGCAAATAAAGAAAATGAAAGTGAAACTAATACATTTAATAATAAAACATCAAATAGTGATAAGTTAAATAAAAGTTCTCAAATAAATGATGATTTAAATGATAGTCCAGATGAAAAAAGTATAATGGAAGAAATAGAAATCATTAACAGGGAACATATTGAAGAATTTGAAAAATTGGAGACTGAAAAGATTGAAGAAATCAAAAAAATTCCTGAAGGTGAAAAAATAATCAAGACTGAGAATGAATCAGAAGCTAAAGAGATACTAGAAAATAAAATTGTTCAAAAAAGTGTAACTGTATCAGAAACTGAAAATAGACCAGAAATTGAAAGTTGTGATGAAAACACTGTGAGTTTAGAAGATAATAACAGACAGATTGATATTAGTAATCAACAATCATCTGAAGCTAATGATGTCAATTCAAATAAGAATAAAGAACATTCAAATGCATCATCTTCGTGCCTTAGTATGATGCATTTTCATTTTACAACATTTTTAATTTGGTTATTAGTTACTGGTTTAAATATTCCTTCAGTGCTTACTTGGGCACGGAATTTTAAGTATGTTTATTATTTATATCCTTAATCATAAAAATATGTATGAAATAATAATAAATAGGAACTTTAAACTTTATTTTATATGAATTTATCTTGGACTACAAATTGTAATACAAAAAGTTTTTATTTTTAAGGTATGAATCAGTTTTATATCCAGATCCATCATTCTTTTCTGGTTTTATAATGTGTTTCTGTGCTGGTTTTCTTTGGCAAATAGATGCACCTAAAAATAATTTGTAAGTGACTTATATTTTTAACAAATAAATTGTATTAAATGTAGTTTGATATTTTGATGTGTTTGAATTGAATTTTATTGAAAATAAATAAACATTAATGATTTCTAGGAAATATTATAAAGAACTTGGTACACTTCTTTATTTATTAGCAATGATTAATTTGATCTATACTCCAATATCACTTTTTCGATTACCATTTACTATGATTATTGGAGTAGTATTAGTAACGTTTCATCAATTATTAGCTCCAGTAGAAAATGTTGAATCAAATTTAGAAAGAATAGAAGATATGGAATCAGCATCAGATATTCAACATTTGTCTGACAATGAAATGGATAACAGGACAGAAACAGTTAATAATGATGATATCAATAATTCAGTAAAAGAAAACAATGATATTGATTCAGTAGAAGATCTAGTCAAGACAAAAGATTTAATGAAATCGAAACTAGAGTAGTTTTTTTTAGTATTGAATAGTAAACAATGACAGTATTTTTATTTAATATGATCGTTTGAGTTTTATACCTTTTAGTATTATATGAAAATAATGTATTAAATTAAAAATATATTACTTAATAACAAACATGTATTTTGTTTTATAAAATATGGAAATATATTACATTATTATTCTTCATTGCTTTTATATATATATATATATATATATATATATATATATATATATATATATATATATATATATATATATATGTGTATATATATATATATAGAGAGAGAGAGAAAGGGGGAGTAAGAAAAATATTAAAATTCTGTGTTATAAATATTATTTTTTTTTTATAAATGTTATAGTTTCAATATAATATAATTATTGAATAAAGTAAAAAAACTTACTAAATGGGTTTTGAAAATGATTTTTTGACCTACATATATTTGTTCTGATTTGTACTATTTTCATAATATCTATCTATTGGGTTAAACTGAATAAATTGTGTATAGAATAAGAATTATTTATTTCTTAAATATATTTTTTCATTCTGCTTTACCTGCATACACATTGATATAAATGTTAAAATGACAAAGACCTTTATCAATCAATTGTCTAATAGAAAACAGGTAAAAGGCAATTTAAACATTGTACATTAATTTCTGAGTTGTCCATATATCTTAACTTGATTAAATTATTTTCTTGAAAAATTATAAAGAAGAATTTATTATTTAGCGCTCATTTTCAAGAAATTCCTGATAAGAAAACCTATATATATATATATATATATATATATATATATATATATATATATATATATTATAATGAATTTAATTAGAAAATCTAGTGTACTATGAATATAAATTGAAAACAATTATTTTGTTATTTATAATGAAACGCCAAATTTTCAATAATATTTGGTATTTAATTCCATAAACATGAATTGGAAATAATGTTACAACAGTTAAAAATACACGTTCAACCATTTTAATCCATAGATTCAAATAGTAAATTAAAAATAATGGGTAACACATGTGAGTTTACAATAATTAATAACATATTTTTTCTACATCTTAAAATGAAAATCAACAACTAAAAAAAATATTTAATTATCATATCGTTTGAACGTTCATTATATTCGTTTTAAATATAAGTGTTTTTACCTATTAAGCTCAACTTCAAAAATATATATATCTATAAAAATAAAATATTTTTTAAATTAAAGAGTATGGTAAAATGTCCGTTTTTATTTCAGTGTCATTTTATTACAACAATTATGTTAATAAACAAAAATCGAAATTTACGAAAATGGTAATATAAAAAAATATGATATAAGAACATGAAAGTTTTACAAGAAATTCTGAGTATTAAAATGGCTTTGATATTTATAATAAATACATGTGCATTGTTAATAGGTTAGTATATGATATAAATAAGTTTATTTATATAATTGTTTTGTAGTATTTATATAAAAATTTTTATTTATATTTGTATAAACTAGTTCCATATTTATTCTGAATACTATTCTACACGTAAGAGTATACAATCATACCCGAAATCAATTTTTATTTTTTGAATATTGTATTAATATAAAGTGAGCAAGATGTCTTGTACACCAAGTAAGTAAATAAATTGAAATTATTAATCACAATACAATTATAACACTAGCTAAATTCACTTTCATAAATAATTTTTTTTACTCCACAAATTACACAAAATTTTTCTGGTCAAAAATGTTCTAGAAATAATCATTTTTATTGTTACTGATCTGAATTTCAATCACCATGCTATTGTTCTCAGGATCAGGATTCAAAAAATTTGATTTTCAGATTTTGTTGTACCTAGGCACTCTGAGGATGATGACATCGCCATCAAAATGCATATAACGATTAATGATAATTTATTTAACATTTTTGATCAAAAAATCTTTTCATAGTTTATATGGTGAAAAAAGAATTAATTTATGAAATGAATTTATTAAGTTTGCAATTAAAAATATTCTGTTTACTACAGAAACTATTTTTAACCATTTTTTAATACATAGAAGAAATATTTTCAGTCTGATTTTTTTTAATGATATATATTTCTATTTAGATTCAGATCTTGGTCAAATAATTCACTGTTTATTAATGACAGCCGCCGCAACTGATCAAATTGAATTAAAAACTATTGGAGAAATAACAAAAAATTTTTTACAATCATACAACTCAGCCGAGTATGTAACATTTGTCGCATAAATATAAAAGATGTATTTTGATTAAATTATTTTTTTTTTATTTATTAATTAGCGGGCAACCACCAATTCCTCTTAATGAGATCGATAAAGTTTTGCAATTTAATTTGGTTAATGCAATTACAGCGTCTCTTCAGAATATTAAAGATGTACTTGTTAAAGCAAATGAAATGGTCTTAGTTGAATTTGATAAAGCGAATCAAAGTGTTCAAAATGATTTGAAAAACTCGATGGTTCAGGTATTACTTTATAACTATATTATTGACATGTATTTTTTATCTGTTGCATCCAGACTTATCTAAATTCGAAATTTTTATTCATGTCTATTAAAAAATTATATTAAAATTGTAGTAAAAATAGATTACATTGAACACATTTTAAGATAATTATTTTAAATTGTATAAATAAAATAATAATAATATATATATAGTATGATTACATACTGCTAGATAAAGGCATCGTTTAGTTTCTTTCAATTTGAGCTATCGAAATTTTTTCCATACATTTCTAATACTTTTGCTGATATCTTTATCTCTCTTTGCTGATCTTTTTGCTGATTATCTATAACTAATTATTTTAGCATTTATTTTTTAGATGAATTTAGCTGATGGTGGGAATACGCATAATACAGGTAACATAGTTTCCTATAATTTACCCATATTTAAGAGTTCCTTAATTTTTGAAGTTAAACTTCTCTTAAATTGTTGTGCGTCACGAAACCTAGGCTGCAACTACTTTCAGTGCCGCCTTCCAAAGATACTTTGATAATATAAGATTGCTTTCTTAAATTGTATAAATTAATTCTTGTAATTCAATTATACCTTTTACCGATACATCTCTATACACCTTTCAATTATGAAAAAAATATAAACCTAGTAAATTTAAGTCATAATGCTACCAAACAAAAGAAATTTCACTTCGAACGTGTGGGGATTCTGTGAACTGCCACACATATTTAACTTTGTTTTATCTTTCGTTAATTTTTTTAATGATTTACTAGTTAAACTACATTGTGAAGTAATTATTCGTTTCTGTCGACAAAAATGTTATGAAGTTAATCGATTTTTTTTATAAAATGTAATAATAAAATTGGTTTATTAAGTAATCAATATTAATTTGAATTTATGTACATTAAATATCGATACTGATGGTGTATAAACATTATTTTACTTTTTATAGAAGTAAATTATTGGTTTTCTGCTCTTATTACTCTTTTAGTTATAAGTTAATTTTTTTCTTTGTACGAAATTAAATAAAAAACATTATAAAAAGTTAAATAAATATCAGTTATAAAATTTCAATCGACAAAGTATAGTGAACAGCTAATTGTTTTTCATATGAGGATATATACATATCTATATGTATTTATATATATATATATATATATATATATATATATATATATATCTTACTATGAACATAGTAATATATAAAAATATAATGTATAAAAATATTTATAGGTAACAAAACAAATGAAATTAGTGTTAATAGAGCCCAGGTTGTACAGGGGATTGAATCGAATAAAAATACATGTGCATGTGGTAACTGCAAGTGCGATCCATGTTCAAAACTTCCAAATAAACCGATAGAAAAGGATCCAAATGAATGCAATTGTAAAACATGTAAATGTAGTCCGTGCTCCAAGAAAAAAAATATTCCTTCAGATGAATGCAAATGTAAGGTTTGTAATTGTCATAAATGTACAAAAATAAGAAAGGATGCCGTATCGTCTGGTAAGTGTGCTTGCACGGTTTGTAAGTGTAAAAAATGTATACATAAGTCTGCGGATAATCAAGACGATAAACAAAACAAGAAATGTAATTGCATTGTCTGCAAGTGCAATGCATGCCCAAATCTTGAAAAGACGTCCAAAGCAGTAGGAGAGTGTAAATGTCCGACATGTCAGTGTAAACCATGTTCCAAAAAGGGTGCCGATGGTTCAAAAGCATGTCAGTGTGGTAATTGTAAATGTATTAAATGTTTAAAAATGGGGAATGAAACAGCAGAAAAATGTAAATGTGCTGATTGCAAATGTAAACAGTGCAAATATAAATCAACGAAAACTGACGATTCCCAAAAACATAGCGAAAACTGTGATTGTGCAGTTTGCAAATGTAAAACTTGTCCAAAAGTTAAAGTCGAATCCAAAGTGCATTCTGGTGACTGCAAGTGTGAATCTTGTCAATGTAATCCTTGCTCTAAGAAAGCAGACAACATCGAATCATGCTCTTGTAATGTTTGCAAATGTGCAAAATGTTCAAAAATGCCGAAAGAATCGAAATCACTTCCGAAAGGAAACTGTACTTGTACAACATGTAAATGCAAACAATGTTTATATATGCCTAATAAAACTGAAGGTGAAAAACATGACAATAAGTGCAAATGCATTGTATGTAAATGTAAATCATGTCCAAATATTTCTTCTGGAAAAGGTGACAATTCTAATAAATGTACATGCAAAACTTGTAATTGTAAACCTTGCAAAAAGAAAACAGATGCTCAGTCAGATACATGTGATTGCGCAGATTGTAAATGTATAAAATGTCTAAAAAAGAAAACAGAATCCAAGCCTCAAAAAGAAGAGTGTACTTGTCCGACTTGTAAATGTAAACCATGTTCAAAAAAAGATAATAAACAAGCTGAAATATGCGAATGCATTGTCTGTAAATGCAAATCATGTTCAAACATAAAACCTGACTCCAAACCACATAAAGATCAATGTACTTGTGAGAAATGTCAATGTAGTCCTTGCTCTAAAATGACAGATAATGCAACTGCAGAGGCATGCGATTGTAATGTCTGTAAATGTAGAAATTGTTTAAAAATGAAAAAACAATCGAAATCCGATGCAGACCAACCATGTGATTGTGATGGATGCAAATGTAAAAAATGTTTAAAAAAGAAAAAAGAATCGGCAGCATATAGTAAAAAATGTACCTGCGCTACTTGTAATTGCAAGCCTTGTTTAAATATGCCCAACAATAAGGAAACAAAGGACTATTGTGAATGTTCGCCTTGTAAATGTAAATCATGTCCAAACATTAAAATAGAACCGAAAAGTCATCCCACTGATTGTACATGTCCAACATGTCAGTGTAGTCCTTGTTCTAAAAAACCAGCTGGTTCAGATAATGCTAGTCAATCGTGCGACTGTGATGTATGTAAATGTAGAAATTGTTTGAAAAAGAAAAAGAACGCAAATGCATCGAACGGGACTTGTGATTGTGATGTCTGTAAATGCAGAAATTGCTTAAAAAAGAAAAAGGACTCGCAGAAAACGACTCATGCAATAACTTGTTCCTGTGCAGCCTGCAAATGTAAATCGTGTGCATATATGCCAGATAAAAAGCAGAATGCTGATAAAAAGTCTGATTATTGTGAATGTTCACCTTGTAAGTGTAAGTCGTGCCCAAATATTAAAATGGAAACTAAAAATCATCCCGCCGATTGCAAGTGTGCGACATGTCAATGTAATCCTTGTTCTAAAAAACCCGATGGATCAGACAGCGCTGCTCAGTCATGCGACTGTGATGTATGCAAATGTAGAAATTGTTTGAAAAAGAAAAAGAATGCTGATGCGTCGAGCGCCCCCTGTGACTGTGATGTCTGCAAATGCAGAAATTGTTTAAAAAAGAAAAAGAATGCAAATGCGTCGAACGGGTCTTGTGACTGTGATGTATGCAAATGCAGAAATTGTTTAAAAAAGAAAAAGAATTCACAAAAAACAGCACATCCAATAACTTGTTCTTGTGCAACTTGTCAATGTAAACCTTGCGCGTATATGCCAGATAAAAAACAGAATGCGGATAAAAAGTCTAATTATTGCGAATGTTCACCTTGTAAATGTAAATCGTGTCCAAATATTAAAATAGAAACGGAAAAGCATCCCGCCGATTGCAAGTGTGCGACATGTCAATGTAATCCATGTTCTAAAAAACCCGATGGATCAGACAGTGCTGCCCAGTCATGCGACTGCGATGTATGCAAATGTAGAAATTGTTTAAAAAAGAAAAAGAATGCAGATGCGTCGAAGGCCCCTTGTGACTGTGATGTTTGTAAATGCAGAAATTGTTTAAAAAAGAAAAAGAACGCAAACGCAGCCAATTCAGCTTCACAACCATGCGACTGTGATGATTGTAAATGCAGAAACTGCCTGAAAAAGAAAAAGGAATCGAAAAAGACAGCACATCCAATAACTTGTTCATGCGCAGCTTGTCAATGTAAGCCATGTGCGTATATGCCGGACAAAAAACAAAAAGATGATAAGCAATCTAACTATTGCGAATGTTCTCCATGTAAATGTAAATCGTGCCCAAATATTAAAATAGAAACGAAAAACCATCCCAGTGATTGTAAATGTGCTAAATGCCAATGCAATCCTTGCTCTAAAAAACCGACTGGAGAAGAAAGCGCTGCTCAATCATGCGACTGTGACGTGTGCAAATGTAAAAAATGTTTAAAAAAGAAGAAGAACGCCAACGCATCGAACGGGACGTGTGACTGTGATGTCTGTAAATGCAGAAATTGTTTAAAAAAGAAAAAGAATTCACAAAAAACAGCACATCCGGTAACTTGTTCCTGTGCAGCTTGCAAATGTAAACCTTGTGCATATATGCCAGATAAAAAACAGAATAATGATAAACAGTCTAATTATTGCGAATGTTCTCCATGTAAATGTAAATCGTGCCCAAATATTAAATTAGAAACGAAAAAGCATCCCACTGATTGCACATGTGCTACATGCCAGTGTAGTCCTTGTTCTAAAAAGCCAGCAGGTTCAGATAGTGCTGGTCAATCGTGCGACTGTGATGTATGTAAATGCAGAAATTGTTTGAAAAAGAAAAAGAATGCTGATGCGTCGAGCGCCCCCTGTGACTGTGATGTCTGCAAATGCAGAAATTGTTTAAAAAAGAAAAAGAATGCAAATGCGTCGAACGGGTCTTGTGATTGTGAAGTCTGTAAATGCAGAAATTGTTTAAAAAAGAAAAAGAATTCACAAAAAACACCACATCCAATAACTTGTTCTTGTGCTACTTGTCAATGTAAACCTTGCGCATATATGCCAGATAAAAAACAGAATGCGGATAAAAAATCTGATTATTGCGAATGCTCTCCTTGTAAATGTAAATCGTGTCCAAATATTAAAATAGAAACGAAAAAGCATCCCGCCGATTGCAAATGTGCGACATGTCAATGTAGTCCATGTTCTAAAAAACCCGATGGATCAGAGAGTGCTGCTCAGTCATGCGACTGCGATGTATGCAAATGTAGAAATTGTTTAAAAAAGAAAAAGAATGCAGATGCGTCGAAGGCCCCTTGTGACTGTGATGTTTGTAAATGCAGAAATTGTTTAAAAAAGAAAAAGAATGCAAATGCGTCGAACGGGTCTTGTGACTGTGATGTATGCAAATGTAGAAATTGTTTAAAAAAGAAAAAGAATTCACAAAAAACGGCACATCCAATAACTTGTTCTTGTGCAGCTTGCCAATGTAAACCATGTTCATTTATGGATAATCAAAGTAAAGATGCCAAAGCAAATAAAGAAATTGGCCAATGTGAATGTATTCAATGTAAATGTAAATCTTGTCCAAACATAAAGATTGAATCGAAAAAGAATTCAAATGAATGCGACTGTAAATCTTGTAAATGTGATCCTTGTTCAAAATCCCCAAATGCCAGTGCTGCTTCCAAATCATGCGATTGTGATGTATGTAAATGTAAGAATTGTTTAGCAATGAAAAAAGTGAAAAAGTCACATTCTGTGAATTGCTCTTGTGCATCTTGTCAGTGTAAGCAATGCGCGTATATGTCTAATAAGAATAAAGACGATAAAAACGCAGGAAATAAACAAACTGAACCTTGCCAATGTGCTCCATGTAAATGCAAATCTTGTCCAAACATGAAAATAGAACCCAAGAAGCATTCTACTGATTGTACATGTGATAAGTGTCAATGTAGCCCTTGTTCCAAGATGAATACAACGGCCGCTTCTTCCCAGTTATGCGAATGTGACACATGTAAATGTAGAAATTGTAAAAAAGTGAAGAAAAATTCAAAATCGTCAGGTTCGTGTGATTGTGATGTCTGTAAATGTAGAAATTGTTTAAAATTGTTAAAGAATTCTAAATCGCATGCAGAAGATTGTTCCTGCGCTGCTTGTAAATGTAAATCATGTCCATTTATGCCCAAAAGTAATAAACAAGGCGAAAAGTGTGACTGTGCTATTTGTAAATGTAAATCATGCCCGAATATCAAAATCGAACCTAAAACTCACCATGCCGATTGTAAATGTGCTTCTTGCCAATGTTCACCTTGTTCGAAAGTTCCAGCCGCTAATACTACTTCTAAATCTTGCGACTGCGATAACTGTAAATGTAAAAATTGCTTGAAAATGAAAAAAGATTCTAAAGCATCAGACAACAATGCTAATACATGCGACTGCAAAGATTGTAAATGTAATAAATGTTCGAAAATGAACAAAGAAAAAAGTAAACCAAAAGCACATACTATAACATGTTCATGTGCAACTTGCCAGTGTTCACCTTGTGCGTTTAAAAAAGATCAGGCTGGAAAAACTGCTGATATTTGTGACTGCGCTGTTTGTAAATGTGATCCGTGTTCGAAAACTAAAAAGGATCTCAAAACACATTCACCCGATTGTAAATGTGCCGATTGCCAATGTAGTCCTTGCTCGAAAATGCCTGACGGAAAATCACAAGTATGCGATTGTGATGTTTGTAAATGCACCAAATGCTCTAAAAAGAAAAAAGAAACGAAAAAAGCTGAAGAGGACACTTGTTCTTGTTTAAATTGTGTCTGTCCGAAGTGTTTATTTAAACCAGAAACTAAGGCTAATGATAAAATCAATGCTGATTGCGAATGCAAAAACTGTAAGTGTGAAAATTGTTCGAGTAAACAAGATAAGAAAGAAGATTCCACGAAGTGTACGTGCGAAAGTTGCAAATGCCAACCCTGTTCAAAAATGGATAAAGCTGGTTCAGATGTGTGTGACTGCACGCCATGCAAATGTGTAAAATGCCAAAAAAAGAAAAAAGATTCAAATAGTCAGTCGTGTGACTGCGATACTTGCAAGTGTAAAAATTGTTTGAAAATGAAACCTAAACCGGAATCGCATTCGGAAAAATGTAATTGTACAGCTTGTAAGTGTACACCATGTTCGAATATGGATGCATCCAGTAACAATAAAAAGGAAGAAGAATGCGACTGTGCTACTTGCAAATGTACATCTTGTTCTAAATCTAAAAAAGAACCCGCTAAAACCCAAACGGTATGTAAGTGTGGTGATTGTCAGTGCAACCCTTGTTCCAAATCTCCAAATGCAAAATCATCGAATCCAAATGAATGCGATTGCGACGGTTGCAAATGTAAAAAGTGTTCGAGAATGAAAAAGGCAGCAAAAGCAAATCAACCGAAGTGTGATTGTCCAAAATGTGCGTGCAAACCTTGTTCAAAAATGACTAAACGAAGTAGAAGTATTAAAGAATATTGCGAATGTTCTCCCTGCAATTGTGGAGTATGTAGAAAGATCAAAAAAGAAATCAAATCTGAACCACAGAATTGCGCTTGTGAAGAATGCATATGCTCTCCTTGTTTCAAAACACGCAGTGAAGTAAAAACATGTAAATGCAATCCTTGTCCTGCAAAAGCCGATTAAAGATTTAAATTTTTATTCATCTATAATTGATTTTCGACACTTTTTTATTCAAATGATTTTTTACTTTATAAACTTTTGAAATGGTTTATAAACAATTACATTTGCAACTTTTTAATACTAATTTTATTATTTAAGTGGATATTTAACACTTGCTTTTTAAGATATATATTTATATAAACTCCATATATTATTTGATTGTAATTTCTCTGTTATACAAATTCAAATTCATTTTTTTTCTATACACAAATCACTAATAGTCTAATACTTAAGCATGTTTAGTATAACTAACGCAATTATAAAATTTAAATAATGAAATTCATAAATTCTTTGGAATATTTCAAATATTAAATCCACAATTTGACACTATGATTTTTTTAAATATCATTAATTAACGAAATTCATATAAATGCTTGTTGATTATTGAATTATTTTTCAATTAATATTTTTATAAATTTATTACGCTGATCAATATTTTTTGAATGAGATTATCTTCCACATTTTATTATTTTGCACTTTTACATACAATCAGTCTACGATATGCATAAAAAATTTTTTTTTTGAAAATACATAAATATAAAATGTACATGTATTTATTATAAATAAAATGCTATAAAAAGATGTTATAAAGATTTTATTGAAATTTCATATTTATGCAACTAAAGAATTTCTTAGAAAATATATATATTTTTTTTTATTTTTATTTTGAATGAAATTTCTTGGTTAAAAATGAATATTTAATTATTTAGTACTTTGTTCTTTTCTTACCGCTAAATAAAAAGAGTAAAAATTAACAGTTTTAATGGCAATGATTCAGAATAAACCTGCCTGAGACAATAAATTAGTTAGTAAGATTTTAAATAAAGAACACGGGTTGCTTTTTTTTAATTCTCCTGCAGTTAAGAAGAAACGTGCAATTTTTCTTTGAATTTATTTAATATTAAGCATTGTTATAACAGAATATTAATTTTCTTTTCCACAAATGAATTATTTTTCACCTCAAAGCACAAATAAGTTTTTGGGTCGAAAATGCTCAATAATCATTGTTCATTTTTGTTTCTTGCTTATGCGCATTTCGATGGTGATGCCATCAATTCGATGCCCATAAATTAATACAATGTATGAGATTTGTTTCGTAAATTTTAAAAATAAATCTCATTGAGATTTTTTAATTTTAAATAATACATGTTTCTTCAGAGGTGCCGTCTAAGTGATTATGATTTTTTATTATTTTAATCTGTGATAATTTATGATTATTTGATTTACTGAATGATTAATAATATGTAGTTATTATATATAATAATAAATCTCTCTCTCTCTCTCTCTCTCTATATATATATATATATATACACGAGTATATATATATAATCAAAATTATCCACATAAAATTCGATGACGTCGAGGTTTCAATGGTTCCCAAATATGTTTATCTCATATATAAAACAACACGTTGCAATATATCTGCGAGAATATTTATATAGACAAAAATGACTTTTAAAAAATGTTTATTGTTTCATTCGGTTACATGACATGCCTATAATTGAAAATTGGCGAGCGCAGAAAGCAGGGAGCGAAGCCCCTTATATAGTAATAAAATATTTAAATTTTAATTAATAATGATAATAATTAATGTGTCATGAAATACGTATTTGCGAAAATTATAATGAATACTATTCCTTTTGATTTTGATACTCATTGAATAATAGTAATTGTTAAACATTTTGATAAGGAAAAAAATTTAGATATGTGAGGAACGGGTAATTCATTTGTATAAATGAACTTTAAAAATTATATACATATATATATACTCACACATATATATATATATACATATATAATTTCTATAAAACTAAAAATAGTTCAATTGTAATGTGGAATTTTGCAAAATTATATAGTATTTTTATGTTGGTATACATTTTTGATTGGCAATACTTCACGGTTGCTAGGAAACATGTGATGTTTGATCGAAGAAAATATTTGCTCATTATCCATACAAATAATTAAAGTATATTATTTTAAAATGTCTAATTCAGAGGAAAATATTACAAATACTCATGGTGCAAATCATACAGAATTGTTACAGTTATGTAACAATCTTCAATCAGAGGATAAACGAGTTCGTAAAAAAACACTTGAAGAAATACATAAAGAAATTTTTACGATTAAAAAACATGACAGTAATTTACAAAAAATATTTGAATCGATTTATATGCCTTTATTAAAATGTGTTGGCGATCAGTCGGAAGTGTGTAGAGAAATTGCTATTACAATTATTAACGATTTCATTGAAAATCTACCAACCAATGATTATTACTTAACATACATTTTGCCCACTTTTGAAAAACGAATTGGTGGTTGTATTATTTTAGAGGAATCTGAAGAAGTTCGTTTAATATTATTATGCGTTTTACATACAATCATTAAGAAGTATCATAATGATTGTTTATTTCCTTTTTTTAATTCCTTCATGTTAATTTTAACAAAATCAGTAGTTGATCCCTATCCAAAATTGAAACAAGAGAGTTGTGAATGTATTTCTGATTTGTCTACTGCAATACCAAAACAATTTCACATGCAAGCAGAGCAATTCATTAAGCCAGTTCTTACTTTGTTATCTCATCAACATTTTAAAGTCAGAGTTAGTGGTGTAAAATGTTTAAGTAAGTAATTGCATTTTATTATACATGTAAATTTGAAAAGGCCCATACATTAGATATGTGCTCTATATTAGTTGATTTTCAAATATAAATAATAAAAAAACATTTATACATAATTTCTCTTTTAAAATAGGTGATATTGTAGAATATGGAAGAAAGTTACCAGATGATGTTACTATTTCTTTGGCTTGTTTAATGGGAGATTCGCAGCCTTATGTGCGTTTAGCAGTCATTAAACTTGCACATGCTTGGTTATTAAGATTTCCTGATAGATATTCATATTTTGCAAAGATAATTCCACTTATTTTACTAGGGTAAGAATGATGGTGTATGTATTCTTCTACATGATAATCATATTTTATCATTTAAAAGTAGTTTTACTACATGGATAAGGATGGGTATGTACTAATATATATGTCCTATGCTAAAAGTCTTACCTTTGCCTGTGTTAATAAATCTGTATAACTGAACCGTAATTTATAAATATAAAAATTGTTATATTACAAATTTATTAGTTAATAAGGAATAAAGAATTTTTAGATTTTAAATTTGGTGTATTGCCTTCATAAAATTGATTTATTAATGTATTTTAATTACATATTTAAATATTTTTTAGATTAACCGATGAAGTATCAGAAAATGTTACTGAAGCTGAGAAGCTATGGCTGGAATGCGGAAAACAGTATGAAGTAGAAAATGAAAATGATTTAAAAAATCAATTGGATTATTTAACTCAACTTCCATCACACTATCCTTTTGATACAAATAAACGGCCAATACTTGGATGTCGTGTTCTAATTACTAGACATATAAATGCACTATTAAATGCAACCGCTGGAGAATTAGAAGATTGGCGTGAAAATA
The DNA here is from genome assembly GCA_034766995.1 of Acanthacorydalis orientalis. Classification (NCBI taxonomy): domain Eukaryota; kingdom Metazoa; phylum Arthropoda; class Insecta; order Megaloptera; family Corydalidae; genus Acanthacorydalis; species Acanthacorydalis orientalis. Next base: position 50,810,336 of record CM068316.1, read on the forward strand.
TACGTGTACTTTCTGCAAGATTACTGATAATGTTGGTACTTCATGCGGAAGTTGATATTACTCAATATTTACATATTTATTTACAAGCGGCTACTAAATCTTGCAAAGATAAATGTCCAATTGTTGTAGAAAAGGTAGTTATAATATTGACTATAATGAAATTTGAAATATATGTTGTTTTATGTACATTTAGCCTTTTAATTTTTGATAGATACATAAAAGGATTTAGTCAATGTAAAAATTGTGTAAATGTTATTTTCAAATTTTAGTAAATTATATAAAAATAATTAAAAATAAACAACTTGTTTGAAAATGAGTTTGTTGAGTACAGTAATTCAACAATTTTTTGAGTACAGTAGTTCAATGAAATTAAATAAAACATTTTTTTATACAGGTATAACTTTTGATTCATTTAGTATTTTATGTAATTAATATTTTTAGATGGAATATTCTTCTTGGATTGTTGGCCATTTTGTACATCCAAAAAAATATTTAAAATTAATTTTACCTATGTTAGTAGATGCAGTAGAATCAATAGAGGGTCATTTAAAAGTGTTGGGTGGATTAATAAAGGGAACTCCAAAGAATTTATTAACTGAAAGTATAAGTACAGTATGTGAAACACTAGAAACTCCAGATATATGTGAAAATAATATGGTAACTTATCTATTTTTCATATAATTTATAGATAAATAATATATACATATATAATTAACATAGAAATTTATATATATATATATATATATATATATTTATTTATTTATATATATACATATATAATTTTAGAATGGTACACTAATATTAAAATGTTGTAAACAACTTATGGAAATATGTGAAAAAGACTGTATATCTGTTAGTTATGAATTATTTCATATACTCATAACTGTATGTGCAATTAATCATGATCATGGTATAAAAGAAGAAGCGATAATGTTATTAGAAAATTTAAGTTCGATAAATGGCTATCAATCAGTAACTGAATTGTATTCAGAGCATAGTAAAAAAATATTAGAAAGTTTATTGTTATCTGCTGATATTTGGACAGTTGTTAGTCCATCTCACTGTATTTTTGAGCATTTATTATTGCATGCAGGTATTCTTTTTTAATATTGTGTGAATATATATATATATACATATACATATATATATATATATATGTGTATGTGTTTGTATATGTAACTAAATATTTAGGTTCTGCTGTGTTTAAAAATATGGGTATAGTTATGAAAATTCTCAACAAAGCTTTAAATTCAGACATAGATCCAAAATCGAAAGTTAGCATATTTACAGGAGTATCAGCATTATTATTGAAAGTAGAAAATGTGAACATTAATGATGATTTTAAAATTGTTTTGTGTGAGTTAATCAAAGGTAATTATTGATCAGTTTCCATAATAAGAAAAAAAGTTATTAAAATTTTATAAAAGATTTATTTTTTAAAAAATTAAAAAGGTTCAAGTTGTGTTATTTTTTTCAGATATTATCTTACCAAATCTTGTATGGCATGCTGGTCGGATTGCTGAATCTATAAGAGGTTCAGCAGTAGTTTGTTTATGTTCAATGTTGCCTATTTGTGCTAAGCATGTGTCTTTAGAAATGCTTGTTAATCCGTTATTAGGACTAATGGAGGAAAATTCTTTAACAGTAAGAGTTTTAGTATTGCGAGCACTTAATGAATTAATTCAAGCTCATAGTAGAGAACTTCAGGCTGATATGCTTAATCAAATTTATCCAGGTATAATAATTTTTTTGTTACAGTTTTCTGTGTATGTGTGTATATATATATATATATATACACATACATACATATAGCACATGCACATACATGTCTATATGTATTTATTTATGTAATTTAAGCACACAAATAATTAGTAATATTTTTGAGATATCATTGTATATTTTCTATGAATATTAATTTTATCATTTGACTATTGAAGAGATCTTGAAACGCTTAGATGATGGAAGTAAAGATGTACGTATGCAATCTATCAAAACATTAAACACTGTTTGGAAAAGTATTAAGACAGAAAATTATGATAGTAAAGGAATTCATTCTTCACATATTGATTTTGTTAATTCTACTTTGTTAATTCATATTGATGATCGTGATGAAAATTATCAGGAGATTGTATTGGGTAAGCTATTTAATGGTACCATTAATAATATGTTAAATGTTTATTAGTAATGAATTTAAAAAATATGTGATTATTTAATTAGTTTACTTTTTATAAAGATTTTTTGATAATTAAAAGTCAATATTGCCTAAACTTTGGTTTTCAGATACGCTTAAAACAATGGGTCATTTTGACAAAACTGCACTTGAAGAAAAAGTTAATAATGTAAAGTTTAAGTGTCGTAATCAAGAACATTGTGACACACTACTTCAGTATCTGAATGAATTGGATAAATAAATTGATAATAAAAAACTTAGTTGTACTAATTATATGTATTATTATTTTATATATAAATTCAGTAAAATGTTTATGAAATATAAATATCTTGTATTTTTTTTAATTCTGTATTAACAAATAATAAGTAAGTAAACATTAAAATTATAATATATTTTCATGGTCATATTAAAAAAAATGTTGTAACTATATAGTAAATCATAAAATTTGAAGCAAAATTTTAAATTAAGATTTTTCAATAAAATGCTTTGAAATATTTAATTTCTATATTAATTAATATTAAAATTATTGTTCACATAGATAAATTATATGTATAATATATTTTTTTTAAATTAATTCTATTGTAATAAGAATAATTCAATTTATCTTATTGATCAAACAGTTGTTTATAGTAACATCAAATGATATACATATTTCATTGTTTTTATTAAATATATTACTATAATAATTATTATTTACTATTATATCTTAAAGTAAATATTTTTTTATACATTGCAGGTATTTTATATTGTTATTACAGATAATAATTATTAATGTAAAAGTATCCTATAAATGTGACTGAGAATGTACTATTTTTTCATATGTCATAAATTCATACATATATATATATTTCAATGAAAGTACAATCACATTTTTTGGATAATCAAATTCATGTAAATCTTAGCTTATTAATGTATAATGTCAATATGGTTATAAATATTTTTTTATGTGTAATAAACATTATTTATGTATTTATTATTATATTATTATTTTTTCATTAGTTATAAAATGTAAAAAAATATATTTAAAAAATGGAAACAAATACTGAACCTGAAAAAAATGAGGTAACAAAAGTCAATGAAGAAAATAAACCTGATGTTGCAAATACAGAACCAAGTATTGAAACAGAAAAAAATGAAGTAAAAGAAGTAATTGAAGAAAATAACATTATTACAAAAACTCAATCAAGTACAGAAACTAAAACAAATGAATTGAAAGATGTAAAGGAAGAAACTAAACCTGATACTGAAGAGTCTAAAAAAACTGACGGTGATGAGTTAATAAAAACACAAGATTCGCCAAAAAGCAGTGTTAAATCATTGACTAATGAAAATACTGTGGAAAAAGATAAAGATACTGATGCTATTAAACCTGAAGTCCCTCTTGAATCGGAAGAACAGAAAACAGAAACAGAACAAAAAACTTCATTTTTTTCTCCAGCATCGTTATTTTCTCTTCTAGTACCGAAAGATATTTTACAAGGTACAATTTTAACAATTCAAATAACTATACATTTTTAAAAGTAGTTTCATTGCTTTTTTACTGATATAAACATTAGTAATAAAAATGAAATAGTATTTATTATATATATTTTTATTACATTTTTTTTATATAATTTCATATTTTCTATTCTAATTATTTTTGAACAAAAAAATACTCTATTATTAATAATTAAAAACATTAACAATAATACAAATTAATTATTTAGAAAAATTGAGTCTTGAAAGAATTGAAGCAGAATTACTAGAAGAATTGGAAACAGAAGAACTAGATGAATCAGAGAAGTATTTTTTTTAATTGTCATAAAATATTTAATATATTAAAGATAACATTTTTTTTATTAGTTTTATATATGAAGAGGTAATAGATGAACAAAAGACAGAAATAGATGAAGTTTCTAAAAAAAGTGAAACAATAATTGATGAAGTTATTGCTGAAGGTGATTTTTAAAATATGTTACTTTTATATAATTAATTTAATACATTTTTTAACACAAATATAAAGTAAAAAATTCAGATTATTAGAAATTACATATATATATATATATAGATAGATAATTTCAGAATATGTTGAAACTGAAGAAATAACAGAAGATCAATATTGTGATAGAGAAACTTTATTTGAAGAATATCGTTCATTAAAAGCAGAACAAAACTTATTACGTAAAAAAAATACTATTCTCCACAAAAAAATGGCTGAATATTTTAAAAAAAGAAAGGTAAAATATATTTCCTGAAATAAAATACTTATCTTTAATTGAATATTATATTTTTAAATGAGAATTTATTATAACATGTTAATTAATATTAAAATAACATTTTTAGTTAGATAGTGTTTTAAAAGAAGAATCAACATCACCGGTTGATCTTGAAGAAAAATATAATCGTCGATTAGATACTTTATCAGAAATTCAAGAATGGGACACAGATGAAAGGAAAAAAGTTACATCTGAAGTTGACAGCATGAAAGAAGCATGTATGAATAAGAAAGATGATCTCGAAACGCTTTTTAAAAAAATGCTATCGAGAGAACTTGAAGTAGCTACAGGTCTTATTGACAGTCACACAGGAAAAGTTATATCTGACAAGGTGAAATTATTTTATTATATGCTATGTACATTAAGTTAGGATTGATATTTATTTTAATATTTAATAATTATTGTGTATTATTGACCTATAATAATAGATAATCTTAAATATTAGCTTATTGAACGTTTGACAAAACGTCAAGATGCAAAATCTAAAGAAGTAGCCCAATTGAGACTTGCCCATATTAAATTACGTGATATTGTACTGAAAGATGAATCCACATTGAAAGCAATGGATATGATTGGAGATCACCTGCATATGGTGGATTATGAGCAGTTACGAATGGAGAATGAGGTGTTATATTTTATATTACTTTTTAATTTATATACTTATATATACATACATATATATATATATATATATATATATATATATATACATATACATATATATATATATATATATATATATGTATGTATGTATGTATGTGTATATGAAAGATAAAATTCTAGGGACATGCTGACAAAATTGAAGACAGAAATGAAGAATTACAAAGAATGCGAGACAGATGTACTGCAGCAATTTCAACTTTAGCTCACTATCGAGAAAAAAATAATGCAATTAAAGATGATATCATTGATGTTTATTGTAAATTAAAAGATTGTGAAGATGTTGTCACAGAAGTATGATACAATTCAATATTTATATTTTATATTTTGAAATTCAGTTTTGATTCATTGAATTATTTTGGTGTAAAATATTTTTATATTATTTATATTGTCTTTAATTTAATTTTTACAAAAATTGTATCCTAGGCACGAGAAAAAGTTAACAGTGTGAAAATAAGAAGGGATGTTTATCGTTCAGAAGCACATAATCTTTATGAACTATCTGGTTTAATTACCCAACCCCGACTTCTACGAGATTTTGAGAATGCTATTCTAGAAGTTGAAAAATTATCTCAGCAAGTAGATGCCGTTAAAATGAGTTTCAATAACGAGAAGAAAAAGTTACTTACAATTCAGAACACTTTAGAAAATCATGAATAATTATTAAAATTATTATTTTTTTACTGAAGTAAACATGAAAATTATTTATGAACATTAAATGATTAGTAAATAATATATGTTTATTGATGATTTTAAATAAATAAAGGTAATAGTTCAGTTTAAGGATTTTTATGAAAACATACTTTAAAAATTCAAATTTAAAGCATAAGGTAAATATAAAAACGCTTATGAAATTTAGTATAGATTGTTCGTTTTCTCATTGGAAGAATCCTTAAAAAAAGACAATATAAAAACTATGTTGGCATAGACGCTCTCTCTCTCTCTCATACTAGAGTAGAATCCACGGATAGACTTTAATCCCCTCACTCTAAAAGACTATACGTTGGTAACAATTTTAATATCGTACTTTTTTACTTGAAAAATGTTTATTGGTCAGTTCGAATTCGATAAAACCGTACTTTTAATATAAAATATATAGTTCAAATTATGGAAGATAAATTACTTTCGTGGCATATTTTACAAAATATCGATTTTGAAGAATACAAAATGAATTTGGACACAAAAAGGAAAATAGATATGCATAAACGAAGACTAAAGCAACTTCTTGATATGAGAGGTTATTATTTTTAATTTTTTTTTGTTTTTATTCTTTAAATTTATTAATTTTTATTTCTTGTCAATTTTTAAAAATTAAAAAGAATATATTTCGAATATTGTATGTGAATATGTATATATACATATATATATATATATATATATATATATAGGTAGATAGATACACACGCACACACACACACACATACGTACACACATATATGTCTATACATATGTTTTGTTACAGATGAAATTAATGCTTCATTAATACAACTACACGAAGGATTAATATGGTTACAATCAAATAAAAATTATTTATGTACTTTGTTAACAAACGATATTGTATCTTCACATTTTGATACAAATACTATAGCAATGAATAGTGAATGCCATGATCAATTCTCAAATATATTTAATAATTTTAAAAAGATATCTAATAATTTCGATTCTTATAATGAACTAGCAGCAAAAAAGCCAAATATCAATATAAATCATTTAGAAGATGATATTGTAAGTATTGAGGCACTTTTATATTGCCTAAATGTCTGTTTAAATTGTGTATTCTACAAATTTAAAAATATACAATTTGTAAAATTTGCAAAACAAATGCTATAAAAATCAATTATTTGTTTTAATATGAGTTAGATTTTTTCAGTTATATGTTTTTAGCAGACATATAGGTAGGGTAAAATCTATATATATATATATATAAATGAATATAAGTATCATATGTATTATTATTTATTATATTTTAGCTATCCATTGTATTAAACTTGTATGAAGTTGCTGAAAAAATTTTTGCTGAACTGACATTGCTTGAAGAATTTAGAAATAATATGCAGTTTGTAAAAGTATTAAATAAATAAATATTTTTTTCTCCTGTAAAATGTTTGTGATTATATAACTGCAGGCATTGTGATTTATAATAAAAATGTATTGGAAAGAATAAATATTTGATTTTTTTTATAAAATTGATAATCAGAATTTTTAATTATCAAAAAGTTAATTATTTTCATTAAAAAGGATATTTACATGATTTCTAAAGTTTGACTAAAAAAACTAATAACTTATTTGTAAAATTTTATCTGATAAAATATAATTGTGCAAAAATGGTACTCAATTGAATTCTAGGGGTATTTTAATCATGATCATAGATTATCATATTTGATAATTCGTTTCTGTAGATTCATTAAAAACAATAGGGTAATAAGAAGTAAATATAGAATAAGGGCAATAAAAAATTATGACGTTTTGAAACTAAGAATATTTTGTGCACAACTAAACACGACCAAAATTACTAATTTTATAACTTACATGCATCTATGATATATGCATTAGTGTGAATCAATCTGTCATTTATCTGTCACCGTGTTAACAATACAAACATAAATTATGAAGTGCGAATGTTAAGAATTTTAATCTTAGTATTATTTCGATGCAAATTGATAAATATCGGAGTTTTTTGAATTTGTCATTATTATTATTATTATTTTCTTTATCTATTTATTTGTCGTTTTTAAATTTTTCTGATGTTTCAGTATAATACAATTTTCTATTTATAATTGAAAAAAATATCTTTTTAAATTTGGGATTAGTCAAATTTAAGTAATTTAATACAAGTTTGATCGCGTGTCACAATGGAATCATTTAAAAAATATTCAAAAGGTACGTATTTATCAAAAAATAGATAAGATAGTATTTATTTATTGTGTAACTGTAAAATGCTAGTAATTTCTTCAATATAATTTTCAGATCAAACTTTTAACAATCTACGTCTTTTATATTTTAATGTCAATGTTTTTATCTAATATTTCAAGACTGTTTTCTACTTGCACGAGACCACATTAACTTATACTGACTACTTATAACTTTGTATTAAAAAAATCGCTCAATTAATTGAAAAATATTAATTTCCTGGTTTGCACGATTGTGTAAGGTTTATTTCTTTATTCGAGATGTCTACTCCAAAAAAACAAAATCCTACCACAGCTGGTAAAATAACATTAGCAATGCTCAAAGGTACATTGTTATTTTGCATGCGTAACTGAAAAATTAGTTTCTACTTTTTGATTTTTTATTTATAGCATGATTAGATTATTTTCATAATCTGTTGTGACTGTAGAGTTTTAATAATATGCGAGAATAATAAAATCGAATTGAGTTTTTATTGAGTCGATCAACTGTGACACAACTGAGTTGATCAATTGGCTAATTTGAATATTGCAAATGAATCGATTTCAAATATATTTATGCAAAGAAAATAGTTTTATTTTCATGTTATTTTATTTTCATGCAATTTTCTTTACATACATCAAAGAATAAAAAGTTACTACAAATCATAGATGCTACAAATGAACCATTTGTTTATTTGGCATTATAACAATACATTTACAATAGTTAACCATTTGAGTGTAATTAATTTTTTAGTTTTAATAACCGACAGTTAATAATTGACTTCAATAAATATAGACAACTCTTCTTGACTTCATAATGTACTGTTCTTGAAAATTTCCAAGCTTTTAGTAAATGTACTTAAAATGCATGTTTGAATATTTGTTTAAAAAAATTATATTAATTTTACATTTATTTATCTATTAACTTTAAGGATACAATTTAAATATTTTAGAAATATAATGTATATAGAGGCTTCAAAATAAATATATACATTTGTAAAATCATGTTCAATAATAAATTAATAAAGTATGCTGAAAAGAAAAATATTCTGAAAGTCATATAGTTATTAATAAATATATGTTGTCATTTTATAAATAAGAGAATCATAACATGTATTTAAATATTTATTTAATTAGATTATATGTCTATATTCTCTAGTAAATATTTGTTTTAAATATTAAGTTACACGATTATATTCATAGAATTTTGTGTAAATAAGGATAAAAGAATTTATATATATATATATATATATATATATATATATATATATATATATATATATATATATATATGTATATATGTATATATGTATATATGTATATTATGGTTATTATTACTTTAAATGAATTTTCCAAACAGATTTTAATAGAAATTAATTCTAAAGTTAGAAAAACATCAAAAAAATTATATTAAAAATAAATAATATTAAACATTTAGTCATATTAGCTATTTTAGCAGTTTATGTATATATATATATATATATATATACATATATATTTGTTAATTTTGAAATTAAAACTCCTATTATAAATTTCAGAAAGTTATTTTTTAATAATGTACTTGCTTTTTGTTTGAATTATTTTTTCAGTTTAATCATATTCTTGTCTTATGTACTTTATATTTTCTTGATATGATGTTTATTCATTCATATACGTACATGTACATATATATATATATATATATATACATATACATATATGACATACATAAATACATACACACACGTTATTATTAATTAATGGGTACTTTCATTTTGAAAAGCCTGTTTACTATACATTATGTATAATTAGACTTAGTTAAATGGAAAATACAATTCGTTGTGATTTTTATTTAAGTTGAATTCAACGAACAAGTACTTTTATTTTAGCGTTAGCATTCATTTAAGTTTATTAATAGATTATATAATACATTAAACATGAAAATACAATGGTCTGTTAAAAGTTAGTTTCTAGTTGTTTTTACAAGAAGTGTGTAAATATAAAATGAAATATTCAGTTATATTATCATTAAAATATTTTTTTATGCTGACAGGAAAACCTGTTACAACATCAGTACCATCAATAGCAATTCGTTTTCATACAAGTGGCGAGGAGCTTGAAGAGTTTTACTTAAGTGATACTGAAGGAACAATAAATGAAGATGTAGATGATGGTATGAAAACATCTAATGATGACTCTTCAGGTGTTACTAATGGTAAATGTTTTGGACTATCTTTATTTTATTATTATTAGTTTTAAGAACGTTTTCTTTTTATTTTTGGAATTATGTACGCTTGTACATATTGTACTACTTCTTACGTTCATATATATATATATATATATATAATTTGTAGTTGATCAAAATAATGATCACACGAAACGTGAATCAAGCCCTATAAAAGAAGTGTTTTCACGACTGGGAAAACGGTCTACTAGTGTAGATATCGGTATAAATAGCCTTGAAAATACGTCTGCTGCGACCAATGACCGATGGAGAATATTCAGTGAAATTAAAGGAAAATTAACAAAAACGGTAGAAGAAAAAATCAGTGAAATGAAAGCAGGTATTTTCATGTTAACTAATTTTTCATATAAATAGTATTACTACTAAAGTGTTAATATGTTAAATCATATCAATAGTGTTAAATCATAGAATTGTTACTATAAGTTATGTGTTTTAGATATTAGTTCAGAAATTGTTTAATAAGGATAACGAAATAAAAAAAATATTGTTTTACAATATATGCATGTTATGTATAGTTTAATGTTATTTTTAATGCATTAAACCTATAAAATTTCTATATTATTTTTGAGGTTCCAAAAATAGTGAACAAGAAAAGAGTAAAGAAAAACATGAGTCTCGTACTAGTTTATTAAATAAATTCCATAGTAGTAAAGATAATTCTAGTATTTCTGATTCTGAAGATATAAGTGCATCAGAAAGTTCCACGTCTAAATTTGCAGATGTAGAAATGTCTTCGAATGGTACTGAAGATGAAACAGCTTCACAAGGAAGTGATGTGGTAGGATCTTTAGATATTGATAAACATAAGAGTACTGATACCGAGAAAGACAGTAAGTATATTAATGTTTCACTTCATATTATAAGAGTAGATGATGTTAACATTAAAAATCTGTCATTTTTTAATGAATAAATGAATTATAAGTACTATATAATTTGTTATTTTCAGTTTCTGATGTGAGCCCAAAAAAAAATGTTATTCGCAATAGATTTAAATCATTACCTAAACTTAAAGAACAGCATTCATCAGTATCACCTGTGAAAAATACAAAAAACGTAAAGGTGCATGATAACTCAAAAGTTTCATATAAGAATAGTAATAAAGATACTAAAGAAGTAACTAGCAGAGATATGGACATTGAGAGTGGTGTGGAAATATCAGAAGATTTTATATTTTCATTAAATACCAATGTAGTAGAAACAGCAATTAAAGAACCAATGTTGCCTGATAATAACAGTGTTCAAGTGAATACATCTAATTTAAATGACTCAAAACAGAAACAGACAACAAAAAATTCAGTCTACCATTTTTTATATAATTTTAAATTTATATTAATTATTGTTTTATTGAATGTCTTTTACGTTAGTATGCCTTTTCCCTCATATGTAAAAGGTTTTTTAACAGGATCCACTATGACTTTAACATTTTGTTGGATGTTATATAAATTTTATATGTGGTTAAACAGTAATGTAAAACAAGAACATTCTTTGGATTTAGCACAAGATTCTAAACAGTTATCGATATTAGAAGTTATGGCTGTAAAAGAATATCAACCAATATACAAATTTGAGGTCAGTCAATAAAAAATATTTAAATATGGATATTTTTTCAAATGTAGATTATTTTTCGATATCTGTTTGTTACATTTATAAATTTTAAATATTTTATTTCAATAAAGGGATGGATGAATGAGTATCCTCACACATACGATGCTTCCTCGTACCATATTTCAGCCACTTATAGTGTTTGGGTGTGTCTTGAAGGATCGCAATTAAATATATATTCAGGGCGAGATATTCGTGTTTCAAAACGAGCAATGTGGAATGAATCGATAATTTTACCAGGAAAAAAGATTTTCACTCATCATATAAAAATATCTATGAAAGGAGCAAAAGTGAAATTATTGCCTGAAGGATTAACGAGGAAGAGGTTAAAAATTATTTATAAATCATATAAACAAAATAATTTTCTGATAAAATTTTTAGATTTTGGAGTAAAAAGTATCCCATTTGCATTGAATTTAACAAAAAGAGTAAAACTATTGGAAAAATAGTCATTAATGATAAAGATGATTCTGATCAAAGCATTTTAACAGTTGTGAATACAAAGAAAACCCTTCATGAAAAAGTATCTGATGGTAACTAAGTTCTTTTTATTGTATATTATTTTCTTGAGAATGTCTGTTATATAAAAGTATTTTTTATTAGAAAATTGACACTTGAGAAAATGAGAATTTAACTTTTTCAGTACAATTTTTTAAATTAATTATAAAATAATGATAAGTAAGTTATTGTGTTGTTTTAAAGGTACAAAAATGGAAAAGAATGTAGATGAATTAAACGAATTATCAAATAAAAATGTAGAAAATCCTGATAATCAACAAATAATTTTAGAATCGTCAGTGCAATCACATTCATTTGAAAATGAAATTGAACCATGTAGTCAAAATGTACGTCATACTACTTTATATCTTTGTTAAAAATATGAATTAAAAGTATTGTTATTTAACATTAATTACTGTTCACTATTTAGGATTTAAATACCGATCAATTAATAGACAATTATAATTCTTCACAATATGAAATTGAAGAAATGGATGACAATTCACTTGTAGATTTGCAATCATCCCATTGGGATGTAGGTGATTTAAGTGAACTTACAAATGAAATGTCCCGTGTTTATTTATTTACTAGAACAGATAGAGATAAAGAAGAATGGTATGTAAGAAAAATATATTGAATTATATCTCGATTAATTTGTATTTAATTTTTTTTTAATTACAGGTATAATCGTTTTGTGAGTGCTACTCATTATAATGATCACCAACCGTTTATGCCAGCGATGTCATTAAATTCTGAATCTGATCTATCTTCTGCTCAATCAGCTAACGATACATCTGAACCTCAAGATTCAACCCAAATTTCAAATGATGCTAATAAAAGTAGTTCTGTTGAAATATCCGATAACAAAATCATGACTGAATCATTTGCAGAAAGTATTGAAAAAGAAAATATTGGAAAAATTGAACACACTGCCGAAATGGAAAATTATTTGCGATTTATGAATAAATTGACCCAAGTGAGAATAATTTATTAAAGTTGTTTAATTGTATATTAGTGTAGGTAGAGAATTTGTTTTAATTAAAGTATTGTATAGTAAATTTTATGTAAAATTAAGTATTGCATATCAAAGAAATTAAACAATTGATTAAATAATAAAGTTTGCAATTCATTTTATAATTCTCATTTTTATATCTTAAAAGATTTTAATTAAATGTAGCAAAAAAATATATATGTATATATTGCAGAATAAACTGAAAAAGGAAGAAATATTAGATTCCGAACAAAATTCTATTCAAAGTGAATCCGGTGAGATAGTTTGGATGAATGCATTGCTAGGACGAATTTTATATGATACAATGCAAGAATCGACATGGATTAATGTTTTGCAGCAACGAATACAACGGAAATTGTCTTCCATAAAGGTATGTAATATATAGAATTGTATTTGGGTACTTATTAATCTGATTGATATATAGATGATCGATTTCTTAAGTTACTTTTTCCTTTCCTTACTTTTAATAATGTATTTTAAAAAAAATCATTTTTTTCTATTTCATTTTCTATCTTTTGTTAATATAATTGTATACTAGTTATTTATATAATAAATGATAGTTTTTAAACTGCTTATATACAAACATTTTTCTTCTTTTATTGTCATAAATTATATTTGCACATTTTTTATCGATTTAAATTTTTTTTATTTAATTTGCTTTGTTAAATTTTAGCTTCCATATTTTTTAGAAGAACTGATAATATCAGAACTTGAACTAGGTACTGCTGTTCCAATAATACAACGTGTTTCAAAGCCAGTAATAGATTCACGAGGTTTATGGATTGATTTAGATATAACATATGAAGGTTCAATGCGTGGTACATTAGAAACAAAATTTAATTTAATGAAATTAAAACGAGTGGCCGGACAAGGTGACGCTGAAGACAAGTCAGTCAGTGAGAGTGGTATTGATATAATTCCTCATCGTGATCCGGTTTACGATAGTGATATGGATGATAGTGCTGAGTCTAGTTCAGAAGATGATGTTACTCCGGCAGCATCAGCATTCTTTAGTGGGAGTGGTCCTGAACAAACAAGTACTGTGTAAGTTTTAATATATGTTAAAATCGATAATTTATTTAATTAATAAATATAGTTTTATAAGATGTGCGAGACTTAACTGATGTAATGTTTCAAAATTAATTGATTTAATTTGTTTTAGAACGCCTTCAACGCCGAGTAGTACTGGTGCCACAGGGAAAAAATTTCTCCGCATGGTAGATAAAATAGCAGCATCGAAATATTTTCAACAGGTATTTATAATTTATACAGTATTATATTTATATTGTAATCTAAGAATAGAATCTTAATATATATTTTAATTATTTTATCATTTATACATATGTAAAAATATATTTTTTATTTAATTTAATATATACTATGATGAAAATATAAATACAAAGATTATTGTTATAAATAAGTACTGCAAAATCATTTTAATTGTATTAAAGGCTGCTGAAAATAAATACATTAAACGAGCAATGGAAGGAGTGAGTCGAACAGAACTTAAATTATATGTCGAAGTCAGAGGTTTAATGGGTACGCTTGCAGTAAATATCCCTCCTCCTCCATCTCATCGTATTTGGCTTGGTTTTCGTACCAATCCAAAAGTGTATTTACATGCATATCCAGTTGTTGGTGAGAGAAGTTTAAATTATAATCAAATATCGTCCTGGATAGAGAAAAAATTAGAACAGGAGTTTCAGGTGAAGTAGATATTTACCTATTTGGTTTTATGAATATTGTTTTAATTATTGTGTAGTCTATTCTAAAGATATTGAAGGAAGATACATTCTTCACTCAAAGTAATTACTTAACAAATTCAGATGAATATTAATTTTTTGATAATTAAAAATTAAAGTAAATCAGTAATTCATTTTTAACAATCAGTTTTGATTTTCAGAAAATCTTAGTTTTGCCAAATATGGAAGATTTTGTGATACCAATAATGAACCAAAAGTTACCTGAATAATTTAGTATAACCAAAGTACCAAACTTAATCATTTTGAGGTGTGTATGTTCAATATTACAATTTTTCATTTTTTTAAATATGAAAGGCTATTATTCATTTAAAAAATCCAATTTTGCTCCATATTAAGAATAATTATTAAAAGAAATAAAATTTGAGAAATGATAATATATAGCACTTATAAATTCAATTATTATTAAAATTCAAAAGTTATTTCTAACTAAAATCAATTCACATGCACATGAAATTGCATGTTTATATAAGCTGATTTTAACTCACTTCTTCGTTATCACTCATGAAAGTTTATAATTTGATAGAAGAAAAACAGTTGATATTTTAAATTATTATCAAAATGATAAGAATTGTTTATTAAAGATGTTTTAGTATTAATGAAAATATAATAGTATTGTGTTGTTGAAAAAAAAAACATAAAGATTACATTATATACGTGTATTGACAATGAAATTGAGTAAATACAATGTATTCATTTAGTTTTATTATTATGAGCATTATAGTATTTTTTGTTAATGTTTTTATTCTTTAGAACTTTTTTATACTGTATTAGTATGTCTGTGTTGTGTCATTTTTAATGTCTGACTATACATAAAATTAGTATTTTTTATTACCTATGATGTACTTTAAAAGAAGATTTATAGTATGTTGAAAGATGTGAGTAATATACTAATAGATGTGATAATAGTCTATAAAAAGTGTATATAGTTATATTGGTGATATGGATTATATCATTTTTTTTATATAAAAAAATTATGTTATTTTTATAAATAGCAGTCCAACTTTACAGATATATTCTTAAAGTTATTATGTGATTATGTATCAAGTTGTCAAATTTATTAAACTGATAATTGTAATTTGGTAACAAGAAATTAGTATATTATTGATATTACATTTTGTTAATTTAACTAGAAAAAAAGTATGTAACATTTACTAATAAAAATTATCTTGTTGAATTAATTTAAATTTTACAAAATAATTGTAAGAGTGATAAGTGTACAGCAAACTTTCTCTACCTATTGTAATTAGTAAAATTGTTGACAATACTTTGTGTGAATATCCGGATATTTAATCTTAATTATTATTCTGTTATTGACGTATTTCCATAATTTTAAAATTTCCATTGACTGTGGTATTAAAATTTATATATAAATTTTAAAAAATGTTTTTAGTTGAGATCGATTTGTTATTATTTGGTATTTATATGTTGTAATTGTAGTTTGGAAGAAAATAAACCACTTTAATTTACATTTTTATAAAAGTGGACTTCAGGGTAATTAGTTTTGTTTTGTTAAAGTATCCTGTTAAATTATGCATTCTAAACTTATTAATAAATAAGTATTCTTATGCGTTGTCACGTGTGTGTGTCTTTATTTATGTATGCATGGATGGATGGATGAATGTATGTACGTACACAGTCGTAAACTCGTACTACATAAACATGCATGAACTATTAAAATGATAAGAAATCTTTGTTTCTAGTTTCCATTGGTAAAAAATTAATATTAAATAATACTTTATTTTCTAAAAATGCATTTTTTAGAAATCAAAATAATTGTTGTAAGAGTGCTTTAAACAATACATTGTTGTAATGAAATATATTTGACATATCCTTAATATATACATTTTAGTACAAATAAAGAATGTTGTTTATATTATAATTTTTGAATAAAAAATTTTGATAATATTTGTCTGAACATTTATCATATAAGTTATAACATATTGCTATTATTTGAATTGTATGCTTTTAATATTAGAGGACTTAAATATTTAATAGTATACAAATAAAGTAGATTGAATATACAATATGCATGTTTATGTAGTAATCATGAACTATTAATTTATCATTCTTTTAAATCAAATAATAATTTTTGTTATGATGTTGAGATGTCAATTTTATTTTGAAATATTATTCATTTTGATAACTTTAAGTTTATTATATTTTTTTGAATATAGTGAAATTGTTTCATATTATTTTTTTTTTTGTATCAAAAGCATCTTATAATATTTAAATGCTGTTATAAAAAAAATAGTATTATACATAACACACACGAACACAATTGAAGATTATACTAGACTCACTTTTTATTAAATATCTTCATTCTATTTGTGGAATTTTTATTAAATTTAAAGTATTAATCTAGTTATTTTCCTATAAAAAAAATATTAAATCTATGTCAGTAATTATTTGCCTGTTTTAAATAAAAAATGAGTTTGTTTAAATTTTACATTTGTCATACTATTTTTTACAAAAAAGTAAGACAGATGTAACTGGCGGAAATACAATAATATACAGAAATATGAGAAAATATAAATTAAAATATTTTTTATTTGAACAAATACTTTAATTTATACATATATAGACAATGAAAGATTTGTCTTTCATACTATTTATCAAGACTATGTATGAATTATTTAAAAGATAACTTTATAAAAAATTTAAAATAAAAATATTAAATTTTTGTTATTATTTAAAACAGTTTAGGAGAATTTATTAATTTTTTTAGAAGCATTGTAAAGTTTTTATTGTAAAACATTAATTTTATTAACTACATGGGAAATAATAACCAAAATAAGAGCAAAAAAATATATTTGTGTATGTATATACCATTCATATATATATTTATTTACATATATGTGTATATATATGCACACCTACAATAAAGATATTAATATCCTTTGTAGTGTTTATTTTGTTTATTAAAAAATGAAGATAAACAATAAAAATTAGTAAATATGATTGAAAATGTGTTAAAATTATTGGCAATCGAAGCTTACAAGAAAAACACACTTAGCCAAATTATAATAATTTTGATGTAAGACTGACTGATAATTAATCTATCTATAATAGTTTAATTCTAGTATAACAAGCATTGAAATATATATTTGATGTATATTTAATACAATCAAATATGTAATTAGTGAAAAAAATAGTTTCCAAACAGCTGAAGAGCTAATATAGATAGACTGAATATAATATTTGATTATACGACCATTTATAAAAAAAACGTAACCGCATATCATTTATGGTAATTTTATTCTTAAAAGTAATATTTCTATGCCAGAATTTGCCTTTATTACTTATTTGTTATTTTATTTGCGTTTGTTTTGTTTTCATTATGAAATAAATATAATTAACACTGCAAATTAGTTATAAACAAGTATTCATTTGTATTTCTTAATGTAATGTATAAAATCTGTGTGTAGTTTATATATTAATTTATTAAAAATTTAATGAATATGAACAGTTTGATTAAATATCACTTTTTTAACATTTCAGTTGTTTTTAATACTCCATGTATTAAACTACATTCTTAGCAAACCTTCATATATAATTGTTGTATATGAGCTTCTGTAGGAAAATATATTTGTATTAAAAAGAAAGTTTATTATGAATAGTATTTTACTGTTTTAAAATAATCTTAGAGAATGAATGTACAGTTGAATATTAATAAATTTAAATATGTAATTATGTAAAGCTAAAAGATTAACAAGGACTTTTCATAAAAGAAGCATTTGTACTGTTGGCAGAATACAAACTTTTTGAATGTGGTAAAATTATCTAATTTATATGTATTATCTTTGCAGAAATATTTAAGTTTTTAAGGAATTTATGAATAAATATTATACAATTATGAAATCGAGAATCAAAATGAAGACAGTAAAAATATATTTTAAAGAAGTAACTATTACAATTTTTATAATAACAGACAATTTATATACATCATTTTGAAATATTTATTATGAAAATGTGTATACATATATAAATTCATGTATGAATAAAATTATTTACATTATTATTTTTGTCTACAAATATACCTGCATTTAATAATTTTTTCATATAATGAAAGTAACAAGTCTTTAATTAGTCTTTTAAATAAGTAGATATATATATATATATATATATATATATATATATATATATATATATATATATATATATATATATATGTATGTATGTATATATATACACACATATATAGGAATGAAGTTTATGCTTATTGCTTAAAATACACAAATAAGTTAACAAATTCTCATTAAAATTTATACGCTTGTTTCAAATTAAATAAAGTCAAATCTTTTTTAGTATTTACGAAAAATATAAATCATTTATTTTCTGTATAATGTTATGTAGTAAGTAAAAAATATATATACAAATAAAAATATCAATGTTTGTAAACTTTTAACATTAGTTCTGATATTGTGGCTAAATTCATTTTCACAAATGAATTCTTTTTTCATCCCATAAACCACAAAAAAGTTTTCTAGTCAAAAATGTTCAATAAATTATTAATTATTTTTAATTATTGCTTCTGTGCATTTTGATAGCTATGCCCATCATCCTCAGTACAAACATACAGAAAAATTTTATATAAGTTCAGATTTTTCAATAATTTTGACTATTTGAAGATGATAGCATCACCATATTGAAATACATATAAGTAACAATCAAAAATATTTAACAATGATTAACTGAACATTTTCAACTAGAAACATTTTTATGTGATATTTTTAGTAAAAAAGAAAATAGACTGATTTCAGTTGATATGCTTTAAATATATATTTTCCATCATAACATGATCAGCAAAACTTGTATGAGTACCGGGTTTTGTAACTGATATGGAAGCTAGTTCACATGCAATTGATATTTGAAGTGATAATGATAATTCTGGTTTTTCTGCAATTAAGTAAGCCAGTGACCCAATAAAGGCATCGCCAGCTCCCTAAAAGAAAACATATAATTACCTTTTAGTTCCTTTTTTGATTACATTTACACTAAAATTATTGTTATATATTCATATAAAATGAATTGGTTGTACTTACAGTAGTATCTACTGGTTTAACTTTTACTGTAGGTATATGAACAGGTTTTGGATTATTTTTAGTGGAAAATAAAGCTCCTTTGTCACCAAGGGTTAAAATCACTGTGTTACAACCCATATTTAGTAATACTTGCAAAGCATTTTCTGCTTGTCTATATTAAATAATAATATAAATTATTAATAGCACATATTTTGTTTTACATTAAAACAGAAAAATAAAAAGCTTACTCAATAGTTTTTACTGTTAAACCAGTAAATACTGATGCTTCTGTTTCATTAACACAGAATATTGTTGCTAGTGAAAAGATAATACTTTCAACATCTTTATTAGCAGGAGCTCCATTCAATATGGAAATCTATGAACAAACATATTTTTACTTATATATATATATATATATATGGATGAGAAAATATATTTACATTTTTATAATAAAAAAATGAATAGATATATTAAAAACAATTTTAATATTAGACCTACCCCTTTAAACTGTTTTAATGCCTTCATAGTTACATTAACTGGAGCTTCTAATTGACAAACAAGAACATTTGCACTTTTCATTAACTCTTGTGATTTATCAATATCAGAAATCGATAATGCATCATTAGCACCAGGTACTATTACTATACAATTGTCTCCTACATTTTGAGATACCATAATTTGGGCTATACCAGATGAAAAACCTGGTGTTAAATAAACATGGTCTATGTTGATATTATATTTTTTCAATACATCTAAATACTGAGGACCCCATATATCATCTCCGAGCTATGATCAAACATTAATTTAATTAATATTATTTATTGATTATAATTCAACATATATATATATATATCTGCAGTATCAAAAATATAAGCAAAAAGATCTTCATTTTTTACGTAGAATTATCCTTTTTAAGTAATTTAAATTTTAAAATTCAAACATTATTTTGCAAGCTTAAATGAAAGAATTACAATAAATGTTAAATAAGTATTATATTTGTTTATATATATATATATATATATATATATATATATATATATATATATATATATATATATATATATATATGTGTGTGTGTGTGTATAAAAGCTCATATGATAAAAGTTTACAAGTAATAAAATTTTAAAATATGATTATTAAATAGTTTTTTTTTGACTGTTTGATAAGTTATTTATATACTAGCAGGATGGATATATATATGTATGTATGTATGCATAGATGTGTGTCTGTATTGCACAAGAACGCGTACTCGTGCAATTAAAGCTGTTTCTGTTCCTAATTTTGCTGCAGCCATACATTGATTGGCACCCTTTCCACCCTGATTGGTGGCAAAATGAGAACCTTTTATTGTTTCTCCTTGTTTTGGTAACCTCGGAGCATAACTAAAAAAACAATAAATAAATTAAAAATAGATATGCACTATCTACGTAAAAAGGATGTATGTATAGATTATTATAATTGAAAAATGTTTAATCTAGAAGTAAAAATTTGCCAATAAACACAACTAACCTAACAAAATCTATCATACAAGATCCTAAAACGACAATTTTTGGTGACATCACAATGAATTCTACAGAATTATTTAAGTGGAGATAATTATGTATACTGAATTACAAGAGAATTATAATTTAGATTAAACTCTGTAAATAACTAAACCTTATCAACAAAAGTTGCCACTTTGGGGTCAATTATATTTATATTTATTTAGTAAAACTAATATAAGCAATTAACAAGATATAAATCTTTTATGGAAGTTACAGTTTCTTATATCCAAATCAAATTCATTTTATTTTTTATTACAATATATTTATATAAACATTAATATATTCAATTTTTAAAGTCAAGGTATTTTTAAGCCTATTGATAAATTTAAGTAGTGATATCATTTTCCATAATTATTATTGGTTAACATCAATATTTCAATCTATGCGTCACGAACTGAAGTTCAAAAGATTTTTTTGCAGAGCGCGATATAATATATAACAAAAAACTGATTTTTTATTTTTTTCATATCTCAGTTCAATCGTTATTTTTCAGTAAAAGTGCTTCTAAGAAAATCTATATCTGAGATAGATGTTTTATTTAAGTACATTTTTTTAATAATATATTTTAAAATAGCTATAATAACAAACACCAACATGTTCATTGAATTAGAAAACATATAAAATTTTTTTGAAATACTTTGTCCCTAATGTATGACCTCTTTAAATTTTGATATACAAAATGATTCTAAATAATATATATATATATATATATATATATATATATATATATATATATATATATATATATATATATATATATATATATATATATATATATATATATATATATATATATGTATAATGAATAAATATTATGATATATACGATATAAACTATCTTAATAAAAAACAAGGCTGTAATTTTTATTAATTGTTTTCTTCAGTTTTCTTAAAGAAGACATATAGGAATGTATTTTATTTCTTTTCTTTTCAGGTTTTAATTATTGCTGAAATTCTATCTTCTCTGTAATCCTGTCCTTTTTTTGGTTGTATTAGAGATGTTGCCATTTTACCAACATTCATGTCCTTTTTTTACACCTGTTGTTGTTTTTTGCTCTCCGTTCTTGATTATCCAGGAAAATTTTTAAAAAACCTGGCTCGTGTAGTTAATGTAACTCATTCCAGACATAAGTACTATCATAAATCTACTCATTTATTGACGCTTCTGTAACGATTGAAATTCAGTCATCTCATTTTAATACTTCTTTGATTTCATTTTTGATATATGATCATTATTTTCATAAAGAAGGGAAAATTATTTCATTAAATTGTCACCATATGGATACCTATAAATACTTTATCTATGTAAAGTTGATTTTTTTTTCATACTTTCATAAGTTTTTTATCATTTAGTTTGGATTGTGCAAACTGAAATGCTTATTTATGACAAACTGTATGTATGTATGTATATATATATATATATATATATATATATATATATATATATATATATATATATATATTCAATTTTTTATTATTTTAATGTAGTAATGTTTATTAATATTTTCGCTGTAGTTTAAATTACAAATAATGGCGCCATTTTTTTTGTCAAAGGTGATCAAGCCAAATAAACATAAATATTTCAATATGATATAGGTATCTTTCTTCAACTCAGTCGGTACCGGTCAGTGACTCATCGACGTGTAATTGCAATATTTGTACCGCGCTCCGGTTTTTATATTTATTGTTTATTAAACGAATTACAAAATTACTAAAAATATAAGGTAAGTGTATCGGTATTATTTAAGTATAATTTTCAAACAGTGTTCAAGTAAAACAAGAGTATTTCAAACATGTGTTTCACGTTGACATCCAACAGGCGTTGTCTGGAAAATTCAAGTTATGTTGATAGACCGTAGCTTATGCTATCAGCTTTGTATTAAATTCTACCTGTGCTGTGACATCAGTGTGATATCAGTGATAGTGTTCCGTTTCGTGTTGTTTGATTTCAGGTAAATCGTCTAATATTTCATTACATTATATATTATTGACAATTGAAATTGTTGTTTTTGTGCATTTATATTAACTGCATACTTGCATATACATAAATATATATCTATTTTATATATATATATATATATATATATATATATATATATATATATATATATATATATATATATATATATATATATGTGTGTGTGTATATATGTATATATATATATATATATATATATATATATA
Source organism: Acanthacorydalis orientalis (assembly GCA_034766995.1). Lineage (NCBI taxonomy): Eukaryota > Metazoa > Arthropoda > Insecta > Megaloptera > Corydalidae > Acanthacorydalis > Acanthacorydalis orientalis. The sequence goes on from CM068316.1 coordinate 50,834,156, forward strand.
TATATATATATATATATATATATATATATATGTACATATATGTACATATACATATTTATTATATATATTTTATAATTATTTAATATTTTGAAAGGACTAAAATAATGAATAGAACTAATTGATATTTTTGTTATGAAACATGTTTTCTTTTTTTATAGAAACTTTTGAAAATAGTATGGAATTTGAAATTATGTTATAATTTTTGTATTTTTCTTGCTGAATGTCTATTAATGCATTCGATAGTATCAATAATATTTTATATACATGTGTGTTTAAATTAAGGGTGTGATTATATGTTTTGTATATGTTAAGTTAGGTGTATATTATTTTTTTAGAGACAGTTGAAAGTTATTGATAAAAAATGTTGAAATTTATACGAGGGAAAGGACAGCAGCCTTCCGCTGAAAGACAAAAAATACAACGAGAATTGTTTGCTTTCCGAAAAGTAAGTATGATTCAATTATATTTTATAGTTTTATTGTTTTTATAAAACAATTTTTAATTATATTTATCATATATATATATATGTGTATATATATATATATATATAAAATTGTGGTTTATTACAGATTATCTTTTTTCATTTTATCTTATCTTTGTTAATGTTTATTATTTGATAATTTGTTAGTACAACAGGGTAGGCCCATTAATCATAATAATTGATATCATTACTGATTATATTGCTTACTTGGAATTGGATATATTGAAAGCAGTCATTTTCAAATTTCTATTATTAATAGCTAGTATTAATTAATAATAGATTTTATTTTGTCTAAAGAATGTAAGATTCTTATTCATAATTCCTAATCAGTACAAATGTTTCCTGTTTTATTTTTCAAAAATATCCTCATTACATAGATGATATAATTTATTTTAGGGATATAATGAATGAAATGTATTTATTAAAATCATTTTAAAAATGTTCACCTACTATCTATCAATTTGTTTATGCTATTGCCTTATAGATACCTTTTTAAACCATTTTTTTCCAACAGATATTTATGTCAGTAGTTTTTATTTACTTATAGATACATTAATATAAAATAAATCTAACATTACTTGATTTTTTTTATTTTAATGTAGTAATGTTTATATAATATATATATATATATATATATATATATATTTATACACACACACATATACACACACGCTTTAGAGGTTGTTACCCTTTTTGAATCATAATTTTGGTATGAATTTTTTCATGATCAATTAGTAATTACCATGTTTGCATACTTTTAAACATTAGCATTAAAATAAATAATATGAAACAATGTTTTTTTGGTTTATATTTTTTGAGTTCTGATATTTTTTTTTTTTTGTAAATATTTTTATTTTTATTCATTGTTTATAAGTGCAGCAGGTTTTATTTATATATGAATTAATGCAGTTTAGAATAAAATTTGTTTGAGTTTTAAAAGATGGCCTCTATTCCTAGGTATATTGAATTCTACTATGTATAAAAAATGTGTTTTCTTTTCTGTATTAATATATATGTTAAATTTAAGAAACTTTTGATAGAAAATTATTGTTTGTTGCAATTGTGTGTTTTGTTTTTGTTTTACAGACCATTCAGCATGGTTTTCCGAATAAACCTACTGCTTTTGCTTGGGATGCTGATCTTAGACTAGTTTGCATTGGAACAGCTAGTGGTGCAGTGAAAGTATTTGGCCGGCCAGGTGTAGAATTTTACGGGCAACATTCTGGTACAAATGGGACTGCTCCGCCAGCGGTTATTAATCTCGTATGTGTTCCATCAGCTCGTGGCCGTGTTGTGTCATTATGTAATGACAATTCATTACATTTATGGGAAATCAATGAAAGTTCATTAGTTGAAGTAAGTTAAAAAATATGCAAATTGTACTAAGTAATGGCATTAATTTTAATAATAACATAACAGTAAAAAATACATTCGAGTGTTAAGGAATCAATGTAAACTATGAAGTTTTTTTTTTAATTTGCACATAATCGATATGTTTATTTAATTATTAGGTTAAATCTTTGGCTCTGGAAGGAAAATTAAAAAAAATTAGCACAATGTGTGTCGAAACTGATGGTGCAAACATATTATTAGGAACTGAGGGTGGTAATATCTATCTATTAGAACTAGCATCATTCACCATGGCCAGCGATATTATCTATCAAGATGTTGTTATGCAGAATGTTCCTGAAGATTATAAGGTTAATCCAGGTGCAGTTGAATGCCTTGTAGAGCAGCCTGGACGCCCTAATCAAGTTCTTATAGGGTAATGTGCCTTTTTTGTAATGAGGTTTATCTGTCTTTTTATAAAGGTGTTTTCTTTCAAAATTTTTTACTAGTGCTTTTGTAATGTCTAAAATATATACTTTTCTGTAAGATTAATATATATAATTTTCTTTTTTATTAATAGGTACACTCGTGGACTTATGGTATTGTGGTCTCGGTCTGATACACGTGCTTTACAAACATTTATATCCACACAGCAATTGGAAAGTGTTTGTTGGCATGCAGATGCCAAACATTTTACATCATCACATAATGATGGAAGTTATGCTGTTTGGGATATAGAAGAAGGTAATATGTATAATCTAAATAAATGATAATTTATTACAATTTGTTTTATATTGTATAATATGTATGAATGTATTCATGTATTTTGAATTGAAGGAGAAAAACCACTTAATGAACCAACTACAACGTATGGACCATATCCTTGTAAAGCAGTAACGAAACTTGAAGTGCACACTCTTCGAGGCGAGCAACTATTAATATTCACAGGTGGTATGCCTCGTGCTTCATATTCTGACAAATATACAGTTAGTGTCATAAATGGAGAAAGACATGTTGTATTTGATTTTACAAGTAAAGTAAGTATATTATGTGTGTAAATATGTAAGTGGACTAGTATTAAAATATATAATTTATGTTCTAATTCAATAGGTAATAGACTTTTTTACGATTAAACCTTTGTCTGGAAGCGAAGAACCTGATACCCTTATGGTACTGGCAGAGGAAGAATTAGTTGCAATTGATTTATTGGATGCCACGTGGCGGATGCTAGCCCTTCCTTATCTGGTATCTTTACATGCTTCAGCAGTCACTTGTAGTGCGCATGCTGGACCTGTACCAGATGATACATGGCGTTCATTACGCCAAGCTGGCCTTACAGCTCGTAGTCCTAAAATTTATAGTGAACGAGAGTGGCCTGTTAATGGTGGTTATATAGAAGAATCAAATAACAAATTGGAAGAGCAGCATGAACTTCTTTTAACTGGTAAATACATTATATATATATACATACATATATATATATATATATATATATATATGTGTGTGTGTGTGTATATATATATAATGTTTGTAAGAGATATTTGGAATATTATAAATCAGAAATTGAAAATTATTTTTGAGTATAAAATAAAAATTTTTAAATTTTCAGGACATGAAGATGGAACTGTACGTTTTTGGGATGCAAGTGGAGTAGCACTTACACCTCTTTATAAGTTCTCAACTTCTATTTTATTCACAGGTGATGAAATAGGATCTGGAGATGATGCCACTATTGATCGAATTAATGAGGTTTAATGTTTTTACTAGTAATACTAGTAGTATAAATTATTTCATTAAGTATTATTAATATATCAGTTATATAAATTATAATTTTTTTTATAGGTTGATGAGGATGAAGAGGAGGAATGGCCTCCTTTTAGAAAAATTGGTATATTTGATCCGTATTCCGATGATCCAAGACTTGCTATCAAAAAAGTGGCATTATGTCCTATTTCTGGAACATTGGTAGCTGCAGGGACAGCTGGTCATGTTGTTGTTGCAAAACTGCCAATCAGTAGTGATGAACTTGAAGAAAAACAACATGAACTAAAAGTAATAAAATTATATATTCAGTTATATATAATAGCATTTCGTTTAGTGTTATTTATTTAGGTTTATTCATGTTTTATTTATTATAAAAATTTTAGATCGCCACAATTAATATAGTATGTGATCGAGATGGATTCGTATGGAAAGGACATGGGCAGTTAACACCTCGAGCATCGGCTCTATCGCCAAATAATTTATCGAATGCTTCTGATTTTCGAATTAATGCTCTTTTACAACTTCATCCGCCTGCTGCAATTACTTGCGTAGCTTTACATTCAGAATGGGGACTAGTTTCAGCTGGAACTGCTCATGGATTAGCTTTGTATGATTATATTAGAAATAAATCTGTGACTGTAAAGTGTACTCTAAACCCAAATGGTAGGTATTTTTTATATAAATATTAAGAAAATAGCGTGGTACTTTATATATGTATAAACATGTTTCATATGATTTTTGTAGGATAATGAACATATATTTATTTTTAGATTTGTCAGGTGCTGGAGACACTCCGATATCTCGTAGAAAATCATTTAAAAAGTCTTTAAGGGAATCTTTTCGAAGGTTGCGTAAAGGTCGGTCTACAAGACGTTCAGGAGCACCATCCACTTCTGGTGCTACTTCACCTTCTTCTACAAATACAGATTCTAGGAAAGGAACTACTCCTGTTAGTCCTGCCAGTGATGCAGAAGGACCATTTAATCCTTTAGAAGCCAAACCAGTAGAAAGGCAAGTGGAAGCACGGCCAGTTGATGATTCTTTAGGATCAATGGTTAGGTGTTTATATTTTGCAAGAACTTACATTGTGAGTGGTGAGTTTTTTGTTTTGAAATTTCATTTTATTAATCCATTACTGTAATCTATAAAATAAATATTTAAAATTAAAAACATTGATTAAAGCATGTAAAATTCCAATAAGTCTATAATATGTGTAAATGACTATTTGTTACCAGTTTGTTTGTTTTTCTCCTTTTTGTGTGCAGCATTCATTTTCCTCTAATGTTCAGTATTTCAATTGATTATTCCTTACAGGTGTGTAAATCTCTTTCATAAATAAAATTAAAAGAAATGCAATTGTGCATATTTGTATTTGAAACCTAATTTTGTTCTTAAGAAGATTTTAATAGACTTGTTTTATTCACTTTATTTTTAAACAAAAGTAGTTAATTTTTTCAATGATTAAATAACACTCTTGCTACACTATATTTCATATAATGGAATTCTGTAATATTGTGATTTTTTTATCTTAAAATAAATCTTTAAAACAAATTTTATATTGTTTTTTGAATTATAAAAGGTATAATTTAATTAGTAAAATACAGATGTTTTTAAATCTAAAATTTAGTGAAAAAATATATGTGGTATTGGGAATTGTTAAATTTTAACATGTGATTGTATAAAACAGTGCAAAGTACAACACCAACATTGTGGGCTGGGACCAATAATGGCACAGTGTATGTTTTTACAATCACTATACCAAGTGGTAGTAAACGTGAAAATGAAGATGTCAGCTGTCAGTTGGGTAAAGAGATTCAGTTGAAGCATCGGGCACCTGTCATTGCTATTGCAGTGTTAGATGGAGGAAATCATCCTCTTCCCGATCCATTGCATCCCATTACAAAAGATGATCTCAGTCAACCTCATCGTGTCATTATTGCATCTGAAGAACAATTTAAAGTGTTTTCGTTACCTTCTCTTCGTCCGTTTTGTAAATATAAATTGACAGCACATGAAGGTGAGTAAATATATTCTACTTTGCATTTAAATTACTATATATTGTTTGTAATCTGTATTTAATTGACAAAAAGTGATTATGTAAATTTTCAATTATCTGCTAGATTTTAAATGATCTTGATTTTCATATTGTGTATTTTGAATTAAAATGAATTAGTTTCAGTTTTTAGTTTCAAGTAAAATGAAGTCAGATTGAACAAATTAAATAAATAAAATTAATATGTTATTATAATTCATGATATATTAATTTTATTATTATAAATTATTAACAGTAAAGCATGCATTTTGACTACTTAATTGAACCAAATGGAAAAGTTATTTTTAATGTTAATTTTATGTGTTTTTAAATATTTATATTTTCATGAGATTTTATTTACATGTGTAAAATGTTTTATAAGATTAGTATAAATTCAGTGAGTTATTAGTGTGAAAAAAACAAATTAATTATCTAGATATATGTAATCTTAAGAATTTTTCATCCTAATTATTTTAAATTATTTAAAGGTGCTAGAGTACGTCGAATGGCTTTTGCTAATTTTTCCTGCAAGTTACCAGACACTAATGAACCACATACCGAATGTTGTTTGTTATGTTTAACAAATCTTGGTGATTGTCTTGTTTTGAGTATACCTGAACTACGAAGACAGTTAAATGCAGCAGCTATAAGAAGAGAAGATATTAAGTAAGTAATATATATTTTATTATTAGTTTGACATTAAAATAATATGAATATTTTTGTTCTTAGTGGAATATCATCATTAGTTTTTACTCGGTTTGGAGAAGCTTTGTACTTACATAGTTCATCAGAACTGCAACGGATCACTGTTAGTGCTTCACATATAACAGCTGCACACTGTTTCTTAAAATTAACACGGGATAAAGAAGGTCCCAATGTTGGACATATAGAAGGAACAGTTACTAATGAAGAAGGTATTAATGATACTCAAAGTTCTGCACCACAAACCGTTCTTATGAATGGCGATAGTGGAAGTAGAGATTCAGTTAAAGTAAGTTGAAATGTTTAATAATAAATTGTCACCTCAGTGAAATGGGTTTAATTTGTTTAGGATGATGTTAGAGAAAATGGAAATGATAACCTAAGTACAGGTGGAGGGGCTCATGATGTTACAATTTCAAGTAGTGTAGGTGATATTACTATTGATTCCGTTAAAGATCATCTTGCAAACAGTTCCTTGGGTGCTCTTAGTAATGCCAGTGGAACAGGAGTTGAGCCCTTACCAGAAGATGAATCAGATGTCAGTAATTCAGTTACATCGTCATCAGTAGTTACAAGCAGACAACAGCAGGTGTCACGTAACATAACTGTTAAAACTACAACTACTACTGTTACATCAAGAGTGATGAATAGTAATTTGCCAGATGAAAATAGTAAGTATTCCATTTAAATATTAATTATTGCCTGCATGTAAAAAAATGTTCAGATTTATAATATTAATGAAATTAACTCTTGATTTCTCTTATAAATATATTTAAATTAATAGATGTTTTTCTTATATTTGTGTTAAGTTAGTTAAATAAATTGAAGTGTTTTCAATGATTAATGTGGTCCATTTTTGATAAGAATGAAAAATACTAAGAAATATGTTATGTATATTTTTAATTCCTGTTGGAAATAAATGTGCTGTTTATTATGTATATGCATATTCATTTTTGTTTCATTCATTCATATTCACATATCATATACATGTTGTTTAGTTATAGATCTGGTTTGGTAATGTGCTATATGTTTGTTTAAAGTTTTATATTTTGTATTTTTCCTTTTTGAATTTTTCTATAATAGTACCGTACAAAATATTTAAATTAAAACATATTAGAATAAACATAAAATTGTTTTAATCTTAGTAGTTCACTGCCTAGAATTGTATTTGCATAGGAGCTCACCCATATTCCTTAAATAAATTTATTTAAAAACTTGATGAATATAATTTTATTTACATTGACATTTTTTTAAAAAAAGATTCATATTTTCTAAATTGATAACATTATTTTCTAATGAAATTAACCATATAAATTTGTGTAGTTTTTTATGTTGAGATTAATGTTTAGATGTTTTACTGAAAGTATTATTTGTCTTTTTAATCATAAAAATATTTTTTCAACACTTCAAAAGCAGTGCTTTTTAAACTGATTGTTTAATGCTATTGTAGACTTTTTATTTTTGTTATAGTGTTTATTTGTAACAATATAAACTTTAATCATTTATTTATTTACTTTTTGTATGGGCTTAACATATGCTAATTTGTGTTGCTTGTAGTCATAGAGCGCACTGTCAAATCGTCCAAATCCGGCACATCGACTCGAACTGTTATTGAGGTTAGAATACCCACCTTACTATAAAATAGGTGTTGGAGCTTATTTAATTTCTCTTTTGAAAAGTAATTTCACTTCAAAAAATAACATTGGTTTTATTTAAATATGTTTTTATTTATATTTAGGTTACCCAAAATATCAGAGTAGATAATTTATTTCCAAATTTACTGTTAACAGTTGATTAAGCAACAAAATTTTTAATTTGTATGCATACTTTGTGGTATATTTTTGTAAATTGTTAATTTTGTTTTTATTTTTTTTTAATTTTTTAATATTATATATATATATATATAAAACAAAATAATTGTTTATAAAAGGAAATATTCATTTTAAAATAACTATATAAATGTACTGAATTTGTTATTTTTTACAGTTAAAAATAGAATTTTTGTGTTATTATTTATTCAATAAATTATACAAATACAGTCATTCAAAAGCATATATCATTACATGAAATGAAATACACTGTTTTTCATTCATTTTACTGTTGAGGGAAACCTATTATATTTAATATAAATTTCTTTCTTTGTGGATTTGATATAATATTAAATGACTTAGGTATATGCATATATTAATATATTAATATGTTGTATGTTTGTATAAACACAAATGCTTGCTGCATGCTATAATTTTGTATATATTGCATGTTAATGATATAATTTCGAATCAAAAAAGTCAAAGAGAATAATTTATTTTTAGCAGACTAGCCAAGCTGCCGTAACGAAAAGTGGTATAGATAAAATTTTGACTACAACAATAAGAGCTCCTCTTGCATGTGCAGAAGATGAACTTGAACCAGAATCAATAGTTACAATCACTGAAATTGAATAGTAAAATATTTAAATTAAAGATTGTAAAAGTGTTTTTGGCATATGTTGTCAACTATAATACTGCCTATGTTATCTTTGGCCACATTTTTATAAAAATATTTTGTAATATTTTTCACTGATTTGTAAGCATTAAAAGGTATATATATATATGAAAGTAAATGTTTAGCAAAATTCAAAAAAAGTTCAAGTTATAAAAATATATAAAATAAATACATATGTACAAATGTTTAATGTAAATGTGTTAATACAAACAAAAACTAAAGTATATGAATCTTTCAAATTAAGGAAATCAATCAATTATATTTATTCAACTTTGCAAACAAAAATATATACATTCTTATGAGTAAATTAAAGTACATATAAATATAATTAATAGTATATACATGTATTGTGAATATTTGCAAACATTTACTTTTTAATTTTTTATATTGTATGTCGATATTTATCATATTCATCATTTGGAAACAATGTTTTAGTTTAACACAGGATATTTTAATAAGAAATATAAATTGTAAAGAAATAGACTAATTTTACAGATATTTATTATCAACTGAATGATACTAAAATATATTATATCAAAAAAATTCTTTTTCTGTAATTAAAACAGAATAGAATACATTTATTAAATTTGTATGTATTTATATACATATGTGTAGTTGTGTTCAGTTTTTATATTACAAGATTTGTTTAATTTTTTTAAAAAAATTACATAAACAGTATTAACAAGATTAATATTTGACGATATATATATATATATATATATATTATAATTGGTTATATTAGAAAAGTATATATGTGTATATATATATATATATATATATATATATATATATATATATATATATATAAATTTTGTTGCTCATATTTGTAATGTATATTTACATTTTGTATATTTTTAAATTTTACTTTTAACATTTGGTGATTTATTCTTTAATTTTTTTTAAAATGCTTAAATATTTTTTTGTAAAGTTGAAAATTAATAATTTAGTTTCATTCATATGTTCATTTTAATACAAAAAAAATATATGTAATAATGGATGATGTTAAAAAAAATACAAAAGGAATATAATTTTTCACTTATAAAAGTTATGAGAGTAATTGTTTCAATTATTCATATCGACAAATTTGTTTCTGTATTCAAGCCCGGGAATTGTAATTGTATGCTTACTGATTAGGATTAATTAAAATGACAATTTTATAATTATATTATTCAGCCATATTTTTAAGTAAAAGGATCTTTTAATAAGTTTTAATCGCTCTTTCGTTTCACACTACAGAATTTGATATTTTTGCATAATCATAGGAAATATTTTTATTCTCTAATAATAATATTTGTTCTATGTGAGATGAACAGTATTATTATTGTTATGATTTCTTTTGGTGATATGTATTTTTAAATCATTGCTAGAATATGAAATTCTGTTAGTTATACATATACACACATACATATTTTTTCCATAAAAGTATTTCACTGGAAAAAAATCAGTATTAATAAATTGTTTATTATTATAGTATATATATATATATTTTTATTATTTTTCAATTTGCTATTATAACAAAGAAATAATAATGGCTGTTATTTTATATACTATATATATATATATATATATATATATATATATATATATATATATATATATATATATATATGCACGTGTGTGTATTATATATCTTTATAAATAATTTTTTCAGTTGCGCAGCTTTTTATTATAATTGTATTTGGGGATGGGCACGTTGGTATAATTTTTTAATTCAGTTCATGTGTTAGCATGCTGTTTTCAAGAATGCAACTAAAATTACTATATGTGTGATGAATGTTACACTTTTTAATTCATTATGATATGAAGTATTTCCATGATGAGTATTTTTGTACAACATTTTTAGCTACATTTTGTATGTGTGAATATATATTTTAATATTATATTTTTTTATTTATGATCAATGTAATAATGTGGACAAAAAATTTCTTCCAAACGTTTTATATAATCAAATCATGTATTACAATATACTTATATTAAGTTATGAAGAGAATCATATGTTTTACATTTATAACGTGTATAAATAATTATCAAATTGCCTTAAATTTATGATGTAGTATTTTCGTTTTTATTTTATTAATGATTAAAAAGAATTATATATATTATTCGATATGTTATGTTATATTTTATATAATTAACATGTTATTAAAGTAATAAAACATTGTGTAAACATCACCAAATTTTAAATAAAATATTTTTTATTAATGAATGAAATGTATTTTTTTTTTAGAATGTTATGGACTATATCTAGATTGTGGGTTTATTAATTATTCAAGTTGATGTTATATAGTAAGTTATTTTTTATAATGATTTAATATTTGAATTTATTTAGCCCCAAAAAATCATCTGAATTTGTGTGTTTACATTTTAAGGACTACAATGTAAAGTATTTTCATGTGTGAATGTTTGGTATTATTTGCATAATGTACGTTTTTATCTTTTTGTAATTTAATTAATATGTAGTGTAAATGGATTTATGTAATGAATGTGTATATTAATAAAAACATCACTATATTACAAATATTCTATGGATTTTTTCAGTTTATCATCCATTTTTTGTTTGTTTCCATGGTTTCTATTGCATTAGGTGTGTCAGATATGAACCATCACAATCAGTTCATCATATGATTTTCTATCTCTCTTTGACTAATTGTATTGATATTTTCATTTCTCATTTATGGAAATAATCAGTGTTACCAAACAATCACTGAATGTTCTCATTTCTGTGTCAAACACGAAGTATGCAGAAAAAATGTTTTAAGGTTGTAATCTGTGTAATCTTAAACAAGAAATACATAAATTGTACATTTAGAGAGGCTGTGATAAATATGAAAACATATTCTAAATTAGTAATGTTATATTTATTGCCAAAATTTGCAAATATATTTTAATTTTTAAAGAATGGATTCAACGTCAACCTATAGGGGTCTTTTCTTGCGACAAATTTTCGAGTGTGCTTGTTAGTTATCTCTCGTCTAATATAGAAATGGCGGCTCTCTAAGCAATCAAGTAAAAAATAGTGTATATATTACAAATATTTTTCTAAAAAGTAAATATTACTTTCGAACCCAAATATGGAGTTACGGGTTGGAAATAAATACAGGCTTGGCCGTAAAATTGGCTCAGGATCGTTCGGTGATATTTATTTAGGTATGTTTTGTCTATATATTTAGAATCGAATTCTTTTTGTTTTTAAATTATTACTTATTATTGTCTTATTTTATAGCATTTTTATTAATGCTTCATTAGTATGGAATAAATTTGGCACTAGAATATGTAATGATTATATATATATATATATATATATATATATATATATATATATATATATATATATATATATATATATATGCACACATACATATATATGTATATAAAATTTATATGTGCATGAATACACACACATACTTATATTTATTCATTATGCATATTGAAAATAGATTTAAATTTTCCTTATTTTCCTTAAATATTATTATTATTTATTTGAGGTGTTTTAAAGTAAAACAACTGTAAATATATATATATATATATATATATATATATATATGTGTGTGTGTGTATTTATTTTTGTACATAGACACTTATGTGTTTATGTATAGACCGTGAATGGGGTTTAATTGGGTATTAATTGTGTCTGTTAATAGAAAATAAAAAGATTTGGGAATTATTACTGATAAATATAACTTCTTCCACCTTCAAAATGTCTATTTTGTAATTGTTGTTAATTTTACACCTTTCTGTCTTTTATTTTGGTTTTATACAATGTTTTATTTACTACCTTCTTGAAATAATGCCATAGTGATTGATATAATTATGTCAAGTAATGTAAATTGCAATATTAAAATTGTAAGTGTTTTATTTCTTTGAACATTGAAATTTTATGTTATATATATTTCCTAGTGTCATTGTTGGTAGTCATATTTAGGATGAATTTATGATTTGAAGTAACATTTATATTGAATTTTATTAATTTATGGATATAGTTTTCTTTGTTAGAATAGGAGTCACTTGTGAAATTAATTTATTTTCATCTAAAATTGTCTTGAACACTTATAAATCTTTTCTAAAATTAATTATTTTTATTGAATCTAAAATAACTTTAGTATTTATCACAATTATTAATTTTATGTCGTTAATCTATAAATAATCATTGGAAAGTTAAGATAATTTTTCAATAGTTTGTGTAATTTGAAAGTCTAATAAAATATTAATTTTATTATTTATAGGAACAAACATTTCAACTGGTGAAGAAGTTGCAATCAAATTAGAATGCGTTAAAACTCGACATCCTCAGCTACATATAGAATCCAAATTTTATAAAATGATGCAAGGAGGAGGTAGATTTTATTAAAATTTCAGAACTTTTGTTTTATATTTACACGTACATATATATATATATATATATATATATATGTATGTAATATGTACATATAGATATATGATATGCTGATGAAAATTATTTCATTTATATATTTGTTCAATTGTAAAATCAGACATTATTTATATTTGGTTTTAATAAATGTAAAACCTGTGACTTTTTAATATTTAATTGTTGAAAATAAAATATTTGCAGTGAAATTAAATTAACAATTAAAAAATGGTTAATAATAATAATAAATTATATTACAAAACTGTTTAATGTGTTAGTATGTAAAAGTTTACTTGCTAATTGATTTTATAATCAAAAAATTATTTGTTTGAATAGTGGGTATTCCAATGATAAAATGGTGTGGCTCAGAGGGAGATTATAATGTCATGGTAATGGAGTTACTAGGGCCTTCTTTGGAGGATTTGTTCAATTTTTGTTCACGACGATTTTCACTGAAGACCGTTTTGTTATTGGCGGACCAATTAATTAGCCGCACAGATTATATACACTCTAGAAATTTTATACATAGGTAAGATGAAAAAATAAAAGAATTTATACAAAATTCTTGCTTATTTTTTTATCTGTTTTTTTAGTGTAAAAATCATGAATTTAATAATATACAGCTTTTTTTTGCTATAAGTATTAAGTTTATTTAAATTAATATGTATATAAAATTATGTAAAAAGATCAGATTAGTCAACGCATCTAAATTATACATAATAAAGTTTTTAAATATATTATTACACTTTTAATGCTTAAAAAAAGATTAAAGTAAAGGCGAATAAATGTTTTTTATTAATTGTTTGGTTTCAAGTATTGTGTGTATTTATGTTTTTATACTTTATAGGGACATTAAACCGGATAACTTTTTAATGGGTCTCGGCAAGAAAGGTAATTTGGTATATATAATAGACTTTGGCTTAGCAAAAAAATATAGAGATGGACGTACAAATCAGCACATACCGTACAGAGAAAATAAAAATTTGACAGGTATAACTAAATATATATATATATATATATACACACACACACACACACATATATATATACACACACACACACACACATATATATATACACATACACACACATTACATACATCTGTATGTAATGTACATGTGGACGGGTTTATTATTCATTTTTAATTGATTTTAGGCACAGCCAGATATGCTAGTATAAATACTCATTTGGGAATAGAACAATCTCGACGAGATGATTTGGAATCTTTAGGATATGTATTAATGTATTTTAATCGTGGTTCACTACCATGGCAAGGTCTTAAAGCTGCAACTAAACGACAGAAGTACGAACGTATTTCAGAAAAAAAGATGTCCACACCTATTGAAGAACTCTGTAAGGGTTATCCGAATGAATTTCCTATGTTTTTTAATTACTGTAGACAATTAAGGTATGTATATTAAAATATTTAATATTTTTGTACGTGTATATATATATATATATATATATATTATTCATTTTTTTTTATAGCAATTGTATATGTATACATATGTACACACATTATTGCATACTCATGTATATTGATTCAACTAATCTGACATATTCTTTTATTATCATTTCTCATTTGTTTTGATTTTATTATACATGTAATTGTTTACAAATAGTATATGAATTAAAATATTAATTTTTTGTTTGTAGATTTGAAGAAAGACCAGATTATAGTTACCTAAGACAAATATTCAGGACACTTTTTCATCGACAAGGCTTTACATATGATTATGTTTTCGATTGGAATATGTTAAAATTTGGTATGTGCAAGAATATGTAATATTGTGTGTATTTTTTGCTCTTGTAGTGTAATTTGCATAATGTGACAATGATGATTTGTAAATAATACATTTCCTAAATAGAATCATTAAAATACTTACCATTGTAAGTTCATTCATAGGTTAAAATATATTGGAAAATTAACAAACTATTTATTATAGTTAAATCTTTTTTCAATTACTCTATATTTTTTTTAACCTACTACCTCCTTTCCTAAATTTACTTCAAGAATCTTAAAATTTATTACTAATGTTTAAATAATTTTTATGTGTGCATTTGTATGTATTGTTTATGTCGATGTTTGTAATTGTGATACTTATTTTGTAAAGAGTAATAATTTTTGTATGTCATTCTTGACATGATTTATGAAGATAGTTTGTATATATTTTACTTGTTGATTATTTTTTAAGTATTATCGTATTTAAGTAAAATTATATTTTGATAGTATGTATTAATGTGAAAAATGAAGAGAGAGAAATATTCCTTTTTATGAATTATACTGAAATTTGTTTGTGTTATTAATTATATTAATTTTAATGGGAATTAAGCTTTAAGGTTTATATCAATATAGTTTAAGATTGTGTGCGTATATGTATATATATAATTTATATTTTTTTCAAAGAGGGGATTTTTTTTATTTGATTAGATTTTGAGTTAAATTATAGCTAGTATTTAAACTGTTTTAGAAAAATACAACTATGTATGAAGAATGATAATTTGTATGTATTGATTTTGTAAATTTATAGTCTTATGTTAATTGCCTTTCATATGTACAATATATTATTAAAACTGTTATCTATTGATCAAATTTGTGATTTATATAAAGGAGGAGAAAGGAGAAGTGGTATAGTTCCATTACCCCCCAGTCCGACTGGAGAAGCTGTTGGTAGATCATCGCGTCGGCAACATCCCGGGCAAGCACAGGCTGCAACCGACCGTGATAGTCGTAATGAGAGAAGAGGTGGTGTGCCATTACCTCCCAGTCCTACTGCTGAAATTTGTTGCCGGTCATCACGTCGACAAGATCCAAATCAAAGCCAAACTACTGGAGATAGAGAAGGACGAGGTGATAGAAGAGGCTTACTTGTTTTACCTCCGAGTCCGACTGTTGAAGTCGTTAGTCGATCATCTCGCCGTCCACAGACAGGTCAAGCGCTAGCAGCAGTCGAACAGATGGATGTTACTCCTGCACCTGCTCAGCAGACTGATGGCGATGTGGCTGGTAATCTAATAATTTTTATAATTTATTCAAGAATTAAGTGTTAGAATAATTTCTAGTTTAGGTAAAATTTAAAATGAAAGAGTATTGAAAGAACTTAGAGTAAATTAATAGAACAGTACTCATTGATTTTATTAGAAATGTATCTATAGATTTTATTAACTAGAATTGTATTTCAAAATATTTAGGTTCCCCTCGTTTATATGAAAGTCATGAAAGGAGGGTATCGATGAGATTGCGAGGTGCATCTAATCAATCTTCAACACAGTTGATGTCTACTGATGTCAATAATTCTCGCCAAGCAAAGTGAGTACCATAACTAATGTATATTTTGAATGTATTTTTTTACCATTGTGGTATATGTATTTACGTACACAGCCATATATCCATAGGTGATCATTGAAGAAATAATTGTATGTTATATATAATTAAAAATCAAATTGTATCGCACAATATATTAGAATGCACTTCATCTAATGTGTCACGTTTGCTTTATTTTGGAAGCGCCTCCGGAGTGGCCATGGCGCCACCGACCGGCCCGGGGCCGGTGTTTCCAACGGGGGGGCTCCCACCTCCTCGCAGGGGCAGCGCATCTAAGGATCTATCGTCATCGACATCACAGCCTCGCCAAAAAAAATGATGAGAGGCGAATTTCGTGATTTATTTTGTTTCGTGTTTGAAACGGGTAGTGTAAGTACAGAGATGTTCAGAATTGAAAATGCAGCTTGGAAAGGTTTTTTTTTAGTCCTACTGGAATCATTTTAATTATGAGTCCATTGTGAATGTAGAAAATATTTTGTTTTATTAGTTCATTTTTAGATGACTTTTTCACTCTACAGTCTGAATACAGGAGTGAAAATAATATGCGTATTTCTTTAAATGTACATATTTATGTCTGCAAGTAGTGTAAGTTGTGTATGTAATTTACATATAAAATTTCAATACTACAAAAGAAAAATATTGAAATATTGAACTTTTATGACAATTTATATAACTATTAAAATATAATAAATGTGCTAATAATTTTATTGACTGAAACAAAGTGAAATATTTGATGATGTATAGTGATTAAAAATGAAGTTAAACATAGGAAACCCTTTTTTTATAATTTACATCATTATAAATTTATAAAACATGTATTAATTTCTCATAATAAAAAAAAAGAATTTTCACCCGATTAATTAAGATTTTCATTCCACTGTATTTTACAAGGGCAGTGCAAGTGATTTATTATTTCGAAGGCATTGTACGTTTGTAAGCGATATAAATTTAGGGTCTAAACTTCAATTATTGTGAGTACTTTATATGCATTTGTAAAAAAAATTGTCAAAAATATTTATGAAAAAATAAAACATATTTTTATGTAAAATGAAGAATGTGTCAGCCTTTGGTAAAAGAAATACTAATTTTATATATGGTGTATTTGTAGTTTAGGATTTCCATGGCCATACATCCATTTAAATCATATTAATGTTCATATTTAGTGTACGAACGTGTGTATATATCTGTATAGATTTGTGTATGAATGTGTAAATTGTTTGCTTACTTATGTAGATGTATATGTGTGCATGGGTACAATGTATTGATATTTGCATGTATTTATGAATGTGGATTATAAATTATTGGCAATAATATGAAAAAGTGTCTATACACACATACACATGTATATATTCATTAAGTTTTTGATTATACAGAAGGTATGGTTGAAGTAATGGCTTGTAACGATAACACGTCCTAAAAACTACACATGTTCATGTGTTTAATAATGTGAAGATACAGTTAAACAACGAATTGTTACAAGTTAAAATATGTGTCAAGTCAATTATATTTAATTATATAATCTTATTTTAATAAACGGTTAAATTTAGACATAAAAAAGATAAAAGTAAATATAAAAAGTGTATTTTTATACTTATTCTGTTTTATTGCTAATAATTTATGTATATGTAATTTTATGTTACAAAATTTGTATGCAGGCAGAATATTGGCATTGATAATATCTTAGAATACTGCATACATTTGGAGATCATTGGTTATGAATAGATTTATACAGGTAGAATAATACCGATGCTAATATTTATTGTATGTGTGTGAGATATTGGTATTTTTGAGGTTTTTGACATGTAAAAATGAAAGTATGAATGTATTTTTATGTATGTGACATAAATGAATGTAACTTCTATATAAGCTACATGAGTATATTAGTGCATCAGTTGTAAGAAATATATTATTCAGACGTGTACTGCATAATTTTAAAGTTAACTGTGAATAAATATGGTTTTAAATCAGGTACTGTTTTCAATTTATCTTTGTTATAATTTGTACTGGGAAATGGTGACTGAATTGACCAGTAGTCTACTGTTTTATTTAAATATATGGATTTTACAAATTACACCAAAGTGTACGTATTTCTTATTTATAAATAATTATTGGATTTAGTTAATATCCGACAGTTTTAAATACCAGTGAATGTTGCGAATGCTGTTTTATTTGCAATAAATATAATAAAACATTTGACAAAAATACAAACATGTATAAATGGCCTATATATAAAGCTTTACTTATTCCTATATAATAAATTCATTGTAGTTTGTATGTTAGAAAAAGAAACTTGTGTTCTATAACATATTGAGCAAAGATGTTAATTTCATTATTATTATTATTATAATTTTTCTGTATAATGCAAACTATATTAATAATAAAATGTGCACTGTTGGTTGAGAATTTGTTTTTAAAGTTACTAATTATAAGAGTTATCTGTATTAATTTATTAATGAACACCCATACACATGCATATAAGTTAATTTTAAAGGGCTGTTAGTAATAATATAATTTGATCATTTTTTTGTTAGAATAATTCTCATTTTTTTTTGTATGTATGCACACACACACACAGATTCATATATAGTTTAAAAATCAAATAGCGAATAATAATGATGTTTTGAAAATATGATGTTATTAAAATATGCTTTATGTCATATTAATAATGTCAGTGTAATAAATTAATGAATTTGTTAATACAAATGTATTTTAAAAATTCAAGTCTGATGTATTAGCATAAGCACAATAATATATTGAACTGATTAAACAGGTATTATGTGTGAAGATATAAAATTAAGTACACTTTTTGTTGTGTGTAAAAAGAACTATATAATACCTTCATTATTAAATGCAACTGATTGTTGTAAAACAACGCTGTTATTTAATAGATGTACATTATTGATTATTAATTTATTTAACAGTATTTCACATTTTCAATCGAATGATAATTATATATTTTAAAATGCAGATTTTTATAACTCTTAGACCATGTAGCTTACTGGTAAACAGAAGTATTATGAGTAAATGGTTAGAAATATTAAAATCAATATTTTCTTTTAGTAAAGAGTTTATAATTCTATTACAAAGTTAATAAAAATCTTCATTTTAAAATAAACAGGAATTAGAGTGTCCCTTTTTTATTTTTTTTATATTTCTAGTATTGAGAATCTTTAGTGTAATATGTTTAAAAGGTTTTTAGTCCAATAAAAAAATTCATTCTAAATTATATTACAGTGTCATCAACACACTATGTTTGTATGAATGGAGTATAAATATGTATAAAAAGTAATTTTCAAAAAACTGTAGAAATGCCTATTGTTAATTTGATTGTATTATATTTTGCATTTTTACTGTATTTAATTAGAATAATAAATTATGTTTAATATTCTTCATTCATTTAATTGGTGAATAATAACAATGAATTGTAGATATTTACAACTGAAAAATATATGGGTACTATTAAATGTTAAACGTTTGTTAATTTATAACTTGAAAAAAAGTATTTCAAAACTGCACTTGATGTTTTTAAAAAATAAATAATTTATAAAACGAATAAGTTTTAATTTTCATTTGAATTCTATTCTATCTTTAAAGATTAAAATCAAATACTTGATTGACGTATTTAATTCTATTTATGTATAATTAAAATACTCTGAATGTTTAATTAATGATCTTAACTTATTTTGTGTGTATTATTCATGTGTGTGTTTATATATATTACCCATTTATCACAAGACTAGTGAAATACTTGTGTACTTATGTTATTTTTTAGCTGTTTAATAAGTAAAATGTAATGATCAAGAATAATAAAAATCATCAATGTTATCATTTTAAAATTTGAAAGAATAATAAACATAAGTGATTATTAAAGTTATTGGATTAGATTTCAAATAAAATTCATTTTTTTTTATTTTTTATTGTCTGTGTGCTGAAAAAATGTGTAAATCGTTCAGCAGATATTAAAATTCATTCTCAGTCTTATACAGCTCACGTGAATAGAAATAGAATGATTAAAAGATTTGAAGTAAGAAAGTAAAGTGTAATGAAATATTGAATCGAAAAAAAAAATGACAATAGTGTTTCTTCTTTTAGTTCTTTTGTAATGTCAATATATATTAAATAAATTATTCAATCATTGATTTTGTATTTGTATGTGATTAATGTTCAAAACAGATATTTTGTCATGCAATTTTTGAAATATAAAGATAATTATGTACTGTATACAATGTAGATACATGAATGGATTTGTAAAGTTTAAATATATGCAGAGTTGCATTGAAACGTCAGTATTGATAATATTATTGAACCAGTATTTCAAAATTATATAATTTAACTGCATAAGCATAAAAATGTATGTCATAATCAACTGACAGTAAATTACAAGTAGATTTAATTTTAGAAATAATGTACAAAATTTAAGACTTTTATATATAGGCCATAA
This sequence comes from Acanthacorydalis orientalis, assembly GCA_034766995.1. NCBI lineage: Eukaryota > Metazoa > Arthropoda > Insecta > Megaloptera > Corydalidae > Acanthacorydalis > Acanthacorydalis orientalis. The sequence continues at coordinate 50,855,080 of CM068316.1, forward strand.
ATGAATATGCACTAAAAAAGTTCCTTTGAATTTTGGTATCTGCATTTATTGTATTTTTTTTTTTTTTTTTGTTAACATGTTGAATTTTGCAATGTAAATATGTGTTATTACTATTATATAATTTTGTATTAGTTTAGTTTTAAATTACTAATATAAATAATTTTAAATGAGAACTGATATTTTTACATGAATGTTAGTGGGATTGTTCAATTCGATTTAATTTTATTTATTCTTTCGTTGCGTAATTGTGTTTTATTTAAAACATATTCTGTTAGCCTGAAGTATGAATAGAAAATCACTATTGTTCTCATAAAGTTAAATATGTAATTTATTTTCATTGCATGTGTTTAAAATTTAATTGTTTTACAAATTTATGATGATACTCTCTCAATATTACTCAATTTGTCTTTGGTAATACTTAAAATATTTACTAATCAAAGTGTTTGGTTAAGGAAATCTGAATTTGATTCGTAACTGTAAAATTAGAACACAATTTATCATATGCAATTGAATATTTAAAATGTCCTCTAAGTGTTCAATATAAACAGTTTTCTGTTGTGCATTGTTGTTTTGTGAAAGAACTTGTACAATTATTTTTAATTTTATAAAATGGCATCATCTTGAATGACACAGGTAGACCACTATATTACTTGTATTTATGAAATTGCAATTTTGTTTACACATTAATTAAAAGTACATTATTGTAATATTGAAAATGATTTAAATTATTTTATACTTTAACGTTTTTAATAATTTTTATTAGATTGTAAAAAAAATGTTTTTATACCCTACAAAAAAATAAATTATATTGAGCTTTAATAATGAATGCAAATGTTTTGTTATATACTTGAAAACGAATTTGAACAGTATTGAATATATTAATTTCAGCATGTGTTCTTTTTTTCAATATATGATGAAATTAATTTTTACCTATATAATAAATGTTCATTTTCTATTCTGTTTACTTTAATATTCTTTAAATGTCTATTAGAATTTAGACAAAAATTCAAATAATTTGCATAATATGTCAAAATAAATATATGTATATATTGACTTTAATAATGAATGTTTTTGTTTAATTTTATTTCCTTATAGGTATTTTTACAACAATCAAGAAGTAATTCATTTTCATGGTGGCACTTGATCAAGAATGGAATATGTCTGTATTAAGAGGGCTTAAGTTATAAAGTGATTGTAAATTGATCATTTATTTTTATTCCAATTTTATTGAATTCATTAATTGTAAAATCACATTTTTAAAATTTTCGAAATTAAATTACTTATAATTTGGGTTGGATGTAAAAAGTTAATTTTTATGTATTTTTATTGCGCCAGTATTTATACGAATTTACTTAATTTTTCAATATTCGATTCGCATTTATTTCACTGTTATAGTTTTTGGTTCTGTGACTAATTTTCATCAATGAATGTTCAAGAACAAAAAATATTTTCAATCAAAATGTCTAAGAATCAGATTTTCGGTCATTTAATTCTCAGAGTAGAATGGCATCGCAATTGGATGAAAATTTATTTTTATTTGTAAACAATGGTGTTTTTAAATATTTTTAGTTTTGTGTATCAATGTTTAACCTTTTCGGTGTGCAGTAAGTCAATACGAAATAATTGTTTGGTGTACTGTAGTTTTTTTATTGTCATTATTATAAGTATAAAAATGAGTAATACCGCCTCATTGACCTTTAAAATATTTAATATATTTTTTCCATTTTAAAAACTAAGTAACGTAAGGATTTACGACTATGAAATAATAAGCTGAATGATGGTGTTAACGAGATCGTTTTTTAAAAACTTGCAATTCAATTACCTATTCATAGACAGCATGTGCTGTTATTTAAATGTTAAGGAAAATCGTGATGTAAACATATGCGTACTATAGGCTCAGTAATAAACTTGAATCCTCTAATGTTCAAATATATATATATACACATGTACGTATGTATAGACACTGGAGGATTTCGCCCATTACTCGTTTCGTTCTCCAACCCCTGGGATCGTTGCGCCCGCCCACTTCTCTATCATAAGTCCGTATTTGCAACCGAATGAAACAATAAGTATCTTTTAAAACGCATTATGTCTATATAATTTTTATCAGATATATAGCAACGTAATAGTTATATATATATATATATATATAATATATATATATATATATAATATATATATATATGCATGTATATGTATGTGTGTGTGTGTGTGCGAAGCTGCCTATATAAACAATTCAGTAGATTATTTTTTGCAACTTTTTAATTTTTTGTAGCTAAATACTATTTTATATATATTGAAAGATAAACATATTTGAGTACTATATAAACCTCGATGTCATAAAGACATAAGCGACGTCATCGAAATTTGTTTTGTGGAATATTTTAATTATATATATATATATATATATATAATAAATGTATGTATGTTGCAATGTGTATATGTCTGACTAGTTGCCTATATAAACAATGCCGTAGATTATTTTTTGCAACCTTTTGATTTTTTGTAGTTAAATACTATTTTATATATATTGAAAGATAAACATATTTGAGTATTATAGAAACCTCGATGTCAAAGAAATAAGTCGACTGCTTCGAAATTTTTTGTGGGTAATTTTGATTTTATATATATATATATATATATATATATATATATATATATATATATATATATATATATATATATATAAACAGAGAGAGAGATAGAGAAGAGAGCCAGAAATTTATTTACAGTAGTGCTTTAAGTCTACTGTAAATAAGTTTCTTCTGTCTCTCTTCTTTCTCGAAAATTATTTACAGTAGTTTATATATATATATATATATATATATATATATATATATGTATATATATGTATATATATATATATATACATATATATATATATATACATATATATATATATATATATATATATATATATATATATATATATATATGTATATATATATATACATATATATATATATATATATATATATATATATATATATATATATATATAAATATAATTCAAACGTTTCTCAATATTTTTATTTATTATAAGTTATTTGTAATTTCTGTATTTGTCCTTGAACCTGTGATGCAAAATTCTCAACATGAACGAAGATAAAAGAGAAGTATGTATGTATGTTTGTTCATATGTACAATGAATGAAAGGAAATCTGTGGTGCGATGTGTTTCTGCTTTGTGAGATAAGACAAATGTATTTATTTGTTAGTCGAACGTTATAAGTAATAAATAGTTTTGTAAAAACGAGTTTAATTTAAGAAATATGTACTTCACGTATTGTTTGTGTGCAGTTTTGTTTATAACTATTGCAAGTGCAGAAGTTTGTAAGAATGTTAAAGAGAATTCGCTGATTTGTCACAATATGACATTCAGTCTCATCAATGATCTAGCGAAGGTAAAGAGAAACGTAACTTTTTTTCCAAATAATTACATTTGCTTGGTGTGTCTTGTTACAGGAACAATACACGGAGTTGGTGATTTATTACATAGATGTAGACACTTTAGAAGAAAACTCATTCCGTTATCCAAACTTAATGAAACTGAATATACACAACTGTTTTATAAAATCGATCCACTTCAATGCCTTTAAAAATATGCCCAATCTGTACGAACTCCATTTGGATCATAATGAAATAAAGAGTTTACCGAAAGAAGTATTCAAATTATGTCCAAATTTGAAAACATTGAGTATTGCAGGGAACGAGTTGGCTTCACTGGATCCGAGTTTATTTTCAAATTTGATAACGTTAGAAAGACTCAATCTCCGCGGAAATAGTCTAAGAGAACTTCCGCAGAATGTTTTCAATTTCCAAAGACTTTTAAAAGTATTAGATTTAGGAAACAATTTTCTTCTTCGATTAGACGGAAATCTGTTCACACAATTAGTATCTTTAGAAGAACTCTATATAGATTCAAATCGGCTGACGAGGTTTGCAGAAACGATCTTTAATGAGCTGATCAATTTGAAGATACTTAATATGTCGAACAACAGGATACTCCGTTTAGAGGATGATATTTTTTTCAAGTTAGAATCCGTACAAGAAATATACCTGCAGGGCAATGTTCTGCCTGAAATCGATGCACATTTATTTAGATCTCAAAGGAATTTGAAAATTTTAAACATGGCAAGGAATAGATTGATTATCGTAGAAAAACATTCGTTTTCGACGCTGACTTCTTTACAAGTGCTGAATTTAGAAGGTAACCAGTTGTCCATACCGCCGGATCATCTTTTTTCGTCGCTTTCGAACCTCAAGTCGTTAAATATCGGGAATAATAAATTCATTACTCTGGACGAAGACTTGTTTTTGTCGCTGACGTCGTTACAAGAACTGTACTTACACGGTAACAAATTGACTGAACTTTCGGACTATCTGTTCCGGTCACTCGGAAATTTGAAACTGCTGAACTTGGAAAATAATAGATTCATCGAGATTGACGACGAGGCTTTCAAACCGCTTGCTGCACTGCAACAGTTAAATATCAAACACAATCAGATATATCACTTGCATGTTAATTTGTTCGAACCGTTGGTTAATTTGAAAACGTTAGATCTCGGGTTCAACAGAATATTAAGATTGGACGATGCAGTGTTTTTCCATCTCGGTGCATTACAAGAACTAAATATACAAAACAATCAACTGAGCAGTTTACCGAGATCGATCTTCTCTACATTAGTTAATCTGAAATCGTTGAATATGGCAAATAATTTGCTGGAAACTTTAGAGAACATTGACTTTAGTCCACTGGTGTCGCTACAAAGTATCGATTTTAGCGGAAATCAGGTTGTTTCATTGCCGACTTCAGTTTCACAATTACCCGAATTACGGTCCATCGACGTGCATTCCAATAAAATCAATTTCTTCCCCGGCGACCTACACAGGACTGCATGTAAATTATCATTCCTAGATCTGAGTTTCAATCACATCACTTACTTGGATACTGCGGCGCCTTGTCTGAAGAACTTGACCGAGTTCAGAATCGGAGGGAATCCGTGGCAATGTACCTGCTTAGATGATCTGTTCGATGTGATTTTCAAAAGGAACATCAAATACGATACCATATTCTTCGAAGGGACAGGATTTCCATCGTGTGTCGTGTACGTGGATGACAAGTGTATTAAAGACAGTTCGATACTCTCGAAAATTTACGATCGCTATCTAGTTATTTTGACAGCTGCGGAAAAACTTCTCGAACAGCAAAAAACAAACGAATGAATACGTTCTTGTCTGTGGCTTTGTTTCTGTTTATTTTGCATCTCGTGTTCTATGCGACAAACATTATTTTATTGCATGTAAGTTTATTTGTATGGTTAATAATAATACTGTATTATAAAATAATGTTTATTTGATGTTTCGGGGAAACCTTACACCCATCCCTTATAGAATTTTATTTATATGCATTTCATAATAAAAGAACAACATTTGATGAATATATTAGGTGGCTGCGTAAGAAATGACAGTTTTGCTGAAGTTTCAAACTACTTTATAATTATAATTGTGTTTTTATACCACTGATCTCATTAATAATATATTGGTCTTCGTCCTTTTGGATCAGTTAACTTTCCGTTACTGATTTCAGCACGAGTGCCATTTCCAGATAGATGTTGAAGACTTGAAAGTAATCAATGTGCCGAAACTGGTAGAGGAGAACAGACACTTAAGGGGACCCGGTGGTCTAGAATTTTCGAAAAATCGATTTTTTTTTCGAAAGTATAGTATCTTAAAAATATACTGTTAAAATTTGATGACGAAATTCAGAGTATTTCAGGATCTACAGCCCATTAGAAGGTCAGAACTACTTGGTCAGAATATATTTGCTTGAAACTTTAAACGCGTTTATCTCGAAACTACTTTTTTTCGTCTTGCGGGGGCCAGAAAAAAAAAACTACTTGACCGATTTGTCTGAAATTTTAATATGTTATTCTGAATAGTTCTAGCTAATAGTTTTCTATAAACTAATAGTTTCCGTAAAATATTTATATTTTTTTTATTAACAAAACATTCAAAAATACTGGTCGTTTTCAAACTTGTGCTTTTGACTACGCGCCATTTTGTCAAATTTTTTTTTTATTCTACTTCCTGCGATAGCTATACTTATACTAATTAAAAATTCGTCAATTGTTTTATTTCAGATCAGAGGGAGAGATAAATCATCATTCACCACGCAATTCCATTTTTTTAGAGAGGGAGACTTCAGCATCATTTTTCTAATTTAAAAAAAATTTTTTTTTGTCTTTATTTTCATTTTTGTGTAGGTTATTAGTAATAAAATAAGTGTAAAAAAATTTGAAAGCATTATTCATTATCCTCATATAGAAAAAATTTTTTTAAAATAGCTTAAATTTTAGGCCGCTAGACCACCGGGTCCCCTTAAGCCTTTTCTTAAAATATGCATACAATATATTCTTCAGTATTTACTTCTACTTTTTTTTTAATTTTTTCTAAGAAATATATCTAGTCTGTCCTACCTACCGCGGCCGGTCTATTTGACCGGTTGAGAACATATTTTATTTACACTTCAATTGTTTCATTGATGATTTGTTTTCAAAAATATTGCATGTATACATTTCATCTGTATTTATTTTAATATAGTTTGATTGTTTTTCTTGTACATTTGGACGGCAATTCGTTTTATATAGAAACTGAAGTAGTGTATTTTAAAAATAATTCGAATTTATAATTAAACTTCATGTGACTGTTGGGTGAAGATGTCGGCGTGTCTGTGTGCGTGCGTGCACTGTTTAAAGATAAAGTTTATTTAGGTAATGGTTATTTTTTTCTTTCTGTTATCAATATAAATTTATTCATTACGCAGTTCCAATGCGGTTACAAATTCGTCAAAGTATACCGTGCCCGTTTGTATACACACATATACATGTGGATAAACATTGAATGACATCAAGTAATGTATTCAAGCACATACATGGTTACATATTGAAAAAAAAAACCGTTAAATGAATGTCATCTAGAATAATATTAGTCACTGATAAATTGTAAATTTTAATACGTTTCTTGGTATGCAAATAACTTTATTACTGTACGCAGAAACTGTTACAGGAATGATGCAGTAAAATGCGTTGCCAATATTTAATTTTTCAAAAGCTTACGTGAGAATTGAGTTGTAGGTTTAAAGTTTCATTTAATCATTAATTTGTTGACAGGTGAAACGATATTATCTCTTTATGATGTCCATACCATACCCATTTAAACCTCTTATAGATTTCCATAATTATTATAATGACAACAGAAGCATTGAACCCATCAAAAAATGAATCGTTCGATTTCCGTACAGATGTGAACTTGAATAAACTTGAAATGCATTTGCGCGATAACAAAGTAGAGGTTATTCTGTCAAAACAAAGTAATAATAATGGTTTAGTCGGATTAGTTAATTCAATTAAAATGAATATGTTTCGAATAACGTCTAATTATAGTTTGTTTGACCTTGAATGAGATACATAGTACAATGGGTCGTTGGGTTATTCAAACAGTTGCTTCTAGGAAGCTCTACCTGAAACAAAGCCATTTAATTGTTATCAGCGGATTTAATTGTACGGATGTAACAGGGATACTTTGAGCGTCTGAATCACGTTGGCGTGTTTAATTTTATCTCTATTCGATGATTCTATTAAATTTTTTTATTTTCAATGATTATTTAAATCTTATAATATGTCTTTTTTTTAAAGTTTTTCGATTATATATTTTTTGACGTTTTTCATTTTAACAAATGACGGTTTACTTATAAATATAGTTTTATTTTTTGGTTTTTGTTTACATATAGAGTTAAATTGAATCCGATTTTGAGACAAGGAGCTATTGATCTTTATATTAGAATACAACTGTTTCTTATTTTGTATAAAAAAATAGAACTTAACAGGGTTGTCAAAGATCTGTATTGAATTAAAAATGATTTTCATTAAACTATTGAGGTATTCGGATGTTCCCCTTTTTAAAAATTTATATTTTTTTACATAAAACGGTACACCGATTTCACAAATTAATTTTTTTTCCTTTGTATTGTGAACGGTACTGGGTTTAAATTTATTACAGTTTATTTCAAAAAAATATCATAAAAAATAGCAACATGATAAAATACTTGATGTAAATCTCTCTCTCTATATATATATACATATATGTATAGCGGATTAAATTATGCTTCCACACAAAAGTCTTAAGAAAAATGCAACAATTAAAAAAATAAAAAAATAAAATGTTATTCACCATTCAGTATTTTAGTTCAATTGTATTTTAATACTGAATTGAACTAAAATACTAAATAAAAAATAAAACTAATCAAAGAAAGCTGCTGAAAAATTATTAAATGTGTGTATTTAAGAAAAAATAGAAAATATGTGTTTATTGAGATTAAATGCATTCTCATTTTTACAAATTAATTATTTATACACCTCACAAAGTATGAAAAAATTTTTTGGTCAAAAATATTGTAATAAAATAATAAAAAATGGTTATAGATCCTTTTTATTATTGTTTATGCGAACTTCGATGATGATACTATCATCTTCAGAGGGCCAAAGTATAGAAAAATCTGCTAAATGTTTACTTTGTGTAGTTTATTTAAAATAAAAAACAAGCCCGTTTTGAATAATATCTGTTTATTTTGTTATATTATCTGAATGGTTGTGAAATTTGCAATTGTTTCTCATATTGATCAATGATGTTTCTATAGCAACTATGTTGTTATTTAAATAATGTTTGTGTTCACTGTTTATTACAATAATTAGTGTAGAAATTATTTCTAAATGTACCAATTTATTAATTTATCGTTTTCACTGCAAAAAGTTACAGATTTCCACAGAAATTCAATTCAGTAGTGTTTTGTGTAAAAAGAACATTTTCCGACAGTTTATGTATTGTGTGTATCCAAAGATATAAGACAGTTGAACATATACGATTAAATATATATATATATATATATATATATATATATATATATATATATATTCGAAAAATACTATTTTAATTGAGGACAGTTGTGAAGAAGAAGTATATAACAATTTACACTAATTTACAAATACAGCTACTTGTTGTTTTTCAAATTGTCAATAATAGTCTAATCGAATTTTGTTTCATAAAATGAAAAAAATGCGAAACGATTATTTTTCAGGATGAAAAGAATCCACCACCTTTCCCTTTTAACTGTCATTTTTTATATTAATTAGTAGTGGTAACATTAAAAGAACACTGACATATTTCATGAAAAATAATTAATAATATTTAAGACAGATTAATTACATGATGAAGATTTACGTTCATACAGGTATTTTAAAAAAACATCTGTTTATAATGTTTGAAATTATTAATTTTTAATATATATATATATATATATATATATAAGGATTTACTGCAAAATAAAATAAATTTTTTTAATTTCGGAAAAACCACATATTACTGGATATTAAATCCATATTTATATATAATTTTGTGACTTGTCATTATTTAATCGACTAGTTTTTGTTTTATTAGATACACCTTTGTTGATTTTTTAGTTTACCTAATTCATTTTTTTTATACATACGTATGTCTATATATATATATATATATATATATGTCAAAGGTTATTTTTTCCACATATATCCAGTATATTTTTGAACCTCTTTATCTTGTATATTCACTACTTTTTTTAAGATTTATTTATTTTTTTGACTCAGTCAACACATTTTTCTTTTTTTCTTTTCTTCTAGGTTTTCCATCTTTTTTTAATCTGAAATTCTTTATTCATTTTATTATTTCTCTAACTACAGTCTCGATACCTGTATTTAAATAAACTTAATAACTAAAATTCAATCAGTGTTTGTAAATATTTGATTCTTTAACAAATTTATTATTAACTTTTCATATGAATGTAAAATCATTGGGATGAAATAAATAATTTAGTTTTTATGAATAGAAAAACGATGAAGCTTATTTAGATATCGATGTTTGAAAGGTACTTTAACGAGAAAACGACGAATCTGTTGAGCAATTGTTAAAAAATAAAGATAACGCTTTGTTATTTTTGTATCCAGAATTACATTTGTAGTATTTTATATTCAGGTTAGAAAATATTTCTTTCTTTCTCTCCCTATATATATATATATATATATATATATATATATATATATATATATATATAATTAGATGACAAGTATGGAATTTATTAAATAATGAATTTGTTTTAATGAGATTACATTTTAGTAATTAATTTTCAATAAATCAAGATGGCAAATTTTCTAAATATATTTTTTTCATAAGTCAACTTTGATCATAATAGTAATATGTTGTTATTTATTTGCTAAATTCTCATGTGTGTTGTTTACACTTTACAGAGTGAATCTCATATTTATAGCGATTCAGGTTTCAGTAAGATGTCATTTTCTATTAGACTACTGTTTTAAAATCGTTTTGAGATATTTACCAAAATATTACCTTGACAAATATTAATCAACACATTATGCCAGCCAGGTAAAAATACCTGTCTTGTATATTATAAAAAATGGTTTTTCAATGGATATATGTTGGGTATCACAATACACATGTGACACTCTAGCTAAATTCATGTTCACAAATGAATTCTTTTTGCACTCCACAAACCATAAAGATTTTTTCTGATGACAAATGTTCAATGAATTATTATTAATTATTTTTGATAGTTGTACATAAAAATTTCGATTGCAGTATCATCATTTTCAGAGCGCCAACGTATAGAAAAATCTAGAGCTGCACAATATCCAAAGATTTTTAAATGTGTTTAATTTCAAGATTTCACTGTAACTTGTCGATTTGAAGATGATGAAATCATTTTCGAAATAATTATAAGCAACAATTCAAAAATTATCAATAATCAGTTATAGAACATTTTTGAACAGAGAAAAACGTGGCGGTTTATGGAGTAAAAAAATAATTCGTTTGTGAAAGTAGGCTGGCTGTGTACGTTTGTTATGTAACTGCAGTTAATTTTTTTGGGAACATATTACATATTTTTTCTTTACAACGATTTTTAAATTAAGATTAAATACAATTTACATTAATTAGTATGTAATATTAACACATGAATAAGAATTTTCATAGACTATAAGCTTTTAGAGCGTAGTGATTGCATTTGAAATGTGTTAAAACAAGTAATCCATGATTGAAAAACACAGCCAACTTCTTAATTATAGTTCGACGTGCTAAAATCCTCGCTCTAGAAAAACATCTACTATTATAGTTTCTTGAAACATTATTTTAATTCTAAACTTTCTGATATCATCGGTGGAAAAGGTTTCTCTATAAATGTATTGATGTAATCGTCTTATTTAAATGTACAAACGTTAAAAAGTACCATGCCTACTCACTATATATATATATATATATATATATATATATATATATATATAATTGGAAGTAAATGTCAGCATGATGTGAAAAATAAAATAAATTAATATATGTCACGATTATCTTAATCCGAGACAATTGGTTCTGAACTAAGTTTTTTTTAAACCTAAATGTTAGTTTTATATTATTTTTATTTTTTAAACTAACTTCGTACATGCAAAGGTCAATGTGAGATCAAGGGCAACTGTTTTTGTTACTTGTATTGTTTTTTAAATATCAAATTACATGGTGTTCTATTTTTTTTAAACATTAACATTGTATGTATATGTAATAGGGGAGGGTGACAATTTAAAAAATAAATGAAAACCACAACTTTGTTTTAGTTAACTTTATCTTTTTATTTATATGTCGGCAGTTTAAAATAAATATTTTGACATTGCTTTGTTATATAAATGTGGTAGTTTTATCATTACATATTTTTCCATTATTTACTTCTGGTCTTTATTTAAATTAAATCAAATCAAATCAGATAATGTTAACCATATTGTTATATATCAGTTAAGAAAGGCAAATTATTTATATTATGCATTATTTTGTTTATAAAACTTTTAAATCTCTTACAGCGAATGATAAAAGTCTGTAATTTAATAATAAAAGGAATTACGTCCTTTATAAAAAAATACATTTGATGTTTTATCAGTTTGTTAATATATTTTATTTATTTTTTGTAAGTTTCTTAAGAAATGTTTTATTTTTTTCTGCGTATTATAGATAAGCCGATAGTAAAACATTATACCAAATAATTTCTGTACAAAAATAGTAAATTTATGGGAATAGAAAACTTGTTATTCAATAAAAGTTATGTTTGTATTATATAATAATTGTGCTTAAATCTTGCACAAACCGATTCTTTTTTTCATCTCACAACCCACAAAAATTTATTTCTAATGCACAAATGTTAAATAACTTTTTTTATTTTCGCTTTTGCGAATTTCGATGGTGATGTCGTCATCTTCATAGCGCTAATGCGCAGAAAAGACTCTTTAAAAATAATTGTTATAAAAAGTATTGCAATGGAACTATTGAGACATTTGTTAGTTTAGACGAAATAAACAAATTTTGATTTTTTTTTTATTAAATATCTTATTCTTCGTTTATACTTTTCATTCAATTTCGTTTTCATTTCATATTTTATCAAATTTAAATTTTCTGTAATATAAGAGTTGAGAAATTCTTATAAAAGTTAAACAAACACAAGACCACGTTGTCCTGTTGGTCTTCGTCTATCTTCTATTATTTTCGGATAGATATTAGAGCCAATCTCCAACACATCAGCAAGATCATAGACATAAAATCGTCCTGTTCATAAATTTTCAATTTTTAGTTCAATTATCTAGATATGTTTGTGAACTGTGATCAACACACCTGTGTACTGTGCATTGTGAATGAACTTTATGACCAGTGACTAATGGAAATATTTTCGATGAGTTCAATTAATGACTGGAAAATCACAGAACGGAGAGTTCCAGGCGTGACAGAGAGACACGACTTCTTATCCGCCCACGTAAAAGAATTGTCATGAAGATGAAGCGCATGTTTTAATCTTTTCGTATTTCGAAAAAATATTTTAAAAATGTTTATATATATATATAATATGAACTCTGGCAAATCATCCCAAGAAATTCTTGATAAATAAATTCTTATCGCATCTCCAAGAATTAATTATTTCTCATGCATTCACGTGTGTACACGTTTGTGTATATAATTTCATTTAGAAAAAAAGTTCTAATTATTTAACTTTAAAAATTCTTAGAAATATACTACTCAGGTATGAGTAAATAATTATATATATATATATATATATATATATATATATATATATAATACTAATCTTTTATGGCACATTAATAGAGAATTAGATATCAAATTCTTGAAATGTGTTTCTTCATTGTTTTTTTTTCCACATAAAATGCTTATAAATAAATTTTGTAATTTATGTCAGATTATTAGTTTGAGCAAACATGTCGAAATTAACACCTGTAATTCGTAATGAAAGCTTAAGAATTAAAGATAATTTATCGAATTATTATATATTTGTCTTTGTGGATGTTTCGAATTTCAAAAATATTGTTGATACCTTCCTTTAGAGGTTTTAAATTGAAAAATATCAAGAAGAAGTCAATAGCAACGAATAGCAACTCAACCAATAGCAACTAGGAAAAACAATAGAGAACAACAAACAAACTGAAATAAAAAACTGTCAACGAAAACGTTTGTGCTGTCAAATCTTTGACATAACTTCTATTATAGAACAAGTAAAAATGTTTGAATACGGTTCTTATAGTTTTTTATACTGTTTGTGAAATGTTATTATGAATTGTTATCAATGTTGTGCGTTTTTTTTTTTTTTGTTTTAAATTAATAAACCATGCGATATTGAAGCTAATTCTTAAACTGTTTTTAGATGCATGCACTAACCAAATTTAAAACAAGCACATCAGTTTCATTTCTGATTACAAGAATGAAAGAAAAAATAAAAAATACATTTCTGTGCATAGTAAAAATGAACTTTATATGTTTATGGAAAAGAGTGAACGTACAATGATTAGTCAGTGATTACAGGATGATTTCGAAATGTGGAAACAAAGGTGATTCATGTTCAATCAGCAAATATGCTACATCATTTTTATTCATTTTAATTCATTTCCTACATTGGTAAGAACGATGCAAGTACGCATATAGAGGAAACATTAATTTTAAAATTTAATCAAATATTCTTGAAACAATATAGAGATTCAAATTCGATGACTTTATTTGATTCACATTGATGAACATTTTTCATTTTTAATTCATAAAGATGTTTTTATAAGAAACGAATATGCAGGTGTTTACAGCGAATCTTAAACAACCCTGCATTAAAACGTTTAACTAAATTTCGTTTTGCCAGGAATACCCGTGCTTATTTTTAAAATAAATAACACTGCTTCAGGTTATTTCTTTACAGTATCGTTTTAATATATCGGGGATGTACGCTTCGAAACGTTGCTTATATTTTTAGTCGAGCCGAGCTACGGTATGTTTTTTTTCCAACATGAGAATACGGATAGATGTAATCATGAATAAAATAAAAATATTTCATTGTAAGAGTCAATCATCTTTTTATTGTTTCGCGTTTCTTTTTGTAGCTGCGCCATCGTTCCGATTGCACAAATTACAATCGTGAAAATGGCATTTCTAATAGGATGGGTACTTTACTAATTCTAATAAATAATTTATACATCCTGTTCTTTTTTATACGATTCGAAAATATTGTACTAAGGTCACATTATTGTAATTTATTCTTCTATTTGTTTTCCTTGAAACAATGTATTACGGAATAATGAAATGAACTCATATGTATGTGAAGATCCTCACATTATATATATATATATATATATATATATATATATATATATATATATATATATATATATATATATGTATATATGTGTATATGTATCTATGTGTAAAAAATCCGGGTGATTTTGTGGTGAAATAAATAATGTGAGAGATAATAAAATGTCAGTTTCGAAGGTGTTATTTTAATCAGCATGTATTTAATTAATGGCCGAATTAATGTATACAGTCGCATTCTATTTTAGTGTACTATTTTAATTAGTAAACGAGGTGTAAAATGTTTTTATTAAAAAAAATATTAGGATAAACTTTAATTATGTCAAGGTTACTAGTATTTGAAACATCCATCGACCGTTTTTCATTTATTTAGAAAATCTGTTAGATCGTGTTTTTTTTTTTAAACGTCAAATTTATACAAAAGTATCGAACTATCTTGAAATATACAGTTGTCGTTATTTTTGTTTTTATTCCTTTTGTTTCTTTTTTTTTTCAAACAAGATTTCACACGATGAATGTTTCATATTTGTCGAGATCGAGTTGAGAAACACTTTTTGTTTATATATTTGACAAAAAAATGAAACATTTAAAATCGACTTCACTTTATAATTTATTTTCTACAAATTTAGCGGATATTTCGAGAGATTTCGTGATACTGTGCACAAAACCTCATTCGGATTTTCCGTGCAAGTATCTGAGTGGTTTTTGATAACTTTTAAACTTTCAGATTATTTTTTAATTCAAACTATTTTGATTAACAGAAATGTCTGATGAATATAGAGAGTGATACGAAATATCCGAATTAATTTTTAAAAACTTCCATCATGAATGTTAAATTTGAAGTTTAATGAATTATGAGACTGCGTTTAACTCTGCCGAAATACGCTGGTTAACAGTTTCGGTTATACATGCTGATATATATTCACAAAATTTGAAAACGAAGGGAAAAATCGAAATTTGTAACAGTAATAGTTAATAAGAGAGGTTCATAGTAATACATTAAGACTCTTAATAGAGCATGCTTTGAAAAATTGTAAAAAATATATAGTAAAAAGAATATAGAAGAATATATATATATATATATATATATATATATATATATATATTGTATATGTATGTAGGTATTGCTATTTATATTATTTTAACATATGGTAAACAATATTTCAAGTCCGATTGAGTGCTTATAAATATTTAATATAGATTTAAGAACAAAAAAGTCTTCAGACGTCTGATATTAATTCAATTCAATTGTTTTTACTACCAACACAAATCCCAGTGTAATTATTCAGAGGAAATATAAAAAAAAACGCTGCAGATATAAAAGTTTTTATTCAAATTTCTTACATAAGCGCATTTTAACAAGACGTTCCGATTATAATGTATGTAAAAAAAATTGTACATTCGTGAATAAATCAATTATAAAGTAGGAACGATAATCTCTAATTGGATTCTATAATTATCAGTTCGAAATCTTACTTACATCTTCGCAATAATAACGAATAACAGTTGCGTTTCGCGACGAAAACTGTAGGTGGGGATAGAAATTTGTTTTTCGAATTTACGTCAACTCGATGCGCGGACACGGGGATAAGTGTTTTGATGTTACATTCAAGTACTATCAAAACACCGCGCGGTGTTTAAATGAAGATATCAAGTTCAATAGAACTCATTCTGAATGTTTTCTGTGATTAATGTACATCGTTTGTTGTCGTTGTTGATGTTGAACTTGCGTTAATACCGTGTGATACATAAACGTTGAATATTTGTGCTAGTATATGAAAAACAAAAACTAAACAGGTAAATTATTTGGTTAATATTTTAATTATGTATGACTTTGTGCATGGTTTGCTTGTAAGTAATTGTTGTCGATTTGAAATAATTAATCATAAACGAATGCTGAAAAAGCGTTCTATGAAGTAGATGCTATTCTTTTTATAAATCTATAATTTTTATGCATGATAATCTTATTTATATACTTTTTATACGATATCTATTTTAAAAAAAAATATAACCTCACTTATATTTTTAATTGTTACCGTTTTTCTCATGAATTATGATATTAAATTTAATTAATTTTATGAATTTACGTTTATCTTTTTCAAATATTTTTTTAAGAAAATGACATTAAACGCTAACTTGTTTATTTTTAGTACTTTTGGTAATTAATAATATATATTATTTTTCTTTAATATAAATTGAAAATAAATTGTTATTGTATTGATCAGGATCAACAACACTGGTACAACTAAAACATGTAATTTCAAACTAGAGGTATTTGATAAACTTAGATGAAGAATAAGTTGCAAATTATTAGAATTTATAGTCAGTTTTTAAAGTGTCTTTTAGTTGAATTTGAAAGAGATTATATTATTTTATCTGATTAAATATGAACATTTTGAATTGCTTGGAAATATTGTTTGAAAAAACATACTTTATATATATATTTTATATATATATACATATATATATATATATATATATATATATATATATATATATATATATATATATATATATATATATGTCAAAATAAAAGTATTTGATAAATTTAAATGAAGAAAAAATTGCAAATTATAAGAATTTATTAAGATTTATAGTCAGTTTTTGAAATATCTCAATAAAGTTTGAAAGAGATTATATTATTTTACCGGATTGAATTTATAATTAAAAATATGAACATTTTAGTTGTTGGAAATACATACTTTATATATATATATATATATA
This sequence comes from Acanthacorydalis orientalis, assembly GCA_034766995.1. Classification (NCBI taxonomy): domain Eukaryota; kingdom Metazoa; phylum Arthropoda; class Insecta; order Megaloptera; family Corydalidae; genus Acanthacorydalis; species Acanthacorydalis orientalis. The sequence goes on from CM068316.1 coordinate 50,872,521, forward strand.
AAGTAATAATATTATATACAATATAGTATACATTAGTCATTTTACAAGACTTGTTACTTAGTTGAGCATGTTTAGTAAGGATTTAATTCTGAAATATGTATCTGAATATATATATATATATATATATATATATATATATATATATATATATATATATATATATATATATATATATATGTCAAAATAAAAGTATTTGATAAAATTAAATGAAGAATGAATTGCAAATTAGTAGGGTTTATAATCAATTTTTGAAGTGTCTTTCAGTTGAATTTGAAACACATTATATTATTTTATCTGATTGAATTTATAATTAAAAATATCAACATTTTGAATTACCTTGGAAATATTGTTTAAAAATACATATTTTATATATATATATATATATATATATATATACTTTATATAAATATATATATATATATATATATATATATATATGTATATACAAGCATGTATTTCTAAACAATATTTCCAAGGTAATTCAAAATGTTGATATTTTTAATTAATTAATATAAAGATATATACATATATTTACGAATTTTGAATCAAAATTGTACCTGTGACGATTTAATTTCAAAACTACTTTTTTATTAGACATATATATATATATATATATATATATATATATATATATATATATATATATATATATATATATATATATTATTTTGTTTAACTATGGCCAGGGACATAACTTGAATTGTTTGAACTTTAAACAAAGCGTTAAGAAGAGCCTTGAATTATTATATTTATAAAACTAATATAAAATCAAATGATAAACAGATTCATTTTATTGGAAAACACAATTATCATTTCCTAATTCATATTAATTTCCAAACCTGTGCATTTATGAATAATTATCAAAAGAATTTTGATAATTTAATTTTTCACTAATCCCACGAACCACAACAAATTTCCAGGTTAAAAATGTTTGATAGGTCAGTTTTCTAAGCCTAAGGTATAGATTTTTTTGTACTAAATGCGTATAAGCAACAATCAGAAATGATCGAGAACGATTTATGTCAAACATATGTGATCATAGATAAAGTATCTCTATGTGATCAAGCATTTGTTTTATATTTTGTAGCGTGTGAAATTAGTAACAATAAATAACTGTCATTTATTAGAATTGAAAAATTCCAAACAATTAACAAAAATGTGTAGTTCGTATTATTTCGAATATAGGCAACAATCCATTTCATTATTCGATTTGAAATAGATTTATGTATTTATTTCTATAATGCCTACATTTTATCCATTTGAGACACACTTGCGAAATGTCATTTTACGCACACTTAATGCACAATACTATTATGAAGTCAATAGAAACTATTAAGACTAATGATTTATTTAATTATATTTTAGTTACGTTCCGTTGATGGTTTTGATACACTTTCAGGTTGTATAATCATAATGTGCATGTTGACGTTTCTATCTGTGCGTTGATCTTTTTTTTTTAAATTAACGTGCTGAGAATTAAACAGAGAGATTATGATTCAATGGCGACTTTAAAAGACTATTTTTGAAAAATTAATTACTTTGACAGTTTATCAAAGAAGTTTGAAATTTTAATATAATAATATTCTGTTTAATGCTTCACCACACACACACATCATTATATATATATATATATATATATATATATATGTTCTTTTGTTTAATCTATATAGTATGCAATTTTAGACACACACATTTATTTATATATATATATATATATATATATATATATATATATATATATATATATATGTAAAATAAATGATATTCATACATGGATAATCACTTTCATTTAAATGAAAAAGTGATATTTTTTAATCATTAAAAACGTTAATTTGCAGATAAAAATGTAAATGACAGTTAAAGTGACTATTAATAGTCGCCTGATTACTTTCATGTATTTTCATGTGTTGCTTTAAAGTGAAGACGAAGTTAATTGTTAATGTAAGTGAAAAATTTTGGTGGTGCATCGTATGCGTATGTCTACTGTTTCCTTGTGAATTTACAAAAATTGGCTCGTATGCATTTTCTGATCAATGTATTTAAGTTAGGTAGTGCATCATCTTGCAGTTTTCATTGAATTTAAATCATTTTAATTATTTTTATTCTTATCCTGCTACAAGTTTTCATGAAAGTATAGATGTCTTTATATATTTTTTAATTATCTGTCATTCAAATCATGTTTCGTCGGTCATTTGTTTTCTTCTTTGAATTATTCGTAATTGTTTTGTTTCAATTGTAGTTTTATACATCTGTTCGCATATATTTTCTATCTTAGTTTTTCAAACCTTGATTTTTTATGTTTGTTCATTTATTTTATGTTCATGTTTCTTATATATTTTATATCAAAATATATATTAAGATGTGTATTTATGTTTGATTGGTTTATTGAAATATAAAAACCAATACACTATATATATATATATATATATATATATATATATATATATATATATATATATATATATATGAATATGTATATATATAGCGTAATAATTAAAATATTAAATAAATTTACTTTTATTATCCAAGCAATAAATATAAATTGTGTAACTTGAAAAGCAGATGGTTTTGCATCACTAATTTACATATTAATGTGTAAGTTTCCTTGAATTAACGATTATTTCGAACGTTGTGACTAATTCGACATAGTGTCCTGAAATTGAAAATTTTCAAGGAAACTGTGATGGCCTTTTGAGAAAATCTCGTTCGTTTACATAAGCAAACACGCTTGTAATGTTGACCGTGCACAAAAAAACTGATACATTAGACATTTTACAAGACTTGTTACTTACTTGAGCATGTTTTGTAAGGATTTAAGTTTGAGATATGTATTTGAATATTTTTTATATATAATGTACTCTAATTAGAATAGGTGTCAAATTAATGAGTTTTGAATTGTTTTATCGTTGCATGTGAGTGTATATTTTTTTCATATTTGTTCATTTTAATCTAATATATGTATATATATATATATATATATATATATATATATATATATATATATATATATATATGTAAATATAATCAAAATTAGCCACAAAAAATTCGATGACGTCACTTATTTGTTTATGACGTCGATGTTTCTATGGTACCCAAATATGTATAATGATTATATAAATATACTAATATATCAAAATCAAAAAATATTTTATTGTGATGAGTTTTATACAGTTTCAACGCCGTATTTAATTTGCGTCGAATGGAAATAGAGGGGTTTGGTCCGGGGTCTTAGTCGGGGCTTTTAAACCGGTTTCGACAGGAGAATTTCGTTTCAGGAAATGGGTATTGTGGGTGGTTTGAATAATATATATATATATATATATATATATATATTATATAAACATATATAATATATGTATATATATATATATATATATATATATATATATATATATTTATATAACAACACGTTACAATATATTTGTAAGAATGATTATATAGACATAAATGAGTTTTAGTAAATATGTTTATTGTTTCATTTGGTTACATGTCATGCTTATAATTGAAAAGTGGGCGAGAGCAGCGAGCCCGAGTGTTAGTAAGCTCAGTGAGCAGTAGTCGAAGCCCCCTAGTATATATATATATATATATATATATATATATATATATATATATATATACACATACATATTTTGCAAGTGTGTATAAATAAAGGTAGGGTTTATATTTGTTAGTAACAATTCAAGTTCTTTTATATCTAAGATTGCTGAAAATAATAAAACACATGCGTGTAAACAAACGGAATAATTTGTTTTGGTGACGCATGACGTATAATATTAATTTTTACTAACAATAGGATACAATCAATGTTTCTTAGAAATTTGTTTGCATTTGAATAAAATCAGTGTTTGACTGAAAATATGCCGTATATTTTTTTAAACAGAATAAATTTCACAAATAAAATTGTTTTGAAAGGGAGAAAACGTGTCTGTATTCAAATTTGATTAAAATTACAATTTGGGTTTGAAAAATGTACATTTTATTTATTTTTTTGTTAAAAATAACCATGAATATATATATATATATATATATATATATATATATATATATCATGATATATATATATATATATATATATATATATATATATATATATATATATGTATCTAAAAAAGTTTATATTTGTAAATAATAATCCATATGTTTTCTTATTTGGGTATTCATTTTTTAAAAAAAACAATACACAAATATGTAAACAAAACACATTGTTTGTTATTTTAACATATAAAAAATAGAAGATAATTACTGTTTGAAATATGATTATATTTAAATAGATTAAATTTTTTATATCGACCAAATTTATATATATATATATATATATGACAAATGATAACATTTGGCTTTCATATGTTTAAAGAATATTATTTTATTATGATGTATGTAATTACACATTATTTTATTACATCACTGATAAAAATGTGATTCAAAAAATATACATTTTTAGGTCAATAGCTTGAATTTGTTAAGTAATTAATATATATATATATATATATATATATATATATATATATATATATTACTTGAAATTACGTTTGTAAGTACAAGAGTGCTTTGGCGAATCGACGGCCTATTATTTGTTTTATTTATGTTTTTTTCTAATTTTTTACAGTTATAACGATAATATTTTTGATGACTGGAAACGTAAGAAAAATCTAATCGAATTCTAACTGATTTTTTTATATAAAGGAATGTTGCTTTTCTACTTGTTGTATGTAGGTATCTATTATAACCGTTATATCACCATTCATACATAATATGAATCTATTAAGTGTCGGATGTCATAGTCTGTCTTGTCAAGTGATAAGACTTATACCAAATCGTTTATATACAAATGAACACACATAAAAGTGTATCTGTTTGAGGATATTTTTTTAATTCGCTTGATATTAATGTATAGGAAATACAAGCAACGGATTTACTAACCTGTCCAGCTGCTAAAATACATAGCTAGTTAATTAACTGGAAATGATTTGAAGTGACGGAATGCGTTATAATAATGTTGACTTTTTTTAATAAAGGTGTGAAATGTGTTCTGTTTCGTAATTACGCAGTAATGTTTTGTTTGTAATTTATTTTTCCTAGAAGTGATGTCCACAATAGGATATACGAAAATATGTACTATACATACATGTATATATATATATATATATATATATATATATATATATATATATATATATATATATATATATATATATATATATATATATATGTATATATATATATATATATGTATATATATATCTATGTATATATATATATATATATATGTATCTATATATATATACATACATGTATATATATATATATATATATATATATATATATATATATATGAACATTTTTATTGTTTCTTCATTAAGATAAATAACAGGTTTATAAGTTTTCTTCAGTTTTTAATATTTTTTATGTTTAAATATTTAATTTATTAATTGAGAAGAATAAATATGTTCGTATTTATTTTTACACTTCTTCCAGTTTTATTAAAAAATAGTTTTCTTTTTAATTATCTCTCTTTCTCTATTTATCTATCTCAATATCTATCTATCTATATATATATATATATATGTGTGTGTGTGTGTGTGTGTATATATACAAATATATTCCTATACATATATATATATATATATATATATATATATATATATATAAGTTTATTGTTTCTTCATTAAAATAAATAACAGGTTTATAAGTTTTCTTCAATTTTTCATATTTTTTATGTGTAAATATTTAATTTATTAATTGAGCAAAATAAATATGTTTGTATTTATTTTTACACTTCTTCCAGTTTTATTAAAAAAATAGTTTTCTTTTTAATAATCTCTCTCTCTCTCTTTCTCTATCTCTCTCTCTCTCTCTCTATATATATATATGCATACATCTATTTATCTATCTATATATATACATACATACATATATATATATATATATATATATATATATATATATATATATATGAATATATTTGTAATAAAAAATTATCAACAAATATTATCTTGTATTTAATTTCGTCCACGTGTGACTATGTTTAAGTCAACATTACTGAGATTTTTATGAAAAAAAATGTATTATTTTTGTAAAAGATATAATTGATTAATTTAGTCAAATAGTGTGCATAGTATTTCTCAGTGAAGTTCAAATGAAGTTACAGTATTTATACAAAAAAATGTTTACATGTTGATAACCTTTTTGATATATGACAGAAATATGTCTTTCAATAAAAAAAAATGGAAACATAGAAATTATTATAAGAAAGTTGAGTAACTTAACTATGAAAATAAGAACTGAAAGAATAACAGATTCCAATTAAATATCATTGTTAAGTGGCTTCCATAGGTTTACTGTTAGAAAAAAAAGTACGACTTTTGATATTTTTTTTTGACATGGGTATTAATATTATAGATTTGAAATTTTGTACACATTGAAAAGGTGTCCTGAATAGGGTCGCTTAATTTTTTTATTGAAAATTTTTTACAAATTATGAAGATAAATAAATTAAGGACTGCATCTGCTATATGGCCAATCGGCTTACACGATTTTAACAACTGCGCTGATCTGACACCAAAAAGAGAATAATATACTGATACTATAATATAAGAACTCTGGTATGACCGGATACTTTTTTGAAATTTTGAAAATTGCAAAAATGGCAGCCGTTTGAGAAAAGGTCGATTTTTGACTCACATAATTGTTTATTATTAACGAATGGAAAATCATATAAAAAATCTATCTGGTCACCAGATAGAGAATATTATTAAAAATGTTCAGTCAAAATTTCAAGCCAGTCGGATGAATAGTTTTTGAGATATGATGTACACAATTTTGAAAAGTATAGTTTGGAGAAAAACGAATTCGTTAGGGTTAAGCATTAGTCCTGCTGCGAACCGCCTCCACTAAAATCACTGTATCTCAGGGAATTCTTGGAATTTTGATAAAATTCTTTTTGATAATGAAACTTAAGACTTTGAGCTTTAATCGTATGCAAAAAATCAAAAATCGATTTCAGGATTTCAAACTTATGTAAGCCCATTAAAGAGGAAACGTTTTCGGTGTATGTTTGAAAATAAAAAAATGTGGTGTAAAATCAATAAAATGAAATGGGTCTTTATATATATATATATATATATATATATATATATATATATATATATTTAAGATAAAATAATCAAATTCATGAACGCTTTCACTTGATAAATAACAGAAGAAGTTGCAAACGGTCTAAATGGATAGGTGAAGTTCTAAACTTCAATTAAGATTTTTTTTTAAAAAAAATTCTAATCATTTTGGCTAATAGTAAAGTTGGCCTAGTTTCAAATTAATAAAACAAAAAAAAATATTTCGACAACATCTTTGATGAATTGAATAAATAAGAAAAATATTTAAACAATAACAAAAAAAAAACAAGTGTCTATTATTTTTACGAAAGTGATCATTATCAAGGTTTATTAATGAAAATTTTCAATGTCTTTTAATAGTATGCAAGTTTGTAAGATGACATTTTCGTATTCGCTGAGAAAATGAGCTGAAAGATAACAAAAAACGTGAACGAGACAGAGAAAGATAGAGGTCTTATAAAAATCTGTATAGTTTCGTTTAATGCTAAAGAATTGTCAGATGTTTCCGATGCGACCGCAACTGTCAGTTTAGCAACTTATAGACCGTCAAACAATCGAAATTTCAATCAATCATAATTAATTCCTGTAAAACAGTGTAGGTAATTGTTGTATCATGTATTATTTTACATACACTATATTCTCTTCTTATAAATGAAAACCCACATTTCTTGTCATTTTGTTCAAAGTGACGAGTAACCATGGTAACGAGAAATGTTTGCTTTGTCAGTTCGTATGTTTCAAGTTTAATTCATTAAATTTCTTTCTTAGGTACTTTTTATGTTTAAATATATTATGATGTAAAAACCAATAAACAGTTTTCTCTTTCTATGTTTCTTTCTATTCTCCCGTCAATTTTGACAGACTATATACTAGTTTTGAAGTAATTGTCAATATACATATTTTTTGGTACTATATTCGACAAGATGATATTCTCCCATAACAGAATTTATAAAAATATTAAAAATTCAGATTAAACGATGTAGTAAATTGATTTAAAATTTTACATACAACCTCAGAGAGAAACAAAAGAATAATTAAATATTTCCATCAACTTACTAGTATTTCAAGAACTTGACACGATTTTGAAATGACGCATAAAAATAAATATACATTTTATTACACGTTTCTGTGTATTTAATTTTCTTTCATACTATCTCATAAATACCACTTGTATTTTTCCACATTGTATCATCTGCCTAGATTAAATCCGATAAATAGAAAAAAGTTATTCCCATCAGTATTTATACAGATGCTAATCTGATTGAAATACATTTAATCTTAGATTTTCACAATCGGATAGTAATGTGTTTGTTTATTTATAATAAAAATAGTAAATAAATGAGAGACTTAAAAACGAGTTTTGCCGTGTATCACGAAAATGTGACTTTATATCCGGGTAAATCGTTTTTGTTCGGCTGCACGAAGAAGATCTCTGTAAAAAAAAAACGATAAATACTCTTTCAATGACGAAACATCTTAATGACCTTCACCTCTGTATTTACACATGATTATAGATGAGGTATTTAGAGGGCAAAAAAAAACTCAATATATGTACATAATTCAAATGATAGACTTGCCTAACAACTTTTTCAAACTGAAAATGTCTAGTTCTATCGTCCAATAATTTTACAGCGGACTGGTATAATGGACAGACTATACAAATTAAAAGCTTCTAGCCTCTAATCGTACATTCAATATATATTTTATTTAATAATTATCGACTTCTGTAAAAGTTAATGGTATTACGATTTTTGTATATTGGGTTTTAGTGGTTTCAAACCACGAATCATGAGAAAATGTTTAATTAATTAACTTAATGATCGTTATGTCAATTTGAATACAGTTGCAAAACTATTTTTATTACATTGTTTATTACATATATACACGAATAGTTTTGTACCTAGTAAAATTAATATTTGAAACCAACTTCTAAAAAAGATATATATATATATATATTAGGTTGGTGCAAAAATAATTACGGTTTTTATCATTTTAATGATCCAAAAACAAGTATTTTTTAATATGCGTCTAAGACAAACTCATTAATGTCATTTGTTTATATTGAAAATGAAAAAAATGCCTTTCTGACGTTTATCCATTAATTAATTAATTTTTAACAAGACAGCTTTGACAGTATGGCTATTTTTTTCCACAAAATAATCCTGTTTGATCCCACAAACCAGAGAAAATGTATCTATTTGAAAACGTTCAATAAATCGTTATTGATTGTTGCTCATGCGCATTCCAATTATGATGTCATCATCTTCAGTGCACTAATATAAAGAAAAAAAATTTCTATGCGTCTTGATCTCTTGATTCTTCTGTACCTTGATGCTTTGAAAACGATGGCATCGTCATCTAAATTCTCATAAGCAGCAATCAGTAATGATTTATTAAACACTTTTGATCAGAAAAGTTTCTTTGTGGTCTGTGATATGAAATTGAGTTAATTTGTGTAAATAACTATTTTTTATTGTATTCATAGAATATCCTTTGCTCCAGAATGATTTATTCTGTTTCATATGCGTTTCACATATTTTTATATATATTTTTTTTTAAAAAAAGAAGGCTTCACAACATGTCTCATAAGTACACGTTCGAGGAACACTGTTTTAACTTACTAATATTTTCTTAATAAATCCAGCTTCAGTAATTTAATTAAAACACGATTTAGTTATTTATTTAGAAAACATTAAAAAATAATCATCCATTTTTGGAATCGTCACGAGATCAAACATTGAAACATCATCAAGTGTTCACTTCGTTCGGAATTACACAGACACACATTTATTGAGAAAATAATAAGAATCATTTTAAGTTCAAATATTTACATTTGGACAACACAAATATTAAACAATACAAGTACGGTCAGTGTAAAGAATAATAAACTGTATGTTTCAGTTTAATGAACTTTATATGTAGAATATTGAGTAGATTTCATAAAATCTTTGTTTCGCACCTACCTGATTCTTATTACTTAATAAACTGTCGTTGTTTTCTCAATTTTAATTCATATTTAACTAACGAGCGCGATTAATATCCTATTACACAAACTTTTATTGCGGTTAATTTACATTCATTTGAATTAAAGTGCACTTAGATGAAAATATGAATACTGGACTGATATATTTCTTATGAAAGTGGCTTTATGGTTTCTTAAATGTAAATCAGCCAGTTTCAAAATTCGTTCAAGTTCATTCGAACTTTCAATGAATTTCCATTAATTAGGATTTTTAATTAACCGTGTTGCGAATAGACTGGCATTTTAAGTAAGGAAATTGAGCTATTAGCTTACATATAAGAATATATATATATATATATAAATTGGTAATATAAAAAAAACTCAAGGAATTTTATAGCAACCTAGTTTTGTTTTATTAAAAATTACAATTAAATAATCATTTAAGTAATTTACTTAAGCCTATTATGAAATGATTCTTAATAAATAAATAAATTTTAAAGGCCGTATTTAATTATTGAGTAATTTATTATTCTATAAATTTTAATTGATTTTGTTTTGCGTTTTTCAACAAATCATAAAAAAAAAACAAAACAATAGGATAAGATTCGCATGACAGTTCTGTGGCTAAATTCATGTTGAAAAATGAATTCTTTTCACACACAACAATTCCGTTTAGAATGAATGTTCAATAAATCAGTTATTGATCATTTTTTTTATCGTTGATCGTGCGAATTTCGATGATGATGGACGTCATCGTCTTCGCAGCGTTAATGTACAGAAGAATTGGATTGAAAATGGAATGGTTTTTTGTTTCACGCATCTGACGTGCTTGGTCATATTTTGTTTTGTTATTATGGTGTCGATGGCCGTACCTGGAGGCGCAGGGCACCGACAACAGCCTTTTTCATTTATTAATTATGACTTGATTATTGTTGTTGTTCTCCTCAAATGGGACATTCATGAAAAACGCAAATAGAATTCGTTTGTGAAAGTTTATATAGTCAGTGACAAAACTGTATTGAGATTTAAGTCCCTTTGACTTAATATAGTAGCAGTGCGCGTTATCCTATGGACAAAAAGGAGCATGGGGCCGCAACATCAGAGGGAGAAGGGGTATAATTTTTTATAAACTCATTACTGTAGTACAACACTGTACATGGGGCCAGCTAATTCAAATTTATCAGGGCGCCATGAAGCTATAACGCGCCACTGTGGTATGAACATACTTTTATATTTACGGAATTTAAGCTCTCTATTTGGAGTCTCGCTAATCAATTTTTTCTCGAAATTACTGTTTTTTTTTGTTTGTTTATTTTTTTTTTAAAAAAATTAGACTATGTACGAATGACAAATAATTTTCTATCTATTTAAAATGTTTCAGTGATTGGCAAGAGGGATTTGTTATTTTATATATATATATATATATATATATATATATATATATATATATATATATATATATATATATATATAATATTTGTAGTATTAGAAAGTATATTTTTAAGGAATATATATTTTTATATATATATATTTTTTTGAAAAATGAGGTCATATATTTACATACTAAATTATACATTGTATCAAGTTGTCACCCTTGTGTTGTTTTGTGTTAGTGCCTTTTGATATTTGTATTTATTGAATTAATTTTATATTAAAAGATTAGAATGTATTAATACAAATGCTATATATATATATATATATATATATATATATATATATATAATAAAAAAATCATTTGATTATTCAATCTGTCAGATTTTTCTGAAACTAATAGAGAAAGAATTGTTGTTTAGCTAGATAAAAATTATTGACATTTATGATTTACATATAAATGCATAATAAATTAGAAACTGTTTCTTTTGTTACATAAAAAATACCTCTCTACAGATTGAAAAGTCTATAATTGTTCATAGATAATTATACACTTATTGTATTTTTTATTTGTTATGAAATTATTACAAATGCTATTTTTCATAGGTTGGGTAGACTTCAATGTCATTGCATTGTCTCACTAACAAATGATGGTGTTGTTTATTTGGTTTTCTTGTTTTATATATATGTTTGTTATGTGTTGAAAATTATATGAAATTTCTGTTTTTAATGAAGAGTAAATTATATATATATATATATACACACACATATATATATATATATATATATATACATTGACACACACACATATATATATATATATATATATATATATACATACATATATGCTATTAGAATTTTACAATTTAAATTTATATACTTTGATTATCAAATATTATTTAATTTAATCATAAATCTATATAATTATTCTTATTGTATTTTAAATTAAATTTCATTGAGATTTTTATCTATTTATTCTGATTTATTCTTGTATACTTATATATATATATATATATATATCAATGTTAATGTAAATACGACTTTTTTTGACTAGTTTAAGAGTTTAAAGCAATTAAAGCTAAAACTCGCGGCCCGTAGACTAGAGGCGCCCCACGGACATTAACAAATAAACTAATCGCTTTTTTTTGTCGGATTCATTCGCGAAATCATTTGCAGAATAGCAAGTTTTTTCTGTATAAATTTACCTTTAAACTATCAAGTCGGATTCGTTTTATTAATGGGATATTTACGTCTGAGTTTCAAATGTTTTGATCACATGTGAATTTTAAGACGTCAGCAGATAACAGAAAACAAAAGGTCGAATTATAAATGTATTTTAGAGTATATTAGTTTTTTATATAGTAAAGTTATGCTAATAGGTTGTATGTCGTAGACGGAATAATAATTGTCAATCGGAAATATTATTTATGTAATTTAACACAAAGAAAAAATATATTCAAGATGTGGCTTGTGTTTCTTGAGGTGGTTTTATATTGTAGATAAATTTGTCAGACATATATATATATATATATATATATCTCATAAGCCTCTGTTGATCCACTGCTAGATAAATGCCTGATCCATGATTTTCCATTTTGAACAATTAAATGCCTCTTTTCTACTGATATCCAATACATATATATATATATATATATATATATATAAATATATATGTATATATATATATATATAAATATATATGTATATATATAAATATATATATATATATATATATATATATTTATCATAAGCCTTAATGACTTATATGCCTTATATGACTTAATCGACTATAGTGATTGTTAAAATTATCTGACAACATAGTATTTTATGACACAAAAAAACTATTGTAAATCCCAAATATTACAAAACTATTTTAAATATCTATAAATATTGTTATTATGCATGTTAAAAATATGCAAATTGGTCAACTTTTTGTACAAATTTATCGATTCTCATCAGTGTGAAAGAGTATGTTTACTTGTTTGTTAAAATATTTCAATTTGTCATCCAGCATACATGATCGTTCGTAACAGGCGGACATTCAGAGATGGCTGTGCGAATATTTTTTCTTTATCAGGTCGGTAGGAAAATAATTCCGGTTTTTGTTACGAATTTGAACGCGACGACCCGCAATTATTTTCCTACCGGCCTTAAATAATAAGAAAATCGGCAACGGGAACGATATGTCTGTTTTATTTCTAACAGCCGTCCTCAAAATATAGATACATGTACATTTTCTAAATTTATTTCTATTAAGTGTTTACTTAAATCGACTGTATGTGAATTTTATTTATTATTCAAATTACTTTTTGTTGATTTTGTGTATGTACAAATTATTTAAATCTAATATAATGAAAGTCCTTCACTGAAGTATTCTGTATTTAGTTAACCTTTCAAGTTAACTATCTGAAATAATTATTTAATATATATACAGGGTGTTCCGATGAGGATGCAGTTTTTTAATCTGAACTAAAACACAGTGACGTGTACGCTTTAGAGAGAGAGAGAGAGTAGGAACGTTTATCTCTCATTCCACTCACGGCTTCTTGCCGGTAGAAGCTTTTCACTTGTCTCTAACGAGAAAACGTACACCGCCGAAGCTACAGAAGTCTCACTTCGACAATTTAACGAAAACCGAAGATGAAATTCATTTCCAGTTACAGAGACTGTTTCAGTTTCGCTTCTAATAAAATCGTATGGTTTCTGCTCACTTCCGCGAACGTTTCGTACATTTCTTGATTGCGAGACAGGTCCCTGACACACGACTCGTCGTTCAGAACAAGACAAGAAGGTCTCTTCCCATCGAAGAACCGGTCGTACTCTATTCTTAACGAGAAGATCGCATCGAATATGTCATCTAAACACGTGCACTGCCACGGATTTCCGCCGACGACGAGGTGTTTGAAGTTCGCCCGTTTCAGAAACACGACGTTCAAGTAGTCCAAACGATTGAACCCTATGTCTAGGAATTCTATCGTGCTGTTCTTTCCCAGTGGGTCGTCCGGTAGATGTGTGATGTGATTGTGGCCTAATCTGATCGTTCGCAGTTTCGACAAACGCGGAAAGAACGAGGGTATCGTCACGAGTTCATTTCCTGTCAAGTCTAATTCCTCCAATGATGTCAGAGGATCGAATACGATTTCGTTCAGTACTTTGATTCTATTGTTAGCTATACTTAATGTGACGAGTTGAGATTGAGATTCGAAGATCCCGTTCGGCAACGACGAAAGTCCATTCGCGTTCAGAATTAGTGTCCGGATAGAAACCAGCGGTGCGAATATCTGTTCATCCAGATCTTCTATCCGGTTGTCCCAGAAGCTGAGCCTTAAGAGGTTTCCCTGCGATCGAAACAAATCGACAGGCAGGACTGTTAATTTATTTGCACTGAGATAAAGTTCTTGTAACGAATTCAAATGCATGAAAGCGCTTCCGTCGATGTCGTATAAATCGTTATTCCACATACTCAAACTGATTAAATCTGTCTGAGATCGAAACACATTACGCGACAGAGATGTGATTTTGTTTCCGTCCAGATTTAAATACTGTAATCTGTCATTCTTTCTAAATATGTTCGGATGTAAGTTTCTCAACTCGTTGTTCGCAAGATTCAGTATTTCCAATTCCGTCAGTTTATCAAAGATATTATTTTCCAGATGCAGGAAGTTGTTGTTACTCAAATCTAGAAGCTTCATGTGAAACGGTGACGCGTTCCCCGACCCGCCGTACAAAATATCGATGAGATCCTCAGCAGTCAGCCATACTGTAAACAATGTCGAAGCACTCCCGGATATCTGAATATTTATCGGCGTCATTTGATTGCCAGACGTTTTCAGATTATGTAAATGTTTTATGTTGTTTAGAACGTTAATCGGCGAAGAGCCGATCCGGTTATTCACAAACGTTAACCTTTGTAGATTTGTGAAAGAGTTCGAACCTATATGACTTATATTATTTTCTATGAACTCGATCTCTGTCAAATGGACGAAACCACCGAACGTACTTTCTTGAATCTGTCTTACTTTGCATTTATGTATTGACAATGTTTTTAGATTCGAAAACTTCTCTGCTGAATTTATAATGCTGTCGAAATCAGCGTTTTCGATTTTCAAGTTGGTGTAAAGGCCCTGAAACAATTATTATTGATTGACTGTTAATGGAATAATAATGATGATGATGATTTACTTTGAAAAGTGCATTTTTCGCACCACTGTCGATACCACTGTCGATCGTTCATATCATGCAACATTTTAGCATAAACTGTGAGATAACATTCGCGAAGAATGCCGTGGAAAAGTGACAAGAGGAGTGCGCTTGTTGCACGACAATCCACCAGTCCACACCGCTACTGTTTCTCAAGCCGCTATTCGATAGTGTGGCTGTCAAGAACCCGATCACCCATCTTACAGTCCAGACAGGATCCCTAGCGATTATTACCTTTTTGGAATTGGAAAAAAGATTAACGTGTACTGCGTTTTAATGATGACACTGAACTGAAAACAGCGATAACTGACCGCTTCAGCATGAAAATGGAAGATCATTTTTATAAGCGTATAGAATTGCTAATTAAGCGCTGTATAAAAAATATATTGAAGTTAGAGGGGATCATATATAAAAATTAGTAACGTCTTGTTTTCTTATTTACACTCCTTCCTATCAAGGCCGAAAATATTTGGAGGCTACCCTCGTATCGTGGTGTTAATATATCATCCTCCGAGTGCTGAGTGATGATGTCATCAAAATATGCGTAATCTCAACAATTAAAAATGATTGATAATCAATTATTGAACATTTTGAGTCAGAAAAACAATTGTTATAATTTGTAGGTTGTATTGGGAATTTATCTATAGTACTAGGACTATATTTTGAAGAAAAACATGCAATTTTAGTAAAAATATTTTATAAAGCCATAGCTCTTAATTTCTTTTTATTCATGACTTATTTTCCACAAGACAAAAATATTATGAATATTAATTTGTCATAAGGCCAGATAAACATTGAGGCTTATCACCTGAAATCAGGCCCGTAGTCAGGGGAGAGATAAGGGAAATTGTCCCCGATGGTTGCTACATTTTCCCCCTTCCATTATTTTAAAATCTCACAAAATCACAGATTTGGCGAGATAATGGAGAATCATTGGGAGAATTTTCCTAATGTGTTTACATGATGATTAAAAATGTTTTTATGCACAAAAAAATGTTTTTATGAGCGGGTTTCCACCATAACCCTCAACAATTTTGTCATAAAGTCTGCCCGCAAAAAAATTGTTTTTGCCCCCTCTAATATGACGGTCTGGATACGGGCCTGTCTGAAATTAATAATACTGATCTACTAGGACCGTTTACTATGAAGGATTGAATAACGAAATTTAAACAAAAAAAAAACGAAATTTAAACTGAAACACAAACATTATATTTGTGCGTTGTTTTAAATAACAATTTAAATTCTTAAATATAAATAGCAATCAGTAATAAATGAAATGGAAAATATGTTTGATTTTTTTTCTAAAGGCCAGGTGTCGATTTAATAAAATACATTTTGTCATTTAAATTCAAATTAATTCATTATTCATTAATGTTTATTATTGCAATATTATTATCGAGCGGAAATATATTTTATCTTGTAACAACTGGTTTTGATAACGATTTTAATTAGCAAAAAAATCCAACTGGAAAATGAAGAATAATATTTTTAATAAAAAAAAGTGATTACCTTCGATTCAATCCGATTGATTTCGTTTGGAGTTGTATTTATACAACTTAAACGATCTTGATCTTGCACCGTACATGTTTGTTGTGTTATTGTTATACATTTTATAAACGTTATAATTGACAATAATTGTAACCACTCCATAATGCAGAAGATAATATGAAAAATTGCACGATTAAATGTATTGTTTAGTGAACCAATTGTTTCTTTATAAACTTAATACACAGTGCATTGTTTTTGATTTCAGTGCAATGTACGGTCTATTACTGAGTAAGATTGTACTTCTTGTAAGCATATCAGTGTTCGCGTCTGCGCAAGACGATGACAACATTACTCTGGATATTCCTTTAGAAGAGCGATGGCGGAACGATGGGCCGGCTCGGCTGAAATTGATTCGCGAGTGGACTCAATTAGAATGGGCTTACACTTCTGATGAAGACAGACAAGCAGCAATCACCAATGGAGATTTTATACCTGGTGCTCCTGTTCCTATCGACATAGATATTTTCTATCCTCGTACGTTTGTTTATATTCTATTCGATTCAATTGTTTTATAACATTTTTGCTTCTCCGAATCTGTTTCAAATAAATTTAATTAAAAAAAATACCTATTACATACTTGTTTAAAATGAATGAAAGTGTGATATGTTCGTGAATTCTCCTCTATTAAATCTCGATTCATTTTCTTTCCTCGTACAGAAAACAGAAACAAGTTTAAGCTCTTCATGTCAGTACCAAGATTCCAGTTAGGTGTTCCTGCAGCATTGAACACAGTTGGATATCAAAATTTACTCCATCCATATCCTGATTGGAGTTGGCATCGTAATCCTCGTAGTTGCCAAAAAAATAGAATTGTTTCAGTGTACCGAATGATGGTGAGTTTTTGTAACACAAATTAAGTATGTGTTAATTTATTTATGAAGTTAATTGAGCTAGAGTGATGCTCTATATCGGTATTATTCCTTTCATCTGTTAATTGTGATCTGAAAATTTTTATTGTTTTCATATTATATTTAATAAAAAATCGAAAATCTTATATACTTTAAACATATTGATACATACTTTTATTTAAATGCTAATTTGTATTTTTCATGAAGATCGATGAATGCAATCGATTATGGGTTTTGGATACTGGAATGCTTGAGACAACAATTATCTGTCCACCACAACTTTTAGCATTCGATTTAAATACGGTAAGGAACATTTATTCAATAAAAATTAAAATATGTTTGCATGTCTGTATAATGTTCTTAAATTTGAAATATTAACTTCGAATAAATTATATAGCTTCGCAGTTTTCATATTAAGCGCTCAAATATGATTGGTTCAAAAGTTTAATTGTTTTTGTTTCATTTTAGTTATTAAATGTAAAGTATTACTAAATTTTTAATGTCTTAATTGTTTTAACATTTGATTTGAAAAATATATATAAGAAAAATAATCCTAAAATGTATTTCGTATAATTTTCTGTATAAGTATTCATGTATTAATTATAAAATTAAATTAATAATATGTTATAATTTGACATTGTTCACATTTAGCGCGCAAATCTGATTGGTTGAAAACATTGATTTTTTTGTTTTTTCGTTTGTTGATTATTGAAACAATTAGAGAAAACATCATGTATTAAATAAATTGTGTATTATAAAATATTTTACAGTGTTTATTTGTTAAAAGATGATTTAATATGAAAAGTAATACTTAATTATGATTTAATAATCTGGTAATTGATTATACAGATTATTATTAATAATAAAAGGAATAACAAAACAGTATATCTATGAAAAAATAATGAAAGAAAGAATGTGTCTGTCAAACAATAAAAGACAACACCGTGTATAAATAAATTGTGTATTATAAAATATTTTACAGTGTTTATTTGTTAAAAGAAGATTTAATACAAAAAATAATACTTAATTATGATTTAATAATCTGGTAATTGATTATACAGGTTATTAATAATAATAAAAGGAATAACAAAACAGCATGTCTATGAAAAAATAATGAAAGAAAGAATGTGTCTGTCAAATATGATATTAATCATGTAAAAGTGTATTTAAAATTAATTTTATGCATGAAAATATTGTATATTAACATTAAATTGTTTTCAGAACAATGTGTTAATACAATACGAGTTCCCAGCTGATCAGTATAATGCTGAAAGTATTCTCGTTACTCCTGTAGTAGATGTTCGAGATCCTCCAGGACAATTGGGAGGCCAATGTCAAGATACATTTGTTTATATTGGTGATGTAACTAGATACAGATTAATTGTGTTTAATGCCGCTACAAGAACATCATGGCGTATTAATAGTAATCTATTTTATCCACACCCACCGTTTGGTTATTTTGAAATCCAAGGTATTAGCCTTATTATATTCTTTAAATTTATTACTTTTTATATATAATATACTATCTTATTTAGAATTAAATAGCACATTTTCTTATTGTTTAATATTATTAAATAATAATATTTTCTTATTATTTAATAATCATTAAAATATATGAATGGAATAGAGTCTATTATAGTAAAACAGATTTTTTTAACTTATTTATATATCGTTTATTTCTCTTCATCCATAGATAATCTGTTCAGACATAAAAGCAATTATAGTAATTTATAATTGGTAATAATATAAATAATATTAACAATATTTATCTATATTTCCATAGAGTATACACTTAATTCGATATAAATTACAAGAATGATATTTTCAGGCGAAGGATTCGATTTGATGGATGGTATATTAGGTATGGCATTATCTCCATATAAACCTGGCGAAGATCGTATTTTATATTTCCATGCATTAGCAAGTGCTACTGAAAATCGTGTAAGCACTGCTGTAATAAGAGATCAAGCCAGATTCCAGGGTAATCCAGATGCAGCACAACGTGAATTCTATGTATGTTTAAATAATATATTTTTTAACATTAAAGATATTTTTTCTGTATATTATTTTAATTTATATTTTTATATTCTTGTGCTATCATTAATTTTCGATAACTTAATTATGTAGTGAAATGACAAAATTTTGAGTAAAACTGCTCATATAGAAGATCATTCATTTTTTATTCTACTTTATATATCTGTATTGTATAATGTCGATTTACATTTTTTTATAGGATTTTGTAAGAAATATTGATAGAAATTGAGACAGTATTAGGTTGGTACAAAAATAATTGTGGTTTTTATCATTTTCAGTTTGGCACCGATTTTTCTAGATACCGTTTTATCTTTTGTTATACTCATGTGATACATCATTGTAAACAATGAAATTAGCACTAATTTTTTCAGCTTGTCTATTGTTTTCATTCTTTAGTATTGTTGGTTATAACCTCTTAAATTAGTTATGGAAAGAGAAAATTCGCTTGATTTTGTTGTATAAATTTAAGTTGTGATTTAAAGCAAGAGAAACTGCTCAAAATAGCAAATTTGTTTTTGGTGAAGAGTCGATTAGTGAACGTACAGCTCAATACTGGTTCCAAAAATTTCGTAATCGAAAGGAAAGCCTTGGTGATGAAGAGGGTCGTGGACGTCCTTGAGTTATAGACAATAATGATTTAAGAACCATTATTGAAGCGAACCCACGTAAAACAACTAGAGAGTTGGTAGAAGAACTCAGATGTTGATCATTCAACAGGTGTTCGATATTTGAACCTAATTGAAAAAACAAAAAAGGTCGATAAATGGGCGCCGTGTGAACTAAACGAAGATTAAGAAATTCAGCGATATGAAGTCTGCTTTATAATACTTTTGTATAAGAGAAATGATCCGTTTCTTGATCGAATTGTCACATGTGATGAAAACTTGATTCTCTACAACAATCGGAAACGTTCATCACAATGGCTAGAGCGAGTAGAAGCACCAAAACAGTTTCCTATACAGAAACTTCATGAAAAAACGGTTATGATCACTGTTTGGTGGTGGGCATGTGGCATCATTCACCTCAACTTCTTAAATCCTGGTGAAACAATAATAGCAGAAAAATATTGTCAAGAAATTGAAAAAAATGCATGCGAAGTTGCATTGTTTATATCGAGCATTAGTCAATCGAAGAAGACCAATTTTTTTCATGCAACGTCCGACTACACGTCGCTCAAATGACTTTAAAAAAATCGAATGAACTGTATTACGAAAACTTACCTTACCCACCTTATTCTCTGAACCTGTCTCTGTCAGATTAAATTTTTTTAAACATTTGAGTAATTTCCTACGAAAGAAGGTTTTCAAAGATCAAGCATCAACTCAAAACGCTTTCGATGAATTCGTTAATTCCAGGACTCCAGAATTCTATCTCATAGGAATAAACAGACTTGTTTCCCGTTGAGAGAAATGTATCCAAGCCAATATTTTTTTTATTTTGATTAATAAATATAATTTTAACTTATATATACAGGCTTTATACTCGATACGTAAAAACAGCAATTATTTTTGCACCAACCGTATATAATAAATGTTTATAATTACTATACAGTTTGCTGTTAACGTTAATGTTTTTATAATGAAAAAATGAATAATATAAAATTGTTTTAGATGTATCCAAATGGACGCAGAACCCAGAGCGTTGCTGAAGCGATCGATCGAAATGGTGTCGCATATTTTGGTTTAGTATCTGATACTTCAATTGCTTGTTGGAACACACGTACAGATTACGGCGTTAGAAACATACACGTAATAGAGAAAAATGAACAGACTTTACAGTTTGCTAGTGGAGTAAAAGTCATAACCGATCGAAATGGTCGTCAACAGCTTTGGGTCATTACAGTCAGATTCCAGAAGACAATGGCCGGAACACGTAATCCGCAAGAAGTGAACTTTAGGGTTCATGCAGCTGACCTCGATAATCTCTTACAGCAAAGTAACTGTCGACCGACAGGCGGATTCGGACTTGCGACGACATCTCGACCATGGGGTAAAAAAACAACCAGTGCAAGTGCTAATATACAATTCAGGTTCGGAAACACTCCTCTTAATGTAACTAATTCGGATGCGGTCATTTTCCCGAACCATGGATAATATTTCTCTGATAACTAATTTATAATTCTTATACTTTTTACTGTGTGAAGATATTTTATATGTTCTGATTTATATGAAATATATTTTATTCTCTTTAAAATAATATAACTATTATTATTTTTACCCAAGGTTATACATACATGTCTGGCAACGAATACCGATTTCAATAGCGAAAAAGGTACCACTTATTGGTCTATTTTTTAATAACGATTTTCGCCACTATGCGGCACCGCCCGTATAGGGATACCAAGGAGGCTATAAGAAGGAGTCCGAACTCCGTCAATTGCCTACTGTACTATTAATTTATGAAACTCGGTTATCGGATGGCGGCGCTAATGGTAGAAGGATGAAGTCTTTTCTGAAGTTTTAAAAGTATTCCTTGTTATTGATTTACAAGACCAATGTTTTATTTAAACTATTAAAACTAATGATAATATATATCGAGTATTTTTTTGTTTTTATATTTTTAAGAGGTATTTGGGTGTTTGTTTCTAAGCGAAAACATCATTTGTTAATATTATTAAGTTTGGAATTTATTGTCATTTCTTTATTTACGGGGTTGATAATTATTTTAAAGGTTTATAATTATGAAATTTCTTTTTATTATATTTTACTTAACATTTTCGGTATGTGAAGGTGCTTCAAGTTTAAAAATTTTAGTAAGAATAAATCGGCTTTCTGCGCAAAGGCCGATGCACAATTCTCGGTACCATAACATCTTCTAAGTACAGCTGATTGTGTGAAAAGCGTCGGTTAAATTTAGTTTAATATAAGTCTAACCACTTTAATGGATGTTTACCAGTTTTCCGGTTTTACTGGTTTCAATTATTCTTGTCGCTGATGAAATGAATAAAATATAGAAAAAATAAACAAAAGAAAATATTCACGTATGAAAATTACTTTATTTATAAAAAAAATAATTGAAACAAATATATCTTTTTATAAATATTCTTTTTTTTTGGTCATTTATTATTTATTTTACATTTTTTTTATATGAACATTTGATAAACATGCATTCTGTTTTTGTATAGGATGAGATTCCAGTTTAGACATCAATACTTCATCTGGGAGTTCTAACAGTCGCCGGCTGAGCGTATTTGTTTGACATCCGAAACTTCTATTTTCTCTTATCGATTTTGTTTCTTTAGAATCTTTTTTGTTCGTTGTAGGTGTGCACACATTTTTTATTTCATTTTGATCCACTTTACGATTTTCACGAATCCCACCCATATCATCTAAGAGAACTCGCTCGGAATATAGTTTGGTATTTTTATCAGGTTGTATGCTCTCTAATTCGATTAAAGCTCGCGCTAAATTACCTGAAATGTTTTTGTTTATATATTAAATAAATATAAAGGATGTATTTAAACATTTTTAACTCTGTTATGTCGCACGGGTATGACGTCCCTATTTGTTTTGTTTTTCATAATCAAAACAAAAGGGTAAAACAAAATCAAGTCGTCGATTGAATTGAAATATGTGTCAAATACGGGAAAAATTCGAACTGAAACTTAATGATCACTAAGCAAGCTGCGACATGTCATATTGTGTTACTTCTAAATTGTAATTTTGTTATTTTTTATATGAATTAATGAAAGTAAATTAATAATGTTCCTAATATTCAATCAAGAAGTGTAATATGAATTTTATATATATTCCAGATAAATATACGTATGATTATGATTTTTGGTAAGTTTCAATTAAATGTTTTTGTTTTATTTTAAATGTCAAAACACGGGTGCTATATTCATTTGTTGTGATAATGTGAGTAGAGACAATTAGCATGATACACGGTTAATATTTGCTTGTAATAATACTGAAATATATTTCATATTCACTTTTTTCAAATAAGGTTAGCTTTATTGATGTGACAATACTTTGATAAATAGATAATTATCATGGCAACTTAGATCTGTTGATATCTGTTCGATTCGGTTTCTTCTGTTTTTAATTTCTATTGTTTAGTTGTATTTTGATTTATATATTTTACAAGCGCTTTCTTCATAATACAAATGAAATTTGCAAAACGCTAAAACAACGGCTTGATCATTTATTGTCACGAAACAGCTAATAATTTTAATTAGTTTGATTGGAAATGTGTCATAATGACTGGTTTTTGTGTTTGATAAAGTAAAAAGATTGCGACTACATGATTTGGTTATTAAACGATAATTCCAGAACGTCACTTACGCGAATTTCTCAAGATAGATTTTTCAAAACGCTGCAACACTTGTTCAATTATAATTTGTACATTTTGCGTTGCAACAATATGATTGTAAATTATTTCATTCGTTTCTTTTTTATCTAAATCTTCTTTAAATGCAATTCTTTTTGAATCGGCCATACATGTTGCATCCGATGAATATTTTTCAAAATTACCATGATGGAATGGTAAAATGCAATCTAATGTCTTAGACCATGAAGCTTCGCTATAAAAAAAAAACAACAATTCAGTTTTGAAAGTATATATATATATATATATATATATATATATATTAAACAATCTACATTTCATGTAAAATATAGTTTAATTTTTTTTTTAAATAATAAAATATTTGTTTTAAATACACAAACAATTATTTGAACAAATGATAGTTTAATGTAATAAAAATATACCAAGAGGTTCTTTCAATGTTTTCCTCATTCTCCGGTTCATCAGATACTGATTTTTCATCGATACTGAATGGTATTTCGTAAAGGGAGAGTGGTGTAGGTTCTTGTACTTCGTCTTCTATAGTATCGGTGTTTAAAAGAGATTCCAACCGTTCTTTACTTTTTAATTCTCGATAATAACTGCAGATAAACATATCACGAGTTTATATTATATTTTATTTTTAACCGTACGATTACTACGAACGTCTCGTTTTTTTTTTAATTTCGAACAAAAAAGTAACGGTAAGTTACTAAAAGTTCGATGAAGAAATTCCAAACATTGAGACAAGATGGAGTTGAATCCGATCGAATCTCTTACAAAATCGAATAGATTTTAATCAACTTACCTTATAACGTTTTTACATCGGTAGTAGTTCATGGCTAGCTTGAAAATATGTAAACCGAATTGTAAACATGCAGAAAACGTTAGACCATGAATAATACAGAGAACCATTCCAGCGCATAAAGACATTGTCGTCCCAAATATGTTTCGTACGATTGTAACAATGAACCAAGGAAGCAAAAGAGATGGTTTTTCATTCTTTAAAAAAAAACACATACGTACAAATAATGTTACATGCGGCCTAATGATATCGGTTGTTTAATTTATAAATGTATACAGTAGAGCATCGATAATCTTATCTTCGATTGTTTATCGTTCAGTGCAACAGACGTGTATCATTTGTTAGCAAATATTAATTGTTCGTTTTTATTCAACAATCAACTTTAACTTCAAATAATAGCTTTATGCTTTTTTTTATATTAGTTGATTGTATAATAATGATCAATGAACAGGGTGCAAAGCCTCCTAATATACATATACATATATATATATATATATATATATATATATATATATATAAATCTTTCTGTATATTAAAATCAAAATTATTAACAAAAAACTTTGCAAAACACAATCTGTCTGTGGTGTTTATATAGGAATACTAACATTATATATATATATATATATATATATATATATATATATGTGTGTGTGTGTGTGTGTGTGTGTATGTATAAATCTTTCTGTATATTAAAATCAAAATTGTGAATAAAAAACGTTGCAAAAAATAAACTGTCTGTGATGTTTATATAGACATACTACACACACACACATATATATATATATATATATATATATATATATATATATATATATATATATATATATATATAACGAATACCTTGTAATATATTTGTGATAATAATTATATAGGAATAATGAGTTTTAAAAAATATGTTGCTTCATTAAGTTCATACACAGGCTCATAATTGACAAGTAGGCGAACGCAGCGAGTCAGGGTGTTTGAGAGCGCAACGAGCAGGGTACAAAGCCCCCTAATATATATATGTATATATGTATGTATATATATATATATATATTTATATATATGTACATATATATATATATATATATATATATAATTTTTGAAATCTGCTGGTTTTGATGAAATTATATAAAAAAACTAGAAACTTGCGAAAGCCATAGTGGAGAGAAATTTAAGACTAAATCATTTTTGTTTTTCTATTGATATCGTCAGGTATGTAAAAAAAGAACACTGCTAAGGAATTCACGAATTTTGTTGAAGAATTGTGCAAAGCCAGTAGAAAAATATATCTCAATATCAACCATAACAAAATATTCGATCTGTTTGTCAGATAAAATTTATATAAGAGTAACAATAAAAAGTTACAAAATACGGTTATATAAGCTAACTAAATACCAAACAGATGGATCATTTATTGAACAAGTGGCAAGTAGAATAAGAGGGAATCGATTTAGGCGAAACGCTTTGACATTTAAATCGACGATCGTCTTTTGTTTATTGACAAAACAATCGAATAAAAATATTCTGTTCGCTTTCACTTGACATGAAGATTAGTTGACTTGATGATTTTTTTTAACTGTTTTAGTTAACGTTGTTATTATAATTTTTATATTATTTTATATTTTTATACAAAAACAGACGATGTATCATTAAATATTATAATAGTTATTGTCGATTGGAATTATTTGAGTATCATTGATTGAAAAGTATTAGTATTGCAATATAGGTTAAGTTGTAATCAAATTATATAAAACATGCAATTCGATTCAATTCGGTGAATATTTAAGTACATTTTCTGTAAAAAGTGAAGTGGTGATCATTGACTTTGAGGACTGGTATGTTGATTTTTATTTATTTGTTAGAATTTGATTTTTTCTGTTAGCTTTGATTTGGATTTATTGTTATTTCAATAAGAATATATATATATAATGGCTAAGGTGTATAATCTGTAATTTTATGTAATTACTGCTAATTATAAATAATTAACAAATTGTTATATAGGATTTTTTTTTAAAAAGAATAGAACGGGGATGATTCCATTGTACAATGATTAATAATTACTTGATTAATATGGGAAAAATGAAAGTAGAACGTAAATAAATGTTTTCTTAGTAATATATAATTAGTAATATATCATAATATATAGTTTAGAGTTTTAATAACTGATAGGTAATATGAATAATTATTTTATTTGGCAAAAGAATAATTGGTGAAATATAAATATCCTTCGAGAATTTTTTGTAGTATGGAGTGTGAAAAATCCATTTGATTGAATATAAGATATCAATATATATATATATACAATTGTGTACATACATTCTTAAACGTATATTGCGTTGCATAACAAAAAATTAATATCTTTTTATCTGACTTTTAATTTGATTCTAATATTCAATAATATTTATTTAATTAATTACTTTGTATGATTTATAATAGATGTAAACTAATAAGATGGTAAATTAGACTTCTATACTCTAATTAAAGAATTAGAGTATCGAAGAGAATTAGAGATTAGAGAAAGCTCTAATCTCTGATTTTCTCGCTGATATTGTAAAAAATATTGCCTAAGATCATGGAATTTTTCAGTATTATAAATGAATTGCATACAAACAATCAGTAGCACGAATAATTTAGTGTTACATGTATATAATATTATCTCCAATGACTGTTTGTTAATTTAATGTACATTGAAATTGGATGTATTGTTTATCTAATTTATATTCGTTTCGTTAATTTAAATTTAACATCAAAAGAAATTGGATTTATTAACGTTTAGAATTTATCAACAATTCATTTACATTCATATGTTTCCACTGTATATGTCACGTGAGACGATTGGCCATGCGCATTGAATATTCAAATGTTTATTTATTTACCTATGTATAATATATATATGTATGTGTGTGTGTGTGTATATATATATATATATATATATATATATATATAGAGAGAGAGAGAGAGAGAGAGAGGAGAGAAGAGGAAGTCCTGATTATAAACAGACAATAGCGAAAGAAAATGATAATTGTTCAAATTATTTTATATTTGCATTTATATTGTGAATATTAAATTGTGAACAAAGTATTAGTAAAAATAGTTGCTGCTCGTTTGAATTTGCTATATTTGTTTTTATTACAATAAAAACATAACAATAGTTTCATGACATTTGAGTACATACGTGCTTGGCATTCAAGTAAAAGATGATCTAAGGGGTGTGGGTTCAGCCACGTCCAAGAATCAATTACTTCTAGTGCGTTTACACGAATGAATTAACACCTCCTATATTACAATTTGCAGTGTTTGTAGTATTAATTAATTCGTGAATTTCATGCATTCACACATAATGTCAAATTTAATTTCGAATTTCTTTGTGAACGAGAAAAAAACTGAAGATTTAAATTTGTAATACAGAAAAAAATTTTTTTTTCTTTTAGCTCATATTTCACACGAAAATTAATTTTGTTAGGTTGGTAGAAAAATAATTGCGGTTTATATATACATATATATATATATATATATATATATATATATATATAAATATATATATAAATATATATAAATATATATATATATATAAATATATATATATATATATAAATATATATATATATATATATATATATATATATATATATATATATATATATATAAAGAACTTACAATTATGATAGGCCACAGTATCAAAGCAAGGAATGCAAGATAGGGATAAAAAGTACATTGTTTGATAAATACAATTCCCGATATAACAAATTCCATGAAATATTTCGAAAAAACTGATAGTTTCTGTGTTTCAATTTTCCAGGTATGTTTCAGGTATGTGCCTAAGTCTTCCGTGTGTTCGTCATTAAAAACAGTATAGAATAAATCTATTACAGTAATAAAAAGCATATCAACGCGCGATATCATTTTTGCAGAATCGTTTACTGCACTCTTAAGAAAAATTATTGCGAAAAAAAATCTGATCAGTGTGTGAAAGTTTGTAGATACATATCTTGTCCAAATACTGAAAAGAAACAATTTCGGAATTATGAAACGTCGACGAGACCCGATGTATTTCTATCATGTACACAGAAACATACCTTGTGTGATTTAGAAAATATATTCCCAGTGAAAACAGTAATTACATGAATGAAAAATGGTACATTTTGACACTTGAAATTTCGACGACTCGATGAGAAAACTGAATTGTATTTGTTCGTCAGCGCCCGTTTGATTCTCTGATCGGTCGATAAATAAAATTATTTCATCAAATATTTGTAAGCGCGGTCTCATATTCTGTTGACGAAACCTATATTTGTATCGTAACGGCACATTTAGCAAAGTAGAGGGTGTATTTCGATGATGAATCGATGTCCGACGATAATGTTGTGTTCGATAAAGCGATTACTTTATCAGTTGAGAATGAACGGAAATAGCTATCGAAGAGGTTGGGCTGTAGTCAACATGACCTCAAATTTAAAATAGATACATGCGATTTGGTTATGAAAATATTCTTGTCTGGATGAGTGCATCGCTTATGAACACGTTGATCATAGCCTATGAACAATATAATTGGTACAAATATTTATAATACTGTCACAATGTCTGCGATCCACAGTACCAAAAATATTACCACAATGTTCAGTGAACGATTAAGGGGACCCGGTGGTCTAGCGGCCTAAAATTTAAGCTATTTTAAAAAATTTTTTTTTCTATATGAGGGTAATGAATAATGCTTTCAAATTTTTTTACACTTATTTTATTACTAATAAACTACACAAAAATGAAAATAAAGACAAAAAAAAATTTTTTTTAAATTAGAAAAATGGTGCTGAAGTCTCCCTCTCTAAAAAAATGGAATTGCTTGGTGAATGATGATTTATCTCTCCCTCTGATCTGAAATAAAACAATTGACGAATTTTTAATTAGTATAAGTATAGCTATCGCAGGAAGTAGAATAAAAAAAAAATTTGACAAAATGGCGCGTAGTCAAAAGTACAAGTTTGAAAACGACCAGTATTTTTGAATGTTTTGTTAATAAAAAAAATATAAATATTTTACGGAAACTATTCGTTTTACTTTCAGCGAGAGCTAGAACTATTCAGAATAACATATTAAAATTTCAGACAAATCGGTCAAGTAGTTTTTTTTTCTGGCCCCCGCAAGACGAAAAAAAGTAGTTTCGAGATAAACGCGTTTAAAGTTTCAAGCAAGTATATTCTCAAGAAACTGACCTGACCTTCTAATGGGCTGTAGATCCTGAAATACTCTGAATTTCGTCATCAAATTTTAACAGTATATTTTTAAGATACTATACTTTCGAAAAAAAAATCGATTTTTCGAAAATTCTAGACCACCGGGTCCCCTTAACGTTGCTCTTTTATTGTTCATTGTTGCTTTTCCGCACTCTGATGACGAATATCCTCCTCGAAAAACAATATTTTTCTTTACCTTAGAGCAGTGCTCTTCAAACTTTGTCGACTCACCGAACATTATAAATTTTATTATTTACATCTCATTGATCGGGGTCGTAATGTGTACTCATTAATACAGTTTTACTGCATAATAATATGTATTTATAGAAATAAAATAAATTATTATCAGTTAAATATTTTGAGCGTTTAGCTTTTCGGGGTTTTCTTCGAAAACTCTTTCGAATTTTATCTCCGTCTCGCGAAACCCCTGAAGAAGTTACATGGAATACAGTTTAAGGAGCACTCCTTTAGACCCCTGTGGATAAAATAGATTAAAATATTTTCTCACTGTTTCAGGATTTTGAACTGACTATCTTAACATTTAAAAACTTGAAGTCACTATTTGAATAATTTTCAACAAATATTCAAATAGTAACCTCGAGGACGAGAAATAATTTAAATCCAGATACGCAGGCATTGAAAAAATTACAATTTATCATTTTCGAAGTTATTTTTCTTGTTCTTGATGTCGCTATTTGAATACATTTCATAAAATATACAAATGTGACCTCAAAAACAAGAAACAACTTGAAATCCTAATGCACAGGTATTAAAAAAAATTGCAGTTTATGATTTGGTAGTTATTTTTATTGTCCTTGTGATTTTGAATATTTCTCGAAAAATATTCGAATAGTGACCTCAAAGGCAAGAAAGAATTTCAAATCTAGATACACAGGTATTAAAAAAATACAATTAATCATTTTTGAAGTTATTTTCTAGCCTTTGTTGTCACTTTTTGAATACTTATCATAAAATATACTCATAGTGACCTCAAAAACAGGAAATAACTTCATTACAGACACATAAGCATTATAACATTTTAATTCATCATTTTCAAATTTATTTTTATTATCCTTGAAGTCGCTTTTTAAATTTTTCTCATAAAATATACAAATAGTGACCTCAAAAACGAGAAATAACTTAAAATCCTGGTACACAGGTATTAAAAAAAATACAATTTATCATTTTTGAAGTTATTTTCTTGTCCTTGTTGTCACTTTTTGAATACTTCTCATAAAATATACTTATTGTGGCCTTAATGACAGGAAATAACTACAAATCCAGATGCATAAGCATTAAAAAATTTCAATTTATTATTTTAAAATTTATTTTTATTATCCTTGAAGTCGCCTTTTGAATATTTCTCATAAAATATTCAAATAGTGACCTTAAGGACAGGAAAAAAACTTCAAATCCTGGTACACAGGTATTAACAAAATACAATTTTTCATTTTTGAAATTATTTTTCTTGTCCTTGAGGTCACTATTGAATATTTTATGAGAAATATTCAAATAGTGCCTTCAAGGACAAGAAATAACTTCAAACCCAGGTACACACAGCTATTTAAAAAAATTACAATCCATCATTTTTTGATTGTCTGTACATTTCGATGTAATTGCTATCATTTTTAGGTCGCCAGTGTTCAGAAAAAATATAAATAATAATCAAAAACTATCAATACTCATTCGTTGCACATTTTTGATAAGAAAAAAATCGTAGTCTGTGGGATGAAAAAGATTGCTTTTCTGCAAATGAATTTATCCGTTGTCTCGATTGTGACATTTGTACGCGTTATGTGCATTATTTTCACTATTTTATTATTATTTCATTAATTACAGTTTCACATCTAATCAGTCATCACATATTGTAATAGTTTTACAGTGCTGAACGTTTCAATTGAATGTTGCAACACTTCACAACAACAACAATGTTAATCGTCGAAATGTTTAATTGAGTTTTGTATTTAGCGAATTTCCAGAAATTCTATTTAAATTACTTAATTAGAACTTATGTCATGCAAAATTCTCTCCGTCAGATTCTAAAAATAAAGTCTTAGTTTATTTAATCGGTGATGTTTTTTTTTAAAAAAAAAATTTCATTTACATTAAAATGCAGCGTAGTGCATTCAAAAAATGTTCGATCAGTATCTATGAACGATGCAGATTTGTTAAACTTCTCTGATAAACTTATATCAGGTTGGTGCAAAAATAATTGCGGTTTTTATCGTTTTAAGTTTGGCGCCGATTTGTCTAGTTACCGTCATATTTGGCTATGGTCATGTGATGGTAATGTAATCGATCGGCTATTGTTATCATAATCAGTCTATGCCAAGCACTCTACATAAAATCAGTTAAAAACAATCCGTCTCTTATAATCAAAGTAAGGCTATTGATGTCAATTCCGATAATAATACTTGAGAACAAACGGTAAGAATTCTTGGCAAATTCGTACTAAATTCTCTTCGAAAATCATTAGTTTGGTACGAAAATAATTGCGGTTTTTATCGTTTAAAGTTTGGCACCGATTTTTCTAGATATTGTTTTATCTTTTGTTATACTCATGTGATACATCATTGTAAACAATGAAGTTAGCACTAATGATATCAGCTCGTGTCTATTGTTTTTATCCTTTTGTATTGTTCGATATAACCTCTTAAATTAGTCATGGAAAAAAGCGAATTCGAGCGATTACTTTGTATGAATTTAAATTGGAATTAAAGCAACAGAAACTGCTCGAAATATCAAATTTGTTTTTGGTGAAGAGTCAATTAGTGAACGTACAGCTCAATTCTGGTTCTAAAAATTTCGTAGTGGAAAGGAAAGGCTTTATGATAAGAGGGTCGTGGACGTCCTTCAGCTATGGACAATAATTATTTAAGAACGATTATTGAAGCGGACCCACTCAAAACAACTAAAGAGTTGGTAGAAGAACTCAAATGTTGATCATTCAACAGGTGTTCGATATTTGAACCTAATTGGAAAAACAAAAAAGCACGATAAATGGGCGTCGTGTGAACTAAACGAAGATCAAGTTCTATCTTGTATCAATAAACAGACTCGTTTCCTGTCGGGAGAAATGTGTACAGGCCACTTTATCTTCATTTTGATTAATAAATATAATTTTTAACTGACATATGCATCATCTTTATACTCGATACGTAAAAACCGCAATATTTTTTGCACCAACCTAATATCTAGTGTAAGACTTCGAATCTGTACAATTCTTATTGTTTTGTCTATCGTTTGAAGTTTATTTACAAAACGATTTGATTGAAAACAATATATAAAAAAAAACACAATCTGAAATATATTTATAACTCGGACGTTTGTTGTTTTCGAACAGTTTTTTTATTGTTATCGACGATAGAATAAAATACGGCGAGACTATATAACCGTGTAGCTATTTTCTTTCGAATATATGAAACGTATTGGTCGTCTGCCAACGTGTCACATTTTTTACTCTGGTCTCTTATGTTGTTTTTCGTTAGAATTTTATGTTTTTTGAATGATCGTCAACGATTTCAGTGCGTCGAGTTGCGATCAAGTAGAAAGTAGAGTGCTGAGGGCTGATGTACATTAGGATAGTGAGCGGTGGTACTCTACCGCTTACTAGAGAAAAAGTAGGCTGGTGTACTTGCTAGCCTACTTTTTCATGCGGTAGAGTATACTAGCCTCCTTTTTCACTAGACGTCCACTCTACCAGAAATTACAGTTTGGTTTACACAAATCTAGTAGTTTGGTCGAGTTTAGTTTCGAGTTTTTTACAGTGAACGTCGCACGCCGTCATCGTGCCATTGTAACAAAATGTTTAATAACAATTGAAAGTGTCTCGTTAAATGACGTTAGAGAAGTTTTAGAAGAAAAAACTAGTAGAAAGAAGAAGAATATGGGTAAGAGGTTGGATTAACGAAGAGATGCGCAAGGAGCGTCTGTTAATCTTCTAAGAGAAGCCACAGAAGATCCAGAAGAATACAGAAAGTGTTTAAGAATGACACCTGAGAATTTAACAAAACAACTTTTGAGATTAGTTATGCTGTGTATCAATAAGATGGGGACATATTATTGTGAGATGCTATACTTTATATTTACATATACTTGTATATTAATCATTAACGGTCGAAAGGTCCCTCTACGGGGACATCACACTTATGTCATAGAAAACGAAAGGCCCCAGTACGGGGACATGTAAAGAATTTATCAACCAAATGTTTTGAATTTATATCTAAATAAACCAGTTTGAATGTGTCATTTAAGTGTTCATTCTTGTAAACGTTTTATAAGATTTTACCTAATTTTCTGTCGTCTTAGGGGCAAGTATTACAAAAAAAGCTCTCGACCGGTAAGCGTTAAGTACAATGTCCAGTTTTTCCGGTGGACGGTCAGTTTTACCAATCCATAGCGCAGAGAGAGTTAAATTTCAATTTAGTCAAAATTTCAGTATCACTACAATAATATTTTTATAACCATGATATCATTGTTTGATTATATTATTATATCAACAAATACACATGTTGAATTATACATTTTCATAATTAGTATTCCTTACAGTTATTCTGATTCACTACAAGGTTTTTTTTTTTTTTTTTTTTGTTCGCAATACGTAATATAGTTACGTCACCGTATTGTTTGCACATAAATTAATTCAGATAGGTCTCCGTTCGATCGGACAGATTAATGAAACGTGTCTCAGGAACTGTCAAATCGCCGCTATAAAAAAAAAAAACAAACGACACGCTATTATATAAACCGTCTGATGTTGACGGCTATTGTTATATAAAAGACAATGTCTGTCCGAGGTGAAATACGTATCAAGGTTACACAGGCATGACATTTGACTTGATTGAATTGAACGTGGATGTCCCGTGTAGGCATAGTAGTTTTATATATCCAGCGCGTATATTACAGACATTTTCGTCGGAATCGCGTTGGTAGGGCACGAGCGGCGAATCGAGGTCGCGGTCGCAGAACAGAGACGTCTTAAAAAGTGGGCATGGCGTACGCAGAACCAGTCGATGACGTACACCGCTCGTGTCCACGTCTGTCTTCTAGCACGTTCGTCTGTTAACATTTATTCGAAATATTTTTTTTAATCCAGTCGAAGTGTATCCAAAGCCTTGAAATTGGTCGCATGGAAATCGAATCGAAAGAGCCGACAACGACGCTGTACTCATTTCAATTCCTTTTTGATCGGTACACGATGTGCAAATGTTTTGCAGAATGAAACGTCAGATATGCTATTATGATTTTTGAGAAAATTTCTATGTTTATGTCATTCAGTTCTAACAGTTTGACATATATATATATATATATATATATATATATATATATATATATATGTATGTATATTATATATGTATATATATATATATATATATATATATATATATATATATATATATATATATATATATATATATACTAGGAGGCTTTGCTCTCTGCGATCACCCACTTGTCAATTTTAAGCATGTCATGTAACCGAATGAAACAAAAAACATATTTTTTAAAACTCATTTATGTCTATATAATCATTCTCGTAGATATATTGCAACGTATTGTTATATATATATATATATATATATATACACATTATATATATATATATATGCACATATATATGTATGTATGCATATATGTCAGTATTCTATATAATCCTTATCGCACAAAGATTGCAACGTGCATTTTATATATGAGATAAACATATTTGGTTACCGTAGAAACCTGAAGTCATAAATTAATAAGTCGACGTCATCGAATTCTTTGTGGATGATTTTATATATATATATATATATATATATATACTAGGAGGTTTTGCCCCCTGCTCGGTGCGCTCATCAACCTCCGGGCCCGCTGCATTCGCCCACTTGTCAATTGTAACCATGAACATGCAACTGAATGAAACAATAAACATTTTTTAAAACTCAGTTATGTCTTTGTAATCATTCTCATAGATATATTGCAACGTGTTGTTATATATATATATATATATATATATATATATATATATATATATATATATGTTAGTATGTCTATATAGTCATTATAGCAGACAGATTGTAATGTGTTATTTTATATGTGATAAACATATTTGGTTACTATAGAAACCTGACGTCATAAATAAATAAGTTGACGGCATCAATTTTTTTTTGGGTAATTTTGATCTTATATATATACATATATATATATATAATATATATATATATATATATAATGGGGCTTCGCCCCCTGCTCTCTGTGTCACCAACCCCCGGGCTCGTTGCACTCGGCCACTTGCTAATTACAAGCATGAACATACAACTGAATGAAACAATTGACATATTTAGGTGTCATAGAAGCCGACGTCTCAAATAAACAAGTCGACGTCATGGATTGTTTATATATATATATATATATATATATATATATATATATATATATATATATATATATATATATATATATATATATATATATATATACGGATGTATGTAAAGATATATGTAGTATGCTAGATGACCATTATTACAATGTGTTATTTATATGAGATAATCATATTTGATTACCATGAAACCTCGACGTCATAAATAAATAAGTCGTCATCGAATTTTTTGTGGATAATTTTGATTATATATATATAATCTGTTAAAAAATTCTAAAATTTAAATTTTATTTCGAAGAATATTTATATAAATATATTATTATTTTCTACATATCTGTTCAAATTATTTTTCCCGACAACATGCTTTCGTCGGAAACCATGCTGAATGTCTTCAATTGTTTCACGAACGTCAAAACATTTTTCTGATCAAAAATGTTAAATAAATGTTTATTGATAATTTTCGATTGTCGTTAGCAACAACACAACAATCATTTATTGAACATTTTCGATCAGAAAAACAAGTGTGCTTTGTCGAAAAACAAATCATTTGTGAAAGTGAATTGGGATTGTGTTGCCTTTAACTGTTATTTGATTGAATTCTGTTTTACTACAGTTGATTTAAAATTTATCGGTTTTAAAAATAGATGTTTAATTGTAATTAGTTATTGTTCGAAACGATTATTAAAACGATCGAATAAAAAATATAATAGCTAGAGAGGAAATTAAAAAAGAGTGACAATTGAAATTGTGAATAAATATTAATTACTTGTTAATGTACTCAACGCTTGTCAAGGTAACAATTAATAAGTCATAATTAGATAGTGTAATGAGTAATGTAATCGATATATCGTTTAATTTTATGATTTAATTTCGATAATCCTCTTACAATTGATTAAATCCTCTTTTATAAACG
Source organism: Acanthacorydalis orientalis (assembly GCA_034766995.1). Taxonomy (NCBI): domain Eukaryota; kingdom Metazoa; phylum Arthropoda; class Insecta; order Megaloptera; family Corydalidae; genus Acanthacorydalis; species Acanthacorydalis orientalis. Next base: position 50,910,172 of record CM068316.1, read on the forward strand.
AATAACAACCTCAAACGTCAAAAAAATATTCTATATTTTAAGTGTATCAAATTAGACGATATTCATTTACAAGAAACTTCGATAAAATGAAACTGTATGATATTTGGAACTGTTGAAAATTCAGTATATTTTATAATATAACTAAAACAGTTTAATTGCTTGTAAAAAAAAAACCTAGAGACATACAAACACATGTTACATTCAATGTGAAAGCCCGGATCTGTTTTGTTATGATGGCTTTCACATCAGAGCAGTCCATGCTCGCAAAAACAGTACGATTTCTTTTTATCTCCGTCATTCTTATGTAGAATAATGTACGTGTGTCTCTTTTCTAGTCATCTGTTAAAGTGAATGTGACTGATTAGCTAAATCTAATCCACAGCGTGTTACCTTGAAGCGAAAATATAAATAAAATCGTTAAAGAGGAACAACTAGATACAAATATTATTTCTGATTTGATTTCGATTATTCTGTTATTCATATCTGGTTAAATTATATAAAAAAATGTTTTAAAAAAGTGTTAACATTTATAATCATAGATGGATCCAAAGTATGAAGTCTAGTCATTTATCTTTTAGTCTTCAACTTTTTAATTTTTCTTGTTTTTCTCATAGACTTGTGTTATGCATGTATATATATATATATATATATATATATATATACATACGTATATGTAATTTCATATAATAAACAATTCTTATCGATATTTTTGTTGACCTTAACTTGTTTTCAATATGAAATCAAAATGTTATCATTTAATATAAATTAAAAAAGTGCGTATTTATGTAAAAAAATCTATATAACTCTTCTCATGATTGAAAATGGGAAACCTTGTCTTTTTTAATTCTTCATTGAACTTATATAGATTGTAATATTAATTTTTAAAAATTATATGGTTGTCAGATCTGTCAAGTACATTTTCTGAGCGAGGTCTGTAATATTTTTAAAATGATGTCCTAGGGGTTCTACTAAAAAGACACACATTCAAACATCTCACCGATTTTTTTCTGTTTCGCTGTGAAATATCTGGATCAAAGTCAGATATTATATAGTTGTGATCACTGTAGGGCTTTTGAGATTTTGTTAGATCGTTCATTAAGTGATTTTTTTTTTAGGTTAGTTTACAACAGTCGATTTTCTGATATTATGTTTCTTGTACTGTGATGGTTATCGGCAATTTATTTCGGCAGTTCCTGGGGGTGTTCCTCCCCGAATACCTACATCTGACATATATTCTCTTTCTGACTTCTATTTTTGCATTGACTTCATTTCTAAGCCTAGGATAAATTGAAAAATTAAATCTAAAAATGGTTGTACTTCAAATTTTGTTTTTGAAATTTATGTGACGGAATTTCATAATTGTGAACTGCCAGTATTGATCAAAGCTGTTTCCGCAGAATCGACCTGCAATCTATGCATCAACGGCGGCACTTTCGAAACATTTATCATTCTTTTGTTACTCCATGCCAGCATACAGGAGTCCGTCGCGAGTATTGGCGGTTATAGAAGCGTTTGAAGTAACAATATATACAAATAAACACGAGATGTGTGGCTCTGCATACAAAAAAAAAACACACTGGATAGATTGCAAGAAGATAAAGAAGTTCTATCGAAAACCCGTAAAATCGATCCATTTTTCAGGAAGGCAGGAGAATAACCTTGACGGAAAATTTTACAAATTTTTCAGTGATCATTAAATTTTTTTATGTTGAAATGTTCTCGAAATTATCGACAGTCACGGATTTCTTTTAATTCATTTGGACAAAATTTGGAAGGAAAGGGCGGCATTTGATTGGGGGTCCAAGTGCGGGACCTAGTATAAATCCAACCCAGTATGTATGTATATATATATATATATATATATATATATATATATATGCACCTAGCCGGTTTTTGAAAATTTTTCAGACATCATGAGCCTGATAAAAAAAATAAATTCGCATAACGTCAAAATAATTAATTAAATAGTTAAGTTAGTTTGTACTAGTTTTACTATCATGCATTATTCTCATAGCAATCTATTTAAATTGTCCAGATTCTATGTACGCAATGATTTCAGTAAACTTTATTTTTATTTTATTTATTATATATATATATATATATATATATATATATATATATATATATATATACACATGCACACACATGTATGAATGAATCCGAAGAAGTGAGTCGATCTAGCATCCTGATTGTTGTAGCATGACACAGATAGTACTGAGTCAACTGTGTCTCGATCTCCGTCAATACTAAATAAAGTAATGGTCAATACCTGTCCGAAAAACTTGCACGTGACAAACGTAGGCACAGAGTGCCGTGACCGTTTCAATCTCTCCGTCTCGCTTTAAGTCACTTCGTAAACATATTGAACGGCTTCAGTCAGCCTATGCCAATAATGTCAGTGTTACGTCAAACGTGAATTCAAAACAAGATTGCTAACTTCTACGCTACAGACTCATAGTCGTGTGCGAAGTTCATCTCGGCAGGTATACGCGTTCGGTTTGTTGTCAGTGATTGTGATCGTGTGACACTCGAGTACAAATCCATACACAATTCATTAACGGAATAAGTGTTTTCATCTATTTTTTTTTTTATTGTGACAATTCAGCATACACGGCCGTTTGACATTTCAGGTGCGTAGTTCATGTCTAATGTTTTTCGAACGTGTTTTGTTTTATTAAATCTAGTCGTTCGAATAGTGTTGAAATTTCGCAACGCACACTGTTTTTAAAATAGGAACGAATTGAGCGCCACAAATCGAATTGCTGTGAAAGCTCTGTCAAGCCAGTTTTTCGAAGAGATGAGTTGAAATAACAGAAAATCGTTTGATCGAAGATCACTCATTTCTTTTAATTTTCATTTACTGTAGTCATGGATACTGGAGTGTTATTGTAGATTCCTTTTGCAGGAATATGAGCATTGTATTTTTTAAAATTTCCATGTATAAACATGTCTATACAATACACATTTGACACAGTGGCTAAATTCACTTTCACAAATGGATTTTTTTTGTACTTTGGCGCTCTGGGAATGATTGCATTACCATCGAAATGCGCAAAAACGACAATCGAAAACGATCAATAATGATCTATTAAACATTTTTGAATACATTTTTTGTGGTTTGAAAAAGAATTCATTTGTGAAACTAGTTCACATTTAATTTTATTAAATCAAACTGTTATATAGCGCTCCATTAGATCTCTCTCTCTCTCTCTCTATATATATATATATATATAGTTTCACATTTGAAATAATACACTCAATCAAAAATGTTATTGTAAATTAAAAATATCAAATAAAAACAACTGCTGCGAAATTTATCTTTTAATATCACAATTGTTGATAAAATATTTTGTTTTAAAGAAAACAAGTGAATTTTCTTTCAATAAAAATTAAAATAACATTCTGTACTTAACCGTTGAATGCACAGTTTTTTTCGAAAGTTTAAAATATAGTTGAAAAAAAATTATGATACATTTAAATTAAATGTTTGTTTTACATGATCATTCAATAATTGACCCAATTATGTTGTATTAATGCAACAGTGCGAGTCAAACATATCTCTAGTACAGCGATTCCCAGTTTATTGAATGAAGAGGACCTCTGCATTAATCTGAAAAGTGACGCGGACCACTTTGAAGATGATTGTGTTTCCCTGTTTGTACAGCCAGTTGTATTTCTTGGAGGTTGTTCATAATCTTAAAACATTTGTTTGCAAAAAATAATTTCTTCCGGACCCCAGATAGGAAATCACTGCTCTAGTTCCTAATACTGTTTATATAAACGAAATATAAATATGTTCCAGTTCTGTAACCTAATGCACTTAAGGGTTAAAGTACATCCTAATAGAAAATATGCACTTGGCAATGCTTGAATAAAAATTGAGTTGTCTAGAATTAAAACAAATAATCTTGAAAATTTTAAATTTTCAAACGACAACAATCAATGAAATCGAGCGTCATTCGACACACAGAATCTTATTTCGAGCTATAAAAGATAATCGGGAGGAATGAAAGGGTAGATAATTTTAATATTGTAAAAGATTTCATATTTTTTAATAATAATATGTTTTTATAGAAAATATGAAATGATAAAAGATAGAGAATCCATTCTTGAACCATTAAAAACTGTTATTATTTTTCTCTCTCTATCTCTTTCTCTCTCTCTCTCTCTCTCTCTCTCTATATATATATATATATATATATATATATATATATGTACGTACATGTATGTTTATTTGATCCCTTATTCAAAAAAATATAGAAAAAAATTTTCTTAAGTTCTTGGACAAAAAAGATCCCGTCAAATGCATTAATTAACTAAATTATTGCTAAAATAGAACCGTCAAGATTTGACATGTCTTTCTTACGATTTCCTGAAATACAAATTTTGAAGAATGTGAATTCTGATCTAAGCGATTCGATTATTTGAAATCCGTTGCTATGGATACAAACATAACAACCAATGTGCAACAACCAATCAGAGATGAGAATCGAAATACAAAATATACGAGCGGGTAAAAGAAAACACCATCTATTATTACACTGTTTGATGAAACTTTGAAAATCGTAGACTCGACGCGCATATTTGCCAGTCTTGAACCGTTTATAGGATAAGACATTTTGTTTTACATTTTTAATGAAATCTTGATTGAATTTAATTAACGTCAGTCTATGAAGGTAGGATAAATTATTAAAAAAAATTGTAATTACTTGCAATGAAGCCCAATGGGTGGTCAATTATAATGACACCTAACATTTAAGAAAACAATTGAATGTGTATGCACGGTGGCAAATATATAGACCGCCTCACAAAAACGACCTTTATTTGTAGTGACATTAATATTTGACACAGACCTATAAAGGGTTAATATATTTCCCTGTTTTACAAATGTATTATTTTTTCATCCCGCAAACAAAAAAAAATTTTTTTCAAGTCAAGAATATGCACTAAATCATTATTTATTGTTGTTAATGCGCATTTAGATAGTGAATCAGTTATATTCAGGGCACTAATTGTAAGGTACATAAACAAGGATTTTTGTGTACCTCGGTGAAGAAATTAAAAAAGATTTATTTATGAACGGGAGTGAAAAAATAATTCATTTATGAATGTGAATTTAACCATAGTGTAAAAACTGTTTTATATTTCTCTGTATTTAAACTTTAAAGTTATTTATGAGAATGCTAGAACAGGTTCTGTACCGAATACCACTAAATATTTTAAGTACATGTCTGAACACGAATAATTTTTTTAATAAAAAAAAGAATATCGCTAGAAACAAATTCATTTCAACATGGAAAACTGGATCTAACCAGTTTGTTAGTTCAAAAAAAATAAAACTAAACAAAATATTGAAGACAATCGTACAATATTCTTCGGCGAATGATAGTTTCGGTGTAGGTTTCTTTCGTAGGTAGTTTTGTCACTGACGTTATTAGGTAATATAATGCAGTTTGTCAATTTAGAATTTTAATGGCTGGCGGAAAAAAGTAGTTTAATAATTAGGAATCGTTTTGAAAATGTTTTATTTATATATTTGTTTGTATTAGTTAATTAATAAATCATATATATATATATATATATATATATATATATATATATATATATATATATATATATATATATATACAATGATGCAAAAGATATAATAAAATTTAACACACATTTGAAGATATAATCAAGACTTTGTGTGTCAAGTGTAAACTAAAATAGAATTTAATGTAAACGACGATGGTTTTAAAATGTCTAAAAATATGGACCGCGCCATGCTACAAAATATGTTATTTATAACAGAAATGATTCATAAAGTAGCGACAGATACAGATCATATTGTTTGGAAAATATTTATCTTCATTATTTTTACGAAATAGAAAGCACGTTCTGTGCGCACGTTTGTTAATATAACCTATAAATAAATATGAACAACAATTTGACAAATTCACGAAAATAATTACCCCATGCCGAAGAAAAATGTTGAGGAACTGTTAAATTAGGAATTTATGTCATCAATCTAGGAGACGTATTTGAAATTATATATATATATATATATATATATATATATATGTATGTATGTATGTATATATATATATATATATATGTGTGTGTCAAAGGCGTGGATCAGGATAAAGGTGCGGGTGTTAAACATAAAAAAAACTCTTTTTGTTAAAGAAATTATTTGATTGTTTAGCGAACGCGAACTGTGTTAATACATGACAAACAATAGACTAACTAGCATTTTGTTGTCGTTGCTATAAACAAAAACAACAATATTGTTACTACCATAGAAACATAAAAAGTTGGTAACTTATAAAATAAAAATAAACTAACAATTTACACTTTGAATTACATCACTCAACTATATATATATATATGTATATATGTATATATATATATATATATATATATATAAGCTAATAATTATAGAAGTTACAAGTAATTTATTAACAATTTTTTATAAAACAATTTGTATTGTGAGTATAATTTATTATTAAGCCATGCGACGCTTAGTCAGTACTCGCTTTTCAATTTTTACTTATACTTGGTGTATTAAATATTTTAAATTCTTTCCCATATTTACAACTTAAGTAAAAGCTTAAATCATGAAGGTATTCCTTTTGACCGACAGGAGCTGCAAATATCAATGGACATGCGGCAATCAGTGTGTTAAACATTTGTGTCTCATTTTCATGTTTTCGTCGAACGATGTGGAAATAGATCTCGTTGCATACAAAATGTTGAATGACAATTTCACCACGTAATAAAATACAACTTATGAATAACTCATTAAATAAACACAAAGTTAATACGTACGTGATACACCTGTTTTCGTTTTTCGGTACGGAAAATACATACTAATGTGTATTTATACGCGAGGAGTTGTATATTCGCTTTAAATAAATTGATTTGAAATTACATGATATTTCATAAACGTCATTTATTTATAAGTAAATCGAAATTAGTTAAGTGTGCTGAGATTTTGTTTTTCTTGATTCTCTCTCTCTCTCTAATATATATATATATATATATATATATATATATATATATATAAATAAAAATAATAATTTGATTTTGACTATAATAACGATCTATAATAAATAAATAGTTTATAAAAACAATTTATGTTCAGTTTTCTCCTGTTGCTGATTTCTCTAATATAAATAACTGAAACAAAATCTAGTAACATTATATCACTTAGCGCGAATTTCAAATATTTGATATTATTAACAATTTGAATTTATTGTACATTACGATATTTATATGAACTTATTTGTTATCTTCCTCTATATGCATATTATTCAATGATGAAATATAAATTATAACATGGAATATGATAGTATTTTCATCGAAATGTCAAAATGTTTGGAATTTCTTTTTGATCTTTGGTTATGTTTGAGTCTGTTTACACTAATGTGTGGTAAATATTTAGAATTTTTCTATAGAATTAATATATATGTGACGTGATACTCTTTTTTCAAATAGTGTTTTAATTATATTTCTCTATTTATATAAATACGTTTAATATATAAATGAGCTATAAAATTGTATATTTTTTAGCATTTATGTGATTAATAAATCCACATATGTTTTTAAAAATACATTTTAATTATCGTTGTATTGTATTTTATTGGTTTATTCGATTAGCCTTGTTTTTCGATTTTCCGGCTGTGCCACCCCCGCCATTAGTACGGATAATCGAGGTTTTACTGTATATATATATATATATATATATATTTATATACCATTATATATATGTATATATACCATTATATATATATATATATATATATATATATATTTATATACCATTATATATATGTATATATACCATTATATATATATATATATATATACATGTACATATACAAATTATTACAGATGTTAATAATGTTGTACATATATCTTCATGTATAATTCTAATCTTCCTATCTGCAGAGAGTATTAATTAATTCTCCTAAAACGTACGTTTCCAATTAAGAAATTGTTCATTTCTAAGTGAAATGAATTTTATCGATAATTGTTTTAATTGAAGTAATCGTACCGTAACAGCAGTGTTGCAAAATCATACAGAGTACATAATTGGAAATAATCTGCTGTAGCACATACCACATCATCGAGCGTACACGTACATACATACATACACACATCCACCTATTCGCTACATTTTCCTTTTATGCATATCGTCGTCGTTCCCCTACGTTTCTTTTACTATGAATATAAAGCGTAGGTTCGACCGCAACTTGTTTTTAAAGCCGTTCTCGTGCATGAATTCGCGATGACATCACGCGCGTATATACCATTCCGATTCTTGTAAATATATATATATATATATATATATATATATATATATATATATATATATATATATATATATATATATATATATATGTAATATATTATTGTATGTGTAGAGTTATTATATTAGGCAATGGTCAGCCTTGACATGTGGACTCGCATGGTTAAAATATGTTACTTATTCTTAATACAAAAATAAATAAATTAGATAATTTTTCGCACGAATCGTGTTTTTAGAAATGGTTTGATGCACATCTGAGCAATTAGCATGCGCGCTATAAAGAAATCTATAAATATTAATGGTGAACGTTTGGTCGTGTCGTTAGTCACTGGAGTAATTAGAATTGTTCGATAGAAGTTTCTTTGGAATTCTATGCTTTGGAGCGTGGGTTCTTTGTGAGATCATGTAAACAGTTTATCAGATATGTGTACCAGGGGGCTTCGCCCGCTTCTCGCTGCGCTCGCCGACTTGTCAATAATAATGTTGTAAATATAAGCGAGTGAAACAATAAATATAGTTGGGTATCATAGAAGCCACGGCTCAAATAAATAAGTCGTTATCTGCAATTACATATATATATATATATACACACACACACACACAATATGTATGTAGTAAGCCTATATAAACGTTCTTGCAGATAGATTATTTTTTGCAACGTGTTATTTTATAGTGTTTTGTGAATAATTTTGATTGTATATATGTATATATATAATATATATATATATATATATTATATATATATATATATAATATATATATAATATATATATATAATATATATATAT
>CM068316.1:50919352-51016852 GCA_034766995.1 Acanthacorydalis orientalis
ATATGTTAGGCTGTCTGCTAGGTTATTGTTTCATTCGGTTGCATGTAAAGGCTTATAATGGACAGATGGGCGAGCGCAGGTGATTTGTGAGCGAACCAAGCAGGAGGTGAAGCCCCCTAATATATATATATATATATATAAATCAAAACCATTCACAAAAAATGTTCAATGACATAGACTTATTTAATTATGACGTCGATGTTTCCATGGTAATCAAATATGTTTATCTCATATATAAAATAACACGTTGCAATAATGATTACATAGCAGCAGCCCAACATATATATTTCTATATATACATATATATATATATATATATATATATATATATATATATACATACATATATATATATATATATATATATATATATTATACATACATATATATATATATATATATATATATATTATTATTATTTATTATACATACATATATATATATATACATAATTACTTCCAGTTATATTTTTATAATAAAAAGCACACACGCACACACCATAAAATTCGAATATTTTTATTCATTATTTTTTTAAATATGTCATATAACAGTAAGTTATTTGAAACATTAGATGATTTCAAATGTCAATTCAAATTGACAATATCAAAAAGACAAAACAATACGAAATGAAAACAAAATCATCGCACACTCATATTTGTACAAAACAAGTTTATCACGAAAATAAAGTCCATAAATTTTACAAAAATTTTGCAAAATCTTACAACATCTTACAACTAGTATTTCACTGGAAAGTCTTTGTTTCTAATTATTTCAGTTTGCCGGTTTAGAATCGATTCCATTATTTTTTTTTTTGTTTTCTGCTAACTTTAGGGTTGATATTTACTCACTTCAGATCCAGTGTCCTTTTCAGTTCAGTTGGCTTGTGATTTCATTTTTTTTGGATTCTACGTTTAATCTACCCACAAATTGTCCATTGGGTCGGTGTCAGATGATTCGTGGAGGAGGCGTTTCCATAACTTGAAAACAATTGTATAATAGCCGCTCGCAAATAGTAAGAGCCGTATTTTTCTAGCGAGAAAGTCAAGATATGACACCGTTAAACAGCAAGATTGCTAATAATACAAGTTAAACTCTAGATAATAGAGCTGTAATCCCAAGGCTCGACAACTCGCGTCAAGATTACCGAGAAAACTGACAATATCAGACAAAAACAAAAAACGGTTAAAAAAAATAAGAGCCGTACACTTGTGATCTTTATCTTGACAGAATGTAGAATTGTTTGTAATTCCCTAACAGGCCGCACAGCGCGTTAAATTCAGCTTTAAAATATTGATATACTTCAATTTGTCCATAATTCAATCTATAAAATGAATATTCTCAATATTAGGCGGAAGAATATTCCTACACCATAATAAATCGATGGTAGGTTGAAGATTTCGTACACTTATATCCCACACTTTGTAACTTTGAATCGATGATATCTTGATGCACTTTCGGACCTCTTCCACTGTTTTAGCATTTTTTTTGTATGTTTTTACGTCGCAATACTTTCATCTCAAAGCCGAACAAACTATTTCCGCGGCCTCGGCACTATTTTTTTCCAATTGGAATGCGAAAAGTATGCAATGCCTAATATTCGCTATCGTGTTCACTACTGTCTTGTGAGGTTATGTCAACTCCTTTACCAAGATATATAGTGTTTTTAAATGTTAAGGCTGACACTTGAGTATGCTAAAACGATGAGAGAAAAGTGTAATTTGGAACAGACTTATTACTGATTCAATTTAAATGAACGAAATTCATTTTTATACCTAATACTACAAACAATTTGAAAATTACCATCTAGATCTAAATTAAACTAATGTAATTCTACGATTATTTAGTATTAAATGGGATAATTAAAGACGTTCTAATAAAAAAATGTCCAGCGAATTATAATCGATCATTTTTAATTACGGTTTTTGCCCGTTTCGATGCCATCTTCAGAGCACTAAAGTACAGAAAAATCTATAATATCTTTGATGTTATCTACTTGTTCTTTGAAGATGATTGCACACATTGGAATGCTCATAAGCAACAATCCAAAATTATCAATAATGTTTTTTGAACATTTTTGATCAGAAGATTTTTTTTCTGTTCGTGGAACGAGAAAAAAAATCATTTGTGGAAGTGAATCTAGTCACAATGTCAGAAATGTATACTTGTGAGTGTGGAAGTCGGAAAGACGGCACACTTTTCTATTAGATTGCTGTTATTTTTAGGATTATGTATATATGTATATATATATATATATATGTGTGTATAATATTTTAACATATATTTATTTATTATAATTACTGCTCACGCAGTGTGAAAATTTATTTAAATGTATAATCAATGTCATCAGATAATTTATTTATCAACTTTGTTTTAGGATGGTACTACTAAAGTCAACTTGTGGCTGTGGTTCGTTAAAAGGGGGCACAATATTCACGGGCATTGCTGGAATTGTAAGTACTGTCCATATTTACATAACTTGTATAAACACATCCGTACATAGGTACGGATGGTGTAAACCTGTGAGGCCTTGTTCGCACGAGCGTTAAAAAAAACGCACCGACGCGCGCTTTTTTTCATATTTTCGATAAAACAGATGAAACTCGGCGCTTCGTTCACATGCCGGCGTTTATTTAACGCGTCGTAAAAAGTATAGAACGTTCCCATTTCTAACGCCGAGCGTTTTGCGTCGAAGTAAATGGAACATGTGGAAGAGGGCGTTTTCATTCGCGCGGGCGTTTAAAAAAACACCGAATGACGTCAGATTTACCAGCCAGTGTTACTTGGATCGTAGATCATCAAATTTTACAACCTTCTTGTTCAAGACCTGAATTTGTACACAGTTATTTTTCAAATTGCACTCCTAGCCCGTCTCATTTTCTACAGACGCCTCGACTCGTCCTACAACAATGAAATATCACAGCCCACCGACTAGTCTCAGAGGACACAACGTATGAAATGTTTTCTCACCAATCGTGATTTAACAGTTATGCTTTTTAATAAATAAATTGACAAAACATTTTCTAATTTTTTTCAAATTGTGCTTCGCAATAAGTAAAATGTGGGAATAAATTCAAGTTGTAAACACTAGTAATTCGTTGATTACTACATTTCTATCTTAGTTATTTTATTTTAAACTTACCTTATTGTAACTGCTAATCTTTGGGCAGATAATCTTTGGTATTACCAACCTCATATTTGTATCTTGAGATGTTATTTTAGGGCCGACAGTTCTCAATAATTCGTCAAATGTTTCAATCTTCATTCTGAAATAGCTGAAAAACTTATCTGGATACTGTTTTTTTCGGCCGTTTTTTGTTTTTGTCTGATATTGTCAGTTTTCTCGTTTAATCTTGAACCGAGTTGTCGAGCCTTGGGATTGAATCCCTATTATCTAGACTTGAACTTGTATTATTAGCAATATTGCTGTTTAACGGTATCATCTTGACTTTCTCACTAGGAAAATTATCTGGATACTGCTTTAAATCTTTATAAATAGTCATAAACTGTCCTTTCAGGTATCGTTGATCATTCAGAGGATCCGCCCAGAACTTTTTAATTTTTTTTTTGCCTTAAAATACATACAGCTATTGCCAACATCTCTTCTGACCTCATGATGCGTCCGAACTGCATAAGATGATGAATAGAAGCGATTTTTAAACGTTCACATGAACACTATATATGCGAGCGTTTTAAAATCGCTGACGTTATGCCGAACGCAACGTTTTTTCAACGCTCGTGCGGACAAGGCCTAAGTGTGCTGTGACAATCATGGATTGTTTTCTTGATATACAATCGATTAATCCTTTTTATTCCATTCGATTTTAGATAGTGGCAGCCATATCAATCGTAATACTATTAACTTTTAAAGGCGTGGCGTTCAAAACTATCGTTCTTGATATTCTACCGCCATGGGCAGGTAAGATTGATAATAGGATACTAACCATTAGTATCCTTTTCAGTTTATCTTCTCTATATTATTGATCAGTTTAATAGTTTGTTCTTTTTAAGGATAGTGTATTTCTGTGTTGATTATATAATATTATAGTTATTTATATATTCATTTGTTTGAGAAGACATGTTGATTTTTTTTGTCATTTTTAAACATATGAAATACAACCGTTTTTTTATTTTGTTTTTATTTTATTGTTTTTGATCTGTCTTGTTTCGTTTTTATTTTGTTCATAATTATTGTATTTTTTGTCGATGTTGCTAAATTCACTTTCAAAAATGTTTTTTTTTTACTACCACTAACCACAGAGTTTTTTCTGATTATTGATAATTTTTAATTGTTGCTTGTTTAAATTGAAATGGTGATTTTCATAAATATCTGTCATGTTTCTTGTAAGTGGAAAAAATCTAAATGTTTTTAAATTTATTTTTTAAATCAAAATCTTTCGCACTTTTGGGTTCTGACGATGAAAGCAGTGAATTTAACCGTAAAAATCCACATAACCAACAATTAAAAATGATTACTAATCACTGATTGAACATTTTTTTCCTGTGGTTTGTCGAATGACAGAACAATCATTCGTGAGAGTGAATTTTTAGCCACAGTGCTATTACAATATTGTTATATTTATATCATGTACTTTTTATTTCTAGTGAAATTAATTTTAGTCATCAATTTACTCATGACGATCCTTATTTCTATATTATTAATCATCGGTGCTATGAAGAGAAACATGTTCTTCATGCTTCCATGGGTCGTACTAGGAATCATGCTCGTTATTGCGCTTCTTATATCTGTCATCTACACGGCAGTTGATCTTTACATTAAAAGTAATACGTTGACTGCTACATTGATACTCGTTTTCGGTTTGATATCTGTCGGTGAGTATATCGTTATACAGAGAGTGGATCGTAAATGTGTTCTGTCAATTTGTGTACAGGTTTGGGAGTGAAAAATGAACTAATAAATGTATGTAGATATTCAATCTCCGGCGTTCATTAAAAATATGTATAATGATTTGATTTACTCTCATATTAGTTTTTTTTATCTAATTTTACATTAAATATTTTTATAGTTTCACTTAAAAAACATTCATTTTATTATGAAATACATATAAATAAAAAAATACTAAAAACGTTCTCCGAATGGTTATTAAATTATTAACAGAAGAGCAGCAATATTTAAAAGAGTTCACAGTCGAATAAAACTGTTTTTTTTAAAAAAAAAAAATAAGCAGGGTATTTAATAGCGCTTTTCGTTTTTTTAATGAAGCTTCATGCTTTGAAATAAAATAAAAATTATTTAGTATAAAAAAAGTATAAAAAAAATTTCATTATAAAAGTAGAACGTACTGAGTTTAAAGTCGGATCTGTGCACAGACAAATTTATGTAATTGTCTAGGAAGCTAAAAAAATAAACATTAAAATTTGAATTTTTTTTTTGTATTTTTTGAAACGGTAAAAATATATACTTTTTAAACGTTTTATTAATACAAGTCCGAGAATGCGGGTGATTAATGACGTGTTAAAATTTACATGTTTATAATTTTTTTTCTCTTTGAATCTCTGTACAAATTGAAGGAACACTTTATAAACGTCTGCGAGTACATTTTATAACATGTATATTGATTTAGTTTATTTTTGAATATTTGATCTCGAGAATATTTTATTAGATTTGTTATAGAAGAACTATATGAACTTGTTAAACGTAAATAGGAAATATAATTTTTATAGAGTGTAAGCAAAAGTATTAGTACATTTATTACAAGCGTTGAATATTTATTTTTTTTTTTAAAAAAATTATGTTAATTGTTCCTTAAATATCAAAGAAAAAATATGAAAATTTAACTGGAATGTATTTTAATTATTTTTTTTTAAATTGTATTTGCTAATAATTGTTTATTATCATTTATTTAAATTGTCTGCTGTATTAATCGAGTAGCAATTATTCTTATATACCAAAAAATAAAACAGAGTCGACTGTGCATATAATTCACATATAACTATAATAGATATTTAGAAACAAACGGCGGTGCGAAACGTTTGTGAAATGTCACCGGTTTAGATATTAATTTTTAAGAAAATATGTTTATGTATCGATTCTTTCGATTGTGTAGAATTTATTAATGGTGCAGTAATTATTTTTATGTATTGAAAAATAAAAAAAAGTCGACTGAACATGTACGTGTAATAAAAGAGTGACTTAGAATTATCATGTAAGTGATGTATAAGAATTTATATATTAATTTAGCTGGGATATAGTAGATCATTTTTTATTTACAAGTAATTGGTTAATTATTAATAAGAGTGTTAAGATTTGAGTAAATGTTTTATGAATTACTTCTTTATCTCCAAACCATATTTTTTTGAGAAAATCTGAGGATGACGTCATTGTTATCGCAGTGTGCATACACAAGAATCAAAAACGATCAGTAAATGATTTATTGGACATGTTTGATCAGAAAAATTGTTTTGATTTGCGAGATGAAGAAATAATTCTCCTGTGAAATTGAATTTAGTCAGTGTCAGGCAGGATTGTGTTGTACATATTTTATATTTTTGCAGTGGTGTACCTGTACTTCTGGGCGGTGGTGTATAGCTTTTTCCAGATCGTTCGCGAAGAGAACGAGAGAGGAGCATATCAAAAACAACCGTTCAAACGATATCCGAACGCTTGAAATGTTGCACATAATCATAAGCCTTTACCAAAGTGGACATTTAAAAATGTGTACATATCTCATTTGATCGACGGAGATAGCGAGTTACATGTTGTGCAAGCCCTTATTCGTTTGTTATTGTTTGTATAAAATAACAGAACTGATATTTTTTCATTTATTTATAAAAAAGTAAAGTACGAAATATGTTTAACAATAGTTATACGAATGATGTGTTTTTTTTTTTTAAATAGGAAGGAACTTTTTTATAATTTTGATCGAGATGACCGGTGTAACATTTTAATGCGGTATTCGATTTTGAAGTCAATCTATCCGAATGAATTTATTAAAGTCAGTTATATATTTTTTTAATAAATGTATGTTTTTATTTTATACATTTTAGTTTTTTCACCTTGAACTGTTTTTTTTTTACAATAAAACAAATAGATTTTTTTTTAATATTCATTTATTGATTATTTTTTTTAATACTTTTATTTCTGTAATAGAAAAATTTTGTATGCCTAAAATAATCATGTACTGCAGAATATAAAAGAAATAGGATATTAACGATATTAAAAAATAATCGATTTTTTTTCAGACTTTTCATTGAAAATAATAGTTTTATTTTAATATCTTAATGAAAAGAATATACATATATATATATATATATATATATATATATATATATATAATGGCTAATATAACCATTAAAATAATGGTATATTGTTTGTTTTTTTTTATTATTAGTCAATCACGATTTATTGATATTTATAGTTTTAAATTTATTCTATGATAATTAATGTACAAAATTGAGTTGCTAGTTTAAATGATTGATTTAACAAGCAAACTTATTTTCCATATCCGTTTAGTAGGAATTAATGATTGAGAAAAAAATTTTCTACGATACATCTAGTTATTTATGTCTGTGGATCTGTTTTATTTATTATTTTTATTTTCTTCTCGTGGACCGTTGTTTTTCTTGCCTATTTACAGGCCTGTGACCAGACGTTTTGCCGCTTATCGTGACGTGCTGAAAATGAATCTCAACGTCTCGTTTTATGAACAGAAAATAAATCGAACGAATATGAATTTAAGCTCATTTACTTAATAGAATTGAGACGGTTCTTTCGTCTCTTGTCAAGACTCTGCTTGTTACAATCGGTTTTGATACGGCCATCATTTTCAGGTAGTCTTTGTGAATGTATTGTTTTTAATTATAATATTGATATCCAACTTTAGAGACAATTTGAAAAGAAAATTGAACTCTAACGGAAAAAAATAATGGAAGTGTTGAAACCAGATGTAGTTAGAATTGTCATCAGATTGATTTCTCTGATCTGAAGATATCAGATCAGGAGAGAGATGAATAAATGTACAATATTATTTTTGTTTTTTGTAATGCAAAAATATTAAGTATATATTTGAGAAAATATCGATAAAAAATCACGAGTCAGCGCGTTGTAAATCAAAAAAAAAAAATTGTGATATAAAGTATAGTTTTAAATTTGAATTTAGAAATTATTTTTTTCAGTAAAGTAATTATGTTATATTTTATTATAATTACTTTTGAATTCGAATATAACATCAATTTAATTCATCAATGACCGACAATATTTATTCATGCAAATTAGTAATTTATATTTACATTTGAATATTTCACCCTATTAATTATGATATTATTCAACCTTTTTGTCTATTAATAATTTTACAATTAATAACAGGCATAGTTTTTAGACGAAAAAATTGAAATAAAAAAGAATAAGAACATAACACAAAAAATGTGTGTGAGAGAGAAAGAGTGACGTACTACTCGTCATGTATCTGTATGCTCGTGTTCAAATGTGAAAATCGAATTGTTTTGTTTTCAACTGTTTTGATATCGTTATGGTTTCACAGCCTACACATTAGTGAATTGTCAAACGACAATTTTTAATGAATTATAATTTTTCTCTAAAACGGCCGGGCGAATTCTCATAAAGATTTGTTAATTTTCTTCTTTATTTCAATGAATATTTGTATATATCGTTATTATGTGTTGAACTCTTCAGATTGTTTTCTGCATAATACGCATTTACTGGGAGATGTGCTAAAAGTCTTTAATTCTTTGACAAATGAATTCATTTTTCATTCCATAAGCCCCAAAAAAAATTTTTTGCTGAAAACTTCAGTAAATAATAATATTTTTTGACTGTTGCTACCAACAAATCAACAATTAAAAAATATATTTAAATTAATAATTAAAAATTATTATTAAATCAACAATTAGAAATGATTATTAAGTTAACAATTAAAAATAAGCAGCAATTAAATATTTAATATTCATTTATTAAATATTTTTGATTAGTAAAAACTTGTAATCTGTGGGTTGAAAAAAGGATCTATTTATAAAAATGAATTAAGACAGTGTCTGAATTGTATTGTGATAATTGATAGCATTTTTTAATTGTCTTATTCGATAATATGACTATAAAAACATGTTCAAATATATTGTAATTTAAAATTGCAATCTTTCAATCAGTGCTTCAAATCGATTTTAAATTGAATACATGATTTGAGAATGAAAACAGGAATAATTTTATAAATATTCGTCGACGTTTATTTTTACAAGCATTCGCATATCTTTCAATTTTAAAACTGAATTCATAGTATCTGAGAACAAAATATATTCTAAATACTAATCAGTTATATAAAACATTGAGTAAGTTTACTTGTAAACATGTATAAATATAATGACTCTGAGTGTAAAAGTTTGGAAATTCTCTGTCAAATCCGATAGTTATTCTGATTGTAACAGACAAGAAAAACAGTGGTCCACATTCATATGATAGGAAACCATTTTTATCATACATTAGTTAATTGTGTACATTATTTAATTATTTTTCTTATTAAAAATAATAACAGTTTAGTGTAAATATATGGAACGAAGGGAGTAAGTTTTAAATAAATTTCATTTGAAAATCTGAGATTAAAACTACCGCGTGCCACTGTTGTACTGTACATTTATATGTCAATAAAATAGATATAATTGATTAACATTTGTTTTGTATCACCTTGTAAAAGTGTAAAATTGCACAGTAATGACATATTACAATGTGTTTAAAGCTTCATTTAAGATTGGTATTTGATATAAAAATGTCAAATACTGATTGTTCTATTTTATGTACTGTTTCAAAAGAATTATTTTTAATTTATCCAGCTATATCGTCATTAATAATAAGCATTTTTTTTATTGATGATATTGTTTTGAAAACTATTCAAAACATTTTTTTTTATTTTATGAAGAAAGTACTGAATTTTCTTATTAAATACCAGGGACGTTTTTATAAATGAATCTGAAAATTGAATAAAAACTGAAAAAAATATTAGATTCTATTTAAAGAACTCGATGTAAATTTTAATCGTTTTATTTGATAATTAATTCAAGTGTATTCGCGTTTTATTAATTATTTTATATGATTTTTATTTAATGGGTTTTTACAGGTGAATTTTGTTAATATTTGGAGCACTGTCTATGTAAAAAAGCAGTTGAAAAATTAAACGAAAAACGTCGATTTTTTTTCAAATGGCTGCCACTTTTACAATTTTCAAAATTTCAAAAAAGCATTCGGTCATTCTATAGAGTTCTTACATTGTACTACAAGTACATTATTCTGTTTTCGGTGTCAGATCAACGTAGTTGCTGAAATCGTGTACACCGATTGGCCATGCGGCTGATGCAAACCTTTAATTTATTTATATCTTCATAGCTTGTACAAATTTTGAAATAAAAAAATTAAGTGAGCTTATTCAAGACATGTATTTAATGCGTACAAAATTTCAAATCTATAACATTAATACGTCAAAAAAAATTATCAAAAGTCGTGCCACTTTCCGAACGGCAAAACTTATGCAAGCCTCTTAAATCAATAGTAATTGCTATAGAAACCAAAACGATTATCTGAGCCCCAGAACGTTCCTGCATCCGTTACCTGGAGGCGGCAACGGCTAGAAATCCGCGATGAAGAAGTCATCACCTCGCAGAGATGGCGGAGCGGAACCACCAACAACATTAAGAAATTGTTATACACACCCCGGTTAATTGTGTTACAACAATCGTTAGTTGTTATACGGGAGTTTCGTAAGTAAATCTGCATAGATACATGCAAAGGGAAGGGAGAGGGTGACCTTCAGTCGTAGAGACAGGTCAACTAGGTTTTTTAACAATTTTCCTAGCGAGAAAGTGAAGATATGACACAGTTAAACAGCAAGATTGCTAAAAATTCAAGTTAAAGTCTAGATAATAGGGATTCAATCCCAAGGCTCGACAACTTGCTACAAGTATACAGAGAATTATACCAATATCAGACAAAAACTACAAACTGTCAAAAAAAAAACAAACAAAACGATCATCATAGGAAAACAAATGATGTATTCAGCCAACTGAGCGTTCGGTGTTCTCAGTGAGAATTTTACCTGACCGATTGTGGATACAAAGATGTTACACTGATTTTTGGCGAATGTACCTTTTTATGTTTCTGAAATTAATTATTTTTTCATCCTACAAGCCGTACACATTTTTTTCCAATCAAAAATGGTCAGTAAATTATTATTGAACCTTTTTGATTGGCGCGTTTGCGCATTTAGATGACGAGATTGTTAAAGTAGAGAAAAATCTATAGATTTTTCTTGGGCAAATCATATGGGATGACATATGCACGAGTTCATTAATATGTGATTATAAAAAGAATTGAAATGAAGTTCAGAAACTTAAAATACACCAAATATCAAATCAAACAGTAAGCACAGCCGGTCATCTGAATCTAAAAGCTTAGTTCCGATCATCCGAGTTTGAGTCATGATCTTCCAGTCGGCTGAATACAATCAGAAGGTCTAAAAAGTTGAAAACAGTTCACAAGATCATTTGGTTTATTTCTAAAATTCATTTTATTCATAATATATCCATACTATATTTTTAAATAAATATTCTACTTAAATAAAATCCGTAACGATTACACATTCCGCGCAAGATGTATAGCTGAAGCTAATATATCTTTGGTATATAATCCAAAAACGCCCGCAGATAATCCAGTTATATGACTAGCACAGTCGAAAGACAGCAATGAGCTCTCTCTCTTCCGTAAACGGTGACCGGAAATCGTCTCGACATTTTCTTCATTCGAATACACGTGTGTATTGTTCGAATACTGCTGCTCTGAAAATTCACTCTTCATGTCGGCATACAAGTCATCGATTTGTGTTGTATTTGAAATGTTGCGTTTTTTTCTCCCTTTCGTATCGACAGTTGATGAAAAACAACCTTCATCTTGTTGCCATTTCAACACTTCTTTTATCCATTTATTTTTTAAAAACTGATGGTACCCTTCGATTCCACATAGAAGCACTGTAAGTTATATCAATTTTTTAATTGTAGGTACGTTTAAAAATTCGTTTCGATTACATCAAACAAGTGATTTTCACAGCCAACTTTATTTTCGATATATAAATTGTGTAGGCTTTGAAAAATTATATTTTTTTAATCTACTGATTGGTTAAATTATAATTGTTTTGATTTTTATAATAATTTTTGTATCAATTGTAAATTAAATTAAAAGTAAAAAAAATATGACACAAACATGTAAACAGTAAATTATATTTCGGTTTATTTTGTTTTAATTCAAAGCATACTTCATGTTTTATAAATAAATAAATTTTACTTTTTTCTCAATTAAAATTTTATCTTGTGTCTGAGTCGAAACTTATTAAACATTAAATAATTTTTTTACAAATCAAGCACATTTTTTTACTGTAAAGTGTTTATTTTTTCCGAATTTTCTTCGAGAAAAATCTATATTCCCAATTAATAATTCTCACATTTTAAATAAAAAACAGATTTTTTTCAAACTATGATCATCTTATCTCACAATATAATTCTGATATTAGTGCTAAGTTTACTTTTTCGAATTAATTATTTTTTATCACAACCAAAAACCATTTTCAGATCAAAAATAGTTTTTTGTACTTTGATGTTTGAAAATGGCGGCGTCGTAATTGAAATCCGCACAAGCAAAAGTCAAAAATGACTATTAATGATTTCTGAAACATTTTTCTATGTTTTTTTGAATGAAAAGAGAATTAATTTGTGAAAGATCACCGATATACGACTTATTGTTTTAACTAATTTGTTACAATCTTCGATTAACGCTCATCAATTAAAAAAATAGGTCTTGATTTTCTCACTAAATAAAATTTGCATGCAAAGAAAAGTGTGAAACGTACCTTGTTCCAAGAAAATGTCCCGTAATTCAACTGGAAAACCATATGCTTCGATTGCAAGTGTCTCTGGATATATTCTAGAACAGAATTTGTGAGTGGACCTTTGTAGACTACTTTTGGACGCACTGCAGCCGATCGCGCGGAAAATTTGTAAAAATAATAATCTGTAATGCATAATATTATATTTTTCTTCCATTTCTCGATGTTAATAGATAGATTTATGATGAATATATATAAACATGGATTCTTTTTTTGGTCCAACATGCTCAATAAATCGTTATAGATCTTTTTTGATTGTTACCGATATGCAATTCAATGCTGATGTCATCATTTCCAGAGCACTAAGGTAGAGAAAAATCTCAAATTTCAGTGTTTTGTGCACTCTGACCTTTGGATATGAGCGCATGATTATCGAAATCCACATGAACGACAATCAGAAATGATTAGTAATGATTTATTGAACATTTTCGATCACAAATAAAATTTATTGTTTATGTAGTGAGAAAATAGTTTATTATTGAAAGTGAATTTAGTTACAGTATCAGAACTGTATTGTTATATAAATATGAATTTAAAAAAAAATATTATTTAATAATTCGATTTTCATTTTCTATTTGAAAAAGGTTCTCTACACATAATTAAATACAGGTTTCAGTCAAATGGAGAAAACTAGGATAAAACACAAGTTGATTTCTATAAAACTGTGATCCATGTTTTTGAAATTAGAAACATTTTAAAGACTGAAAACTGCTATGATTATCATTCACTGTTTTCAATCAGTTTTGTTGAAATAAAATCTCTTCTTTTCATAGAATAATCAACTTGAATTCGTTTCTATTCCCAAAAATAAAATGCAGATTCGTCCGACACAAATGAAGTTCGATAAAAGAAAACAACTGCTGCAAACCTGTGACTTAAAACATAACCGTGCGTTTTATTTAAACTTTGCTTGATTATCAGATCGTAGCATCGGTTCGATATTTCGCATTCCATCGCATGTCCATGTTTTCTCCTGTCTAGATTTTCGAGTAAGTTTCCGAAACACTGATCGAAGATCGTTTCGTTCGGAGAACCTCCGAAGTATGTGTTCTTGTACAATTCATCGAGCGGCCAATTGACTGGCGCCGGTGAGAATTGTTCGACTTTCATGTTTACTGGTTTAACACGCCAGATGTTTGGGTTTAATAATATGTTGAAAACTGTAACATTTTAAAACGTAAATAAATAAATAAATGAAGCATTGTTTTGAAAAAGTTAGTATTAAATAATAATTGAATAATATTTTAAGTGACTTTTTTCAATGTTTTTTTCACAATAATTTTTTTTTATTCTGTTACAAAGATATGGTTTCTTGCACGGAGTCCAAATATGAAAATTTAATGAGGTGTATATATATATATATATATATATATATATATGGACAATTTGTGAAAATCTAAATATGAGTTAATTTTTGCTACGATCGATTTTGATTTTTTTTTAATTTTCAGATAGAGATTAATTATGGTTTCAAAATCGATCTGAAAATGAAAAACGTTCAAACAGAAGATTTTATTTGCAGAATAGAATTTGTAGAATGGTAGAATTATGCTATGACTAAACTCATATTTCGAAAAATCAGCGTTGTTTAAGTTTATGCATTAAAACAACATTAAAATTATATAAAACACTTTTGACTAGTACATATTTTATTATTGTTTGTAACATGTACAGATTTATCAATTTTTATTTGATTTTATTCATATCGTGTCTTATATTAATCATATAGTAATTATTCTTATGTATTGAAAAAATAAAACAGTCGGCTGTGCATATACGGACGAACATCAATAGTTGTTAAAAATAAACAAGAGAACAAATCCGTTTGACTTTTGACAATTTAATATTAATTTTAAATTAGTTGGGCTATATATATATATATATATATATATATATATATATATATATATATGCGAATGAATAAATGAAATATTTCAAGATAAAAACACATTAGATGGATAATAGAAATTATTGACTGAAAACCAATAAATATAAAAAGATCCAGGATGATGTCAAAGAATACATAGGATAAGAATGTAAAAAATATGTGGAAAATACAAGCATTGGATTGTAAAAATCGGTAGATATTAAATATATAGCATACACACACACACACATATATATATATGTGTATGTTTGTATACATAATACTTACATTGAAGGTACTCTTTTGATTGAATAGGCACCACTTTCTTGGTAATATCTTGAACATATTTGGATTTTTTGATTAATATATGTAATAATTTTTCAATTACATTCGATTCGATTTGGTTATCGAATATGATCTCCCGTGCCATTTCCAGTTGTGCTGTTCGAAATTAAAATTAACAACAATTAAAATCAGCAAAAATGACAAAACAAATTCGAATCGATGATGTAGATAATTAACGCGCTTAATTGTTTGAATCGTAATTAATGTCAAATACTTTATGTGCTTTTTATTAGCGTTCGAATATTTAATATTGTATTGGAAATTAATGCCTGAATATTTTATATGATATCAAGTACGTCGAATGTAATTAGAATTTATTACAATTATAAAATTACAATAAGAAATAGTCTTCAATTAAAATTGAATATACGTTCAGTTATTGAAGAGGAATTCATAAAAAAAACGATTACCTTGCCCGAGAACAACGCCAAACAATGCATCGATGTTTAATTGATCGTAATATTTTATCATAAAATTTAAAACACTATTCATTGCGACAGCTATGTCTATAAAATCAGTATGGATCGTAGATTGGAGATTGTGGTCGATCGCCAAAATATATCCGGTTGATAATATTAAGCATAATACTACAATTACTACTGAGTATTGTGACCGATGCTCCGTTGATCTCATTTTTGGTTTTTAATATATTCTTGATTTTTGGAAAATTGATAGATTCTGATATTATTTTTTATTCAGACTATTAGTACCTGAAAAATTATTTTACTTAACATAAATAATCTCATCATTGTAGAATTTCATATGTGTTCACATCCAATATATATATATATATATATATATATATATATATATATATATATATATATATATATATATATATATATGTATGTATATATGTGTGTGTGTGAGAGAGAGAGAGAGGTGAAGTTCAAAATTTCGCGGAAAATGGGGAAAAGGAAAGTCGGAGACACTTCTCATTCTAATGAGAAGTTCTCTGTTCAACTGTATCTATACAGTGAACTCTTAATCAGTGTAAAAATGAAGTATCATTGTGCTGTCATCAGTACTCATCACACTGTCGCCGAAAGAGCAACTCAACTCTGAGTAACTACGAAATCATGGACAAAATTGAACCACGCGCTGTTATTAAATTCCTTACAAAGCAAGGGAAAACGCCAAAAGTCATCATGGAAGAGATTTCTTCCGTTTATGGGGACCGTTCACCAGTAAGGAGCATGGTTTATAAATGGCATTCTCTTTTCAAACAAGGAAGAGAGAGAAAAGAGGTAAAAAGGTGCAAAACAGGTAAAGAATTGTGTATAGTCGGGAATTTTTGTAGCCGTGTGGCGACGATTTTCATTCGATTTTGGATGGAATTGTTACCGGAGACGAGACATGGATCCATCACTATCAACATGAATGCAAATAAGAGTTCATGCAGTAGCTGAAAAAGAGGGCAACCCTACTCAATAAATTCAAGGTGTCGCAGTCGACGGGAAAAGTGATGGCGACTGTGTTTTTGGTTTCAGAAAGTATTCTCTTAATCGAATACAAAGAAAAGGGTGGCAGCATAACCGGAGAGAGTTACGTATCGGTATTCGTCGATTTCGAGAAGCTAATAAGAAAAAATACTTGGAAAATGGTCAAAAGGTGTTCTTCTTTTACAAGACAATGGTCCGGTACACCGAAGTCAGATTAGGATGGCTGCTGTGATTCAGTGTGGCTTCCAAGAATTCAGCCATCCACCATATAGTCCAAATCTGGCCTCGAACGACTACTTTTCATTCCCAAATCTGAAGAGAGAATTGAGGGGTAAAAAATATCAAGATGATAAAATGAAGACGCCTATTTCAGAACATTTTTCAAACAAACCAAAATATTTTTTTGAACGTCTTGAAAAGCTCATTGAGTATTGTAAAAAATGTATTAGTATTAAGGGGGGCTATATTGAGAAATAAAAAAACCAGCTCTATCAGACTTTTCTTTGCCTTATTTTTCGCGAATTTTTGTACCACCCCTCGTATATATTATTGTCATTATTATTAACTCCTTGTACATTTATAATTAATAATTTTTGTTCTATTGAAAATAAAAAAAAACATTCTAAAATGATTCATGACTGTAATGTATTTATTTTTGGATTTTTGAATAAATTTATTTATTTATTATAATTTTTCATACCATTTTTTTTTAGATAATCTGCCCTATGTATTAAATACCAGTCAACATGCTTAGATTATCTCATCAGGGATGATAAGAGATGAAACATTTTCAAGATTTATGAAATGTATACAAGAAGCTATACAAATAATATTCGAATATATTTGAAACTGTTGCAAAAAAATGGTTAACCTTTTTTATTGTTACAAAAAAAAATTAATACTAATCACATAATCGATTTCGGCAAGAAATTATAGACAACTGTCGAGGTTTATTGAAGTATGTAAGTTTATTTCTAGTTGTATGAAAGACATGAGATGGTATATAGTGCAAAAAATTAACTATAGAACCTCTTCGAGTCAGAAACTGATTTAGTTCGTTTCTACTCGCTCGGTTTCTTGACTTCATCTATCTGAAATTGATAATTATTCCTCTAAAAATACTATATCGATTCATACATTCCATTCTACATCTTAAATGTTTCTTTAAAATGAACAGCAGACTTCAATATTTCGTAATATGTTCATAACCCATTCACAGTACATTACTATGCAGTTGCATGTCGGTTGAGAAACTCTGGATCATAGACTAATAATTAAAATTGTGGGAATAAAAATGGATTATAGAATTTGTAAACAATAAATATTATTTATATATATATATATATATATATATATATATATATGTATGTATATTAATTAATCGTACAATAAGTTTTCATATTAATTGAATATTTTTTTAAAAGTCATAATATAAAAACCTATTTACACATATTTCAATTATCCCGCCTTTGAAAATACAATAATATCGAAAGGTATTCCTACGCCATCTGATCATTTCGCGGTTGTTTGTAGCTGCAGTCTAATTTTTGTTTTTAGTGGACATTATTGTGTAATTTAATTATATTCGAATTAATTATTACAACTGAAGAGGACAGAATAATGTGTATGTTCGATTGTTGTAAAAGTTTGTATTTGGCATTGCCGTAGATTGTTCTTTTGTCATAAAGTTACTGCAAATAATTACCACGCGGTCGTGTAAATGAAATGTCAAATTTGTGCAGCAATTAAATTAATTGCAGTTCATTGAACTGACCGAGAGATAATTTTCAATGTTGTTGTATTTAGTGGAAGTGTTTTTGGACAATCTGTGCAAAATATCGAGGATGTTTTTTTGCTACTGGACAAATATGTAAGGTTAGTTTTTTTGCGTTTATTTAATATGAGTAATCATGTATTGATATTTGTATGCACTTGTTAATATTTTTTTTTACATAAAATGTTTATGGGTTAAGTTTTTCGGTTTTGATATTTACATTAATTTAATATTATATATATATATATATATATATATATATAAATTAATCGTACAATAAGTTTTCATATTAATTGAATATTTTTTTTAAAGTCATAATATACAGTGAAAACCTATTTACACATATTTCAATTATACCGCCTTTGAAAATACAATAATATCGAAAGGTATTCCTACGCCATCTGATCATTTCGTGGTTGTTTGTAGCTGCAGTCTAATTTTTATTTTTAGTGGACATTATTGTGTAATTTAATTATATTCGAATTAATTATTACAACTGAAGAGGACAGAATAATGTGTATGCTCGATTGTTGTAAAAGTTTGTATTTGGCATTGCCGTAGATGTGTTCTTTTGTCATAAAAGTTACTGGAAATAATTACCACGCGGTCGTGTAAATGAAATGTCAAATTTGTGCAGCAATTAAATTAATTGCAGTTCATTGAACTGACCGAGAGATAATTTTAAATGTTGTTGTATTTAGTGGAAGTGTTTTTGGACAATCTGTGCAAAATATCGAGAATGTTTTTTTGCTACTGGACAAATATGTAAGGTTAGGTTTTTGCGTTTATTTAATATGAGTAATCATGTATTGATATTTGTATGCACTTGTTAATATTTCTTTCACATAAAATGTTTATGGGTTAAGTTTTTTGGTTTTGATATTTACATTAATTTAATATTATATATATATATATATATGAGATGCCAATTTAATGTATATGGGATATATCTGGTTATTTTTAATATACCAATTCTGTATAGACTGGTTTCATTTGAATCCAAATAAAAAAATAAGTCCAGTTGATTTACTAATTACATTTCATTACAATTCAATAATACTAATTTAGAAATTTCTGATTTTATTTTATATTTTTTGCCTTTCTTAATCCTTTGTTTACCGAATAAATTAAAATATAAATTTG
Organism: Acanthacorydalis orientalis; assembly: GCA_034766995.1. NCBI lineage: Eukaryota > Metazoa > Arthropoda > Insecta > Megaloptera > Corydalidae > Acanthacorydalis > Acanthacorydalis orientalis. The sequence goes on from CM068316.1 coordinate 50,938,817, forward strand.
GAACAATGTAATTTTTACTATGAAAAAGAATAACATTTAAAAACACAAAAATTGAGTATTTGTCTAAGAAATGTAAATATTAGAACCGTGCTTTTTATTCCGAACATTGAAATACTGTAAGGTGAATGATAAATCATAGATTATTTAATAATAGTTTTTGTGTTGAAAGAACTGACAGTATCTGAAAGGTTAATGTGTAATGATATAATGTTTTTATAGAAAACTGATTTACAAAAATCTATAAATAAATTCTATTGTGTTAAAGAGAATTTCATCGTCTGTCTCATATCCTCTATCTATATCTTATGAGATAGATAGAGGACAACGCTTTAAATGTAGAAATTCATTATAGAAATTATACTGGCCGAGACAGTACGACATACAATTTCTAATTCGTTCTCCATACATTAACGAACTGAATTATATTCAACGTAAGAGAATCCTAGTAACAGAAATTTGGCTACGGACAGAATAGCTTTTTAAGATTATAATCTAATTCATGGAAACTAAATAGATTGTAACTGTGATTATTTTTATATAACGCTTATTATTTTAATTATGTGTTTATAGCGTATGAGCTAGATAAATGATTTAATCGTACCTAGGGTTCAGATTAAGATGAAATTTTAAAACAATAGAAGAATATTAGACGATCCATTGAAATAGATAAGTCTTATAACATTTCATATCGTGCAGACATTTTGTGATACATATTACCGTACGTTAATAACGGGAGTTTTTAAATGCATTGTGTTAAATAATACATCATAAAGTGTATACATCTTCATTTACAAATATATATATATATATATGTATGTATAAATGATACATTTACTTAATGGATATGTATATATATGGAATCTTAAAAGAATTCATCATGTAATGTAAATAAAGAACATATGGTCATAAATACATATGATTTAAAAAGTAGAAAAATGGAAACGTGGTTCTCTTTTTCTTTCTTGTATATGTGTATATATATATATATGTATATATATATATATATATATATGTATATGGTGTATGATTTAAAAGGATCTACAGTATACTTTGCTGATAGAAACTTTCATCAACCGTTGAAATCTGGACAATCTGGAACACTGGCCTAGTTTAACTAAGAAATCTTGCAACTTTTTATGCTCTTGTGATGTTAAATTATGTTAATTATTAGAAATGTGCAATTATTGTAGTATTGAGTGAAAAATCAGTAATGTTTATACACATATATTTAAATATGTATATATATATATATATATATATATATATATATATATATATACACATATACATATAAGTGTAAATCAGAGACGAAAATGTTCGTTTGTTTTTAATTATCATATTTGTAATTTTTGGAAACAGCTTTATATTATTGTTTTTGATATTTACAAGTTGGCACACTTGTATGTATGAGAAACAAATTTTCAGTTAGACAGTTTTTTATTTATATTTAGTCGTTTGTTTAACAAACTTTTTATATTTTTTATGATAAGATCTTAGTGATATGATTGAAATAAGATACTAAGATTTTAATGAGAAGAAAAGGCATCGATTTCAATGTATTTGGCCACAAGGCTGAATTCGAGAGAAGATAGTAATAGGGTTGATTACTCCCTAAATAATATTTGAGAATTATTTATATGCATATATATATATGCATATAAATAATTGTCAAATATTATTTAGGGAGTAATCAACCCTGTCACTCTATATATTAACTCTATGTGGTACCTAACCTACATAACCCTATATGGTTCCAACCCTATTACTCGTATATATATATATATATATATATATATATATATATATATATATATATATATATAATTAACATTATCCACTAAAAATAAAAAAAAACCATGACGTCGACTTATTTATCTGGGACGAGGTTTCTATGGTGTCCAAATATGTTTATCTCTCTTCTCTCTATATATATAAAATCAAAATTATCCACAAAAAATAAAAACATCCAGATGTCGACTTATTTATTTGAGACAAGCCTTCTTGATACCCAAATATGTTTATTGTTTCATTCGGTTACATGTGCATGCTTTTAATTGACAAATGGGCGAGTGCAGCAAGCTCAAGGATTGACGAACGAAGCAAGTAGGAGACAGAGCTTCCTAATATATATATATATATATATATATAAAATCAAAATTATCTACAAAAATAAAAAAAAATTACAGTTACAGCATGTACATTATAATGGAGTTGAGGAGCGCAGCGATCAGGAGGCTAAGCCCCCTAGTATATTTGTATATATATATATATATATGTGTGTGTGTGTGTTAGTATGTGGGAAGATTAAAGAGACTAGAAAAAATATATTAATTTTAATCTGAAGGATCAATAATGATTTATTGAACAATTTTGACCAGAAAATTTTTTTGCATACCGAAAAAGAAATTAACTATGTGGAAACTCTATTTTAAATCATTTTTATATATTTTTTTTAAAAAAACTAATATTGAATGAAAACAACTTACATCTTGAAAAACTTACTTTCTGAAACAACTTCATGTTTAAAAAATCTATTATTATTTTTTTATTCAGTACCACGAAAGAACACACAAGAATTGTTTACACGAAAACTTGTTGTCGAACTATTGAGAACATGTGAGTACTGACAGGTTAATCGTTAGCGACATTCTTATATACTTTCAGGTAGTATGTAACGGACAAAGAAACAATACTACCTGTACGAGATGAATAATAATTTAAGACTGTACTGCAGCTTGATATTTTATCTACATTTATGAGTTTCCGTCTTCGTTTTCAAATCGAGTTATTTCTATATATCATTATAACATTGAAATGAAAATTTGATACGGATACGGCTATTTACAATCATAAAATTGTTATTGCTTTGTAAAATATTTATGAGTATAACAATATGAATTCATTTTTAAATGATTTTTCATTCGAATCGATCACATTCTCTTATTTTAAAAACAAAAAAAAATGAATATTGAAGCATGGAAACAAACAAATAAACAAGAAATTGTTTTTCAGTTATTTGAAAACAAATGATCACGCGGTTTGAAAAAAAGTAGTTATTTTTCATGAAACAAATTGAAATACAATTTATTGATTTTACCAAATTATTATAATGACATTTTTTTGTAATATACAAAGCGTGTCTAAAATTCTATACATTTATTTACATTAACTAGTGTGAGGATGAGGGCGAGGGTGTTGAAAAAAATACTATAATTTTCATCCGTAAAAAATACAATTTTTGGGAGTACAGGAGTTAAAAGATATTGATTTGGTTGCTCGCATGAATTTTTGTCAAGATGTGCTAGCGCTATTGAATATATATATATATATATATATGTGAAGATGAAGATGAAAGCATGATATACAGCGTTTTCCTTGGCCCCTGAGTCCGTAGTCAGGGGTGGGCCAATGTGGCATTGCCTCCCTGGTTATTCCGTTTGCCCCTCTCTAAAAAATTGTGATTTTTGTAGATCTGAAAATCATAGAAAATCATGAGGGAATTTTCCTAATGGGTTTACCTTGATGATTAAAAACGTTTCTATGCTTGAAAAAAATCGCTTTCATGAGTGCGTTCACACCCTCACCTTCACCATCAAGAATTTTGTTATAAAAAAATTTTGCCCGCTCTAAAATAATGTTTACTCCTTCTAATATACAGGCCTGTCTCTATAAGTAACTATGTAGATGATTCAAAAACGCAACGCTTGTAAGATCTGAAAGGGAGGAATGCAAAAACAGTTGATATGCATCAATAAACGAACATCAAACCCGTGTCCACAAACCACTTATATAATCCCGTCTGAAATTGTTAGATGGTAGTGCGCAATCACGTCTACGCGACGCCGTTTGATAACCACTGGCTAGCGAAATCACACATACGTGACAGCGGCCGTCAAAGTGTTAAAATTGACACTAAAAAATCTAATGACGATAAGAAAATGTTTTAATTTGAAAAGGAGCTATGAGTGATTCAATTTAAAAGGGCAGAATTAATTTTTATAACAAATAAATTATATATAAAATATTATTATTATTATTATATGAAAGACATTACTATTATTATATTAAAAAAAAAAACAATTGATTTAATACATATAGACAGTTGCTTCGATATCTGACGCACGAAAAATAATTGTTTCCAGCCTCCTATTTATAAACCGGTGCTATAAAATGAATGAAAACAAATAGACGAATCTCATTTAAATTCTGCTCTTGTGTTGAATCGTTTCCACAGGAGTGTAAATTGCTCTTTAAGCTTATCGTCAACGGTTTCTCTAATTTGATTGCCCTCGAGATGTTTCCGTTTTTCAACATTTGTCTTTGCACAGACATATATATATATATATATATATATATATATATATATATATATATATATATATATATATATATATATATGTATGTGTATATAATCTTTATTTTAAATTAATTTTATATACATGCATTACAAGTATTATTTATTTTTTAATGCTGAATTAAATACATTAAATTATCATATCAGCCCGAATATAAGATGACCTTGAATGTGAGTTGAGACACAGTTTTTTTTCAAAAGAAATCGAGAAAAAATCATTTTTTACAATCCCTATTATTATTAATTAAATAATAATTATTATTATTTAATCCCTATTTTACAATTCCCAACGAAAACATTAAAAAAATGTCAATTTACATTTTTGTAGAATGTAATATGTACAAAAATTATATTTAAAATTCGATAGTCTGTTATTTAAAACGCCTACAGTGGCGTGCCGGCCTTAACTTGTGAAGATACAAATATAAGACGACCGTTTTTTTTTTGAATATGTGCGATAAAAACCTGTTCGTTCGTGGTTATCAATGGAAATGGTGATTTTTTCTCTGTCTGTGAATGATTGAAAATCTTAAGAGGTATTTTATTTAGAGATTCTCTCTAAAATCTGTTTATAGCTACCAGTTTATGTGTATGTACCGTATTCGGGCAGATTTTCGAACTCTCTCTGAAATCTATCTGAAAAAATCTGTTTATGGCTTCTAGTTTCGGTTCATGTGCCACCTTCAGGTAGATTTTCGAGATTCTCTCTGAAATTTACCTGAAAAAATCTGTTTATAGCTACTAGCTTCTGCACATGTGCCATCCTTGAGTAGATTTTCGATATTCTCTCGAAAATCTATGTTAAAAAAATTGTTTATAGCTGCCAGTTTCGGCTCACGTACCACCTTCAGGTAGATTTTCAAAATTCTCTCCGAAATCTACCTGAAAAATCTGTTTATAGCTATTAGTTTCTGTACATGTGCCCTCTTTGAGTAGATTTTCGATATTCTTTTAAAAATTTACGTTAAAAAAATTGTTTCTAAGCATTAGTTTTGACTCATGTGCCATTTTTAAGTAGATTTTCAAGATTCTCCATGAAAGCTACTTGTAAAAATCTGTTTATAACTACTAATTTCTGCACATGTGCCATCCTTGATTTAATTTTTGAGATTATCTCAAAAATCTACGTTAAAAAAATTGTTTATAGCTACCAGTTTCGGCTCATGTGCCACCTTCAGTTAGATTTTCGACTTTCTCTCTGAAATCTACCTGAAAAAATCTGTTTATAGCTATTAGTTTCTGTACATGTGCCTCTTTGAGTAGATTTTCGATATTCTCTCAAAGATCTACGTTGAAAAAATTGTTTCTAAGAATTATTTTCGGCTCATGTGCCATTTTTATGTAGATTTTCGGGATTTTCTCTGAAATATACTTGTAAAAATCTATTTATAACTACTAGTCTCTGCACATGTGTCATCCTTGATTTGATTTTCGAGATTCTCTCAAAAATCTGCATTAAAAAATTATTTCCAGGTACTAGTATCGGCTCATGTGCCATCTTTAACTAGATTTTCGAAATTTTCTCTGAAATTTACCTGAAAAAATCTGTTTATAGCTACTAGTTTCGGCTCATGTACCATTTTCAGGTAGATTTTCGAAATTCTCTCCGAAATCTATCTGAAAAATCTGTTTATTGCTATTAGTTTTTATACATGTGCCCTCTTTGAGTAGATTTTCGGTATTATTTCTAAAATTTAGATGCAAAAGTATGTTTATAGCTGCTAGTTTCTGTATTTGTATAAAGTTCAGGTAGATTTTCGAGATTCTGTCAAAAATCTACATGAAAGAATTGTTTATAGGTACTAGTTTCGGTTCATGTGTCATCTTTAGGTAGATGTTTGAGTTTCTCTCTGAAATCTACTTGAAAAAATCTGTTTATAGCTACTATTTTCTGCACATGTGCCATTTTTGAGTAGATTTTCGGTATTCTCTCAAACTTCTATTTTAAAAAATCTGTTTATAGCTACTAGTTTCAGCTCATGTGCCATATTCAGATAGATTTCAGAGAGAATCTTCAAAACCTACCTGAAGACGGCACTCGCGCTGAAAACCAGTACTGGAGAACAGGCACTCGTGTTATTCGAACCGACGAAGATCATTAAAACAACGGATTGTAACTGTATTTAAATACTTAACCTGTTAAAAAAAGCATTGTTCGGAAATGTTTATAAAATTAGGAAATGTTTATTCTGTCAGAATATCGCTGGTTTCGGATCAGCTCGCCTTGCTTTACATTTAAACAATTTCAGTTGTCTACACTGCAACGTTTAATACACGAATTTGTATCCATCCTCGAATCATTCACCTTTTTTTTTAAAAGATAGCGGTTGAAGAATTTAATTTTTGATAGTAAATTTAATTCCGGTGCTAAAAAATATATTGTGGTGGTCGTCATTGGGGTATAAAGCGTTTCGACAGCTAAGGCCGTTAGCGCCCGAAAAAAATATATTATAACATTGCAATGAAACATCAATGAATGTCACTTTTTTTACAATCAATAAAACACATTCGAATACTTAGAGAATTTTTTATTTAAAATACATTTATTGGCAAAGAAAAAAATAAATTATGAAAATTACATCATTATACAATAAGGTCTCTGTTTAAAAAAAAACACAAATATATCAATATATCAAATATATCAACACGTGCTATGAAAATAATTCAACAACAGATGCCGGAAACATTTAAAGAAAATTATGATCGATTCAAAGCACGATTGATTTTCATATTTGTAAGGCGGTCGTTTAAACAATTAATAACATGTAATTTTCTATCCGATTTCTTCATTGTCGTTCAAAGTACATTTATTTCTAGTTCTTCAAATTTATGATAGGTCGATTTTTCTGAAAAAGTCTCAACATTTTACGAATCTACAAAAGCTTGTATTGTACAAAACTGAAAAATCTATAACTTGTATAAAAATATGAATTTTTGATTTTTTTTTTAGTTGTCAAAATTCGTGTATTATAAAAAAATCTCATGTATTATAAAGATCCATGTTTTGTGTTGTCTTGACGTTTTTTTTTCCTCATCTTGGATTATCTGAGTTTCTATTCTTCAGTACTTGTTTCGGTACATGAAGCATCTCTTTAGGTAGATTATAGAAACTGTTTTAAATTCTACCTGAAGATGACACACATACCGAGACTAGTACTGGATAAAGACAACTCAGATGATTTAAAAACAACGAATATCAGATGAGACATTAACTGGATCACTTGTATAAAAAACATACAATTAAAAAATTAATATTTATTTATTAAGATTGTTCCATTCGCTGCAAAACCATAATACTTTTTTCTATTCAATACTTGATTATCGATTATTTTCGATTGTTGCTTATTAGAATTTTTTTCTACTTTACTGATCTGGATATAATAGAATTTCTATTCAAATGTATACAAGAAATAATAAGAATCGATCAATAATCAATTACTGAACGTTCGAGATAAGAAAAACGTTCTGCGGTTTGTGGAATGTGCGAGAAAAATTGGCGTGGAAGAGAATTTAGCTAAAGTTCTGAAACTAAACTGATTATCAAGATTAGTTGATCGTTTGTAGTGCGTTACATGAATGCAATGTGAAGATTTCACAAATGAGATCCATTTTTATCTCACACAGCACTAAAATTCAATTCGATCAAATCTTTAATAAAAATTAGGTCGGTAGAAAAATACTTGCGGTTTATGATCTCGAAATTCATATAAAAAACCGTAATTATTTTTCTACCGACCTAATAACTATCGATCGTTTTCGATTCTCGCTTGTGGGAATTTCCGGCGTAACGTGAGGTTTTGTTATTCCATTATTTTCAGATCGCCAAGGCACTGGAGATCAAAAATCTAAGTTTTTTTGTTTTGTACCCAGAAGTATTGAGAATGACGTCATTGGCATCGAAATGCGCAGAGGCGAGAATAAAAAACGATCGATAATGATTTATTGACCATCTTTGATCAGTTTTGTGCGATGAAATGAGAATTTATTTGTGAAAAAGTGAACGTATCCACAATATCGGAATATTTTTACATTTTTATATTCGTTTCGTTTCTGATTAATTTTAAAATCTGTTTTTTTTTTATGTATAAAAAATTGTTATTTATACGAGTATTAATAATATCAGTCAGACTGTGTTAAAACCCAACGATTAAATATTAAATTACAATATTATTACCGATTAAAAAAATATATAACACTCGATATTATAAGAAAATAAAGTAAAAGAAAGTATTAGTTAAAATTGATTTAAGGGTAGAAGTCTTTAAATAGAATAGTAATTGAAATTCTTAGATGACTGAAAGAAAGTATTTCTAAATCAAGGTGTCAGTGTAGAGAAGGTTTAGAAAGAATTGAACAGTCAGGTAGAAAAAGAAAATCGTTCGTTTTTACAGAAAATAGAAGAAAGCCGTAAGTGCGTGCAGAAAGAATATCTGTATAGGAAAAGTACGCGTGTAAAAAAGATTTTATTAAAAAGGAATTATAAAAATAAATCTCTTTTCATAACAGTTTACAATAATTGACATTTTCTATTTTATATAAAACTTATTTACAAATATCGCATGCTCCTTTGATCAGTTGGTTCGAAATTTATGGTAATTCAATTTGTTTACGGATTCGAATTTGTGTGTGTGTGTTTGTTTTTTTTCTATAAAATTCGATTGTTTAATAATACAAGGCGTTGTGTAAATCGAATGGTCGGACCGGTTGGGCTGATCCGGCTCTTGGTATGCGAATGATACGCATGTTGATTTCTTGAGGCGAGACGTTACGAAGGAAGAATTTCTGGAAACGGGACGAGAGCACCCATATGCTGCCGTCCAATTCCGAATAACGTACTTCCGCTGCGAACTGCAATCTTGTCGAATCTTGAGCGATTATTCTGAAAAAGACGGTGTTTTCAATACAGATCTTATTTTTTGGGAGTTGAAATACTCTGGGAACGACGCGCACGTGGTAAATCGTTGTGAAACGAAACCGTGGGACGGAGAGCGGGGTCCGTGCCGACGGTTGAAACGAAATCTCGTGTCGAAACTGGAGTGGAGGTACACGCATAAGAGTAGGGTGTTGTGTAGTGCGGTGTCTAAGAGTGCTTGTACAGTTTTATATATTTAAACCGAGGAGGGCTATGAGAAGGAGACCGAACTCGCCCGATTGCCTATTGTAATCAATTTATGAAAAGATGAAAAAAAAAAACGCGCGTCGATGCGTTTTTTTAACGCGCGTGCGAATAAAATAATAAAATCTGAACGTTTTTTGTTTATGCAACATAGCTATCCTGATCGAAATTGCTTATAGTTGACTGAAAAGAATTAGAATATACAACGTTTCATTTGTCTTTGTGTTATAAACACCTTCTATCTTTATCTAATACCAATTTAAACATTATAACGTATAGGAAATCAACGAACGAACATCTTTTGTTTCACTGTTCTGACAAAATAACTAGAATAAAACAATCTATCCGTCATCGATAGCGTGATTAAATAGAAATATATAAACAAATGCAGAGAGCATTGAGAATGAAGACAGCTGAACGCATCCGAGTATTTGAATCCGGTTTCATTTCAATTGAATGCTGTTGCTGTACATTGCTCCTTTTTCGATTACATAACACGGCAGAACGGTAAACGAATGCACGTTGCACTTTTAAAACTGTAAACGGAACATGGCTGCACGTTTTGAATTCCCGATCACTTTCATTCAAGTCTGATAAGGTATATGCGGAATGAGTTAATGTGAATTTTGAACAGTGTCTCTTTCTGTTAATTATTTTTTGATATTTTGCGTGTATATTTACACATGATTAATTTTTATCCACTTCACTTATTAGTGAAGTGGATAACAATTAGTATGAAAGACACGGAAACAGCTGTCTGTTAATGAAATGATTAGACATTTATATTTATTTATACCTCTGTTTGTTCGTCTGTGGATGCCATGCCGAGACAGCGGTTTCAGTCAAAGGACTGAAGATAAGTTCATCTGTCGACGAGTCGACGGCTAATCCTAAACCTTGAGAGCTCTTGCGTCCGACGAATTTCACAGGCAGTTGTTCATTTTCAGCGAGCGGTCCCTTTTGTAATGCTTCGACTGGGACACTGAATACTCTGGAATTTTACAAATAATTCCTTTAAAAAATCATATCACAGTTATAATTTTTTTGATACCGTGAATAAATCCTGTTCGATGTGTGGATTTTCACAGGTATAACAAACATTGTTTTTCCTAATCAGAATTTATAGTATAAAAGTTCAATTCTATGATTACATTAAGACAATTATTTTAGAAATATTCAAAATTGGTTAGTTAACCCTTAACGGTTGAAAGGTCCCAATATGGGGACATGTAAAGAATTTAGTTTTCATTTCATTTATCAGTGCTGTAGTTTTTTTTTTATTATCAAATATTGTAATTTATTACATTAGATAGTTAGTTGATCATGCACTGACATTGGTGCAATCTAAACGGAAAAAATTTCGTCGCCTTTCAAGAAAGCAACAACAGTTCCAATGAAAACCTCCCTGAAAATGATGAAGATTGAAAGGACGTTACAGAAAATGACCCTGACATAACTAAAATACCTTTCACAACATTCCCTAAGATACCGGGCGCCCGAATTCCCCAAGATGCGACAGGACCATTACAATTTTTCCAGTTATTTTTTTTTACCAATGAGCAATATAAATAAAATCAATTTTATTTATAAATAAAATTAAAATATTTATAAATAAAAATATGAAATAAATGTTTATAAATAAAAAAATATTCATAAAATATTTTATAAATGAAATTGATTTTATTTATAAAATTACAAATCAACTAAATACCTTGAATTTATATCTAAATAAACCAGTATAAATGTGTTATTCAAGTGTTTATTCTTATAAACGTTTTATAAGCTGTCACCTAATTTTCTGTCGTCATATGGGCGAGTATTACAAAAGAAGCTCTCGACCGTTAAGGGTTAATTTAATGTTATAATACAAGTGTTTAACATTTTCAATCCGGCGCGCTTTTTCATACTCTGAATGACGGGTCAGTGCGTGATTGAAAGTTGTTTATTCTTCTGGCGGCACTTGTTTGCTTGCTTTTAAAATACACTTGCTTTGAGAATACACTACCTCAATCCGTGTCAAATCAGTAGGCGTGGACTTCAATTACAACGGATTGACACCTCCTCCTATAACTTTACATTTAGATGCAGCTTTCTTTACATTATGCTTTTATAAATATAATTCGAAACATATATATATATATATATATATATATATATATATATATATGTATATATAAACCACCGGTAGATCATGTTACCTGATGATAAAAATTATGTGTGGACCACCGGTGGCTCATGTCACTAGATAAAAGCACAGCTCGTGAACCGCCGGCGATCCACGACGTGCTAGATTATTAGTGTCAAGAAAATATTACAATCGGCGGTACGTGTGAGCATTGATTTTATGTTCGAACGAACTGTCGAGTATTGTTGTGTTTTTGTTTACCTGTCTGTGGCAAGTGGTTGGTAATACAGAACTCTAGATGCGACTGATAACGCCATGCCAACAACGCCGTCCATGAGCGAGAACCGTTCACCGTTAATGTTGTATTCGTTGAAATCGGGATCGGGGAACATAGAGGGATGCATCACACGCCACGATGTGTCTTTTGCTGAATTGTAGATCACTATACCTGTGGAAAATATATAATTCCATTGAAAACTGATGAAAATATATCTATCTATCTATATGTATATATATATAAATATAAATATATATATATATATATATATATATACATATTTATATATATATATATATGTTCCGTATAATTTCAAAAAATGGACAAAAAATTGTATAAATTTTATAAAAGTGTAGAAACTTTGTATTAAATTATTATTAACGATGACACCCGAAGTTACACGACAAATTATGATATCGGTTTCATAGCAACTGTTCAAATTGAAAAAACATTTTATTGTTCATAATTTAAATAGATGGCCTTGTGGGGCCGGTTTGATATTTAAAACTATTGCGGTGCTTTTACCGTTGCCGGTAATTGTCTGCGGTTCCCTAATTGATAGTTGGTATGATGTGTGGTATGTGAAGTATGTTGGTTGTGATGTGGTATTTGAAATTTTTTTCGATTGTCTTTAAATGTCCGTTATGGCCGGGAAAAAGATTGTTAAAAAATCGAGAGTAAAGTAACAACTGTCAAATCAAATCAAATAACAATTTATTAAGGACAATCATGTCTAAGCTATTTACACGGGTGTAATGTGTCTGTGCGGTGTTGCGTTGTTACGTGTGTGCGGTTCCCGCGCCGTGGCGCCAACCGCTTCCGGCCAGGATTTGTAGCGTCGTGTTGTTGCATTTTTGTTTTGTGTTGTTTCTGCAGGTTTCGGTGTATGCCCGGAAATTTTCAAAAACCGGACATGACCTTAATTTTAGAACTTATGTACTAACTTATATACTAACTTACATGCTAAAATAACAACTGTAATGACTTTAATGAAGTGTGCGATTTTATAAAATAAATGGCGCAATATAACGGTGAGAGTAATTATATAGACATACTAACATACATATATATATATATATATTCCAATATTGAGCTAATATATGCGATACGAGAGAGCGGTGGCGGAGCCCCCTGTGGTCGGAGAGCGTAGCGACTTAGGGGGAAGAGCCCGCTAGTGATTCAATAAACATTTTTTTTAGAATAGTGTATTTTTTTAGAATTTTTTAGAAAATACATTTTTAAGAGCAAGCCTGCTTTGTTTTTCAATCCAGATGTCTGTTATTATTTAAAAAATATATTTTTCGCATGAAAATATCAGGCTTGCAAATTAATTCGGTGCTTTTTTTATAGAAAACGAATGTTTACGGAAAAATGAAATTTCAATCTTCAAAATATCGCCCATTATTTCGTATAATTTTACATGTTTTATGTATGTATAAAACAATTTTATGAATACATTTTCGATCCATTATCTAGTTTAATTTAATGTCTACTTCGAACTACAATCACTGATAAAATCACGATAATTTCTTTTCCGAGACTGACTGCGATCTAATTTCAAATATAACAAATGACAGTCAGTTTTTATTCGTGAATTGTGAGAAGTTCACAAGACAGCAAAATCGCTTACTCAATTCGATTTTTTTTTAAACTGTTATCAGTTTATATTTCACTTTTATTTCCTGGTAAAACCGAACCGTACAGTTCGCACACAATTCTAATTTCCTTTAAATATTTATTCTTTTTTTTTATCTCTGGCATCTAAAGTGTCTTATTTATTCGAGGAACAAAGTATTACATGCGTACTTTTATTATAGATTGTAATGACCTTAATAAAGTAGTCAATGTTATTTATAATTCATAACTGGACAAAAAGGTGTTGTGCATATAAAACGTACTACTCACATTTTTCTGATTATATGCAAGAATTGAAAGTAACTGTGTGTGTATTTATTATATACGTTCACTAATAAAAAAATAAAACGTTCTAAAATTATCTCAATAAAAAATAACGTTCTCCTTATGTTATTAGTATGTTTTTGTAAACAAGTTCAATCGAGTACAAAATATTTTTTTAAGTGACATAGAACGGTCTGTAACAATTGGAATAAAAGTAGTTTCACACAAATGTATTCTGTGTGAAGAAATAAAATTTATAAAAAAACTATAATGTTTCATCCGAATTACAGGCATAAGAAAATTAATTTTTATTATTTATTGAAATATGTGAATAAAACATAAAATTGTTCAATAAAGTATTTGTTTCATCTTCAATTTTCGAATATGCATTATAATTGAAAAATATCTATACAAAATGTCATCAAGTAGTTAAGTTATTTCTGAATTGTCGTAGGAGGCTTTGTCAACGAACAACGTTGTTTAATGGCAAAGATGTGTCAGTTAGTTGTCTAGCAATCTATGATCTGCTCAAAATAACAGATACAGATATTCTGCTAAGACTGAGAAGACTGTTAGTGTGTATTTTTGTATCGCATTTTTCTATGATTAACCCTTTCGCGACGGCAGAACTGGCCGTCAGTGCGTTATTGATGAATCGGTCGTCGTGCCATTAGTGTACACTGTACGCTTGAAAGTGTCTCGCATTTTCGGAGCGCCCCTACGCTCGTGTACTAATTATGTATGATAAAAATGGTCCATGGCATACTTAAAATTAAATAATGTGTTATATATATATATATGGTATATATATATATAATTAAATTTATCCTATAAAAAATTATCGATGACGTCGACTTATTTATTTATGACGTTGAGGTTTCTATGGTATCCAAATATGTTTACATCATATATAAAATAACAAATTGTAATCTGTCTTAGACAATGATTATATAGACGTACTAATATATATATATATATATATATACATGTAAAAAATCAAAATTCTTCACAAGAAATTTTCGATGACGTGGACTTATTTACTTATGACGTTGAGGTTTCTATAGAAACCAAATATGTTTCTTTCATATATAAAATAACAAATTGCAATCTGTCTGAAATAATGATTCTATAGACATACTTAGATATATATATATATATATATATATATATATATATATATATATATATATATAACAATTACGTTGCTATATATCTGATAATTATTATATAGACCTGAGTTTTAAAAAATGTATTTATTGTTTCATTCGGTTGCATGTACAGACTTATAATTGACAAGTGGGTGAGCACAGCGAGCCCGAGGGTTGGTGAGCGAAGAGAGTATGGGCGAAGCCCCATAATCTCTCTCTCTCTCTCTATATATATATATATATATATATATATAAATATAACATGTTACAAATTGAACAATTTGTACACCTCTAGTGTAATAAATTCGAGCGACTTCCTCGCATCTCGAACATAATAATTCAACTCAACGTATGTGACTTCGCGTTAATTGTTGTTAATAAATCAACACATAATAATTGAACACACCTGGCGCTGCTGTGTCAGTCATGTAAACAGTGGCGGCATCGCAGCTTCCTCCCGTCGTCGCCTCGTCGACGACAATGTTTGTGAGCAGGGAATTGGGACGCAGGACTTGGCGCGGTAATTCGATGACACGCACTGCAGTGTTGGTGCGCAAATCGAATATTACAATCTTCGGCGGACATACTCTTGTAAAGTCGTCAATAGATGTCATGATGCCGGAGTCTACTACCCATAATCTGGACAACAATTAATTTCTATTTAAAACGAATTTCAATTTAATTATATATATATATATATATATATATATATATATATGTATATGTATATATATTCCCGCAATCTTATTGGAATATTGTATTGGTATTCTTCGTCGTTTTGCTTATTTGAGTTTTCTATCTTCTATGCCTAATTTTAGAATGTACTCTATGTACAAAAAATTTGGTATCTATAATTGTAGAAACCTGTAATTGTTCTACACATTAACACATTGGTCTATTGATACTAATCGGGGGTGTAAGGATTGAGTTTGATGTTTAACAAATTGAAAACCTGTCTATCCCTTCATAAATAATAGTTTTAATGAAAAATATTAGCAGTAAACTGTGTTTATTGCACTGCCACGGTGTCTTTTAGAACAGACCGGGCTGGAAGGGTTAAAGAAAAAGATATATATATATATACATATAATATATATATATATATATATATATATATATATATATATATATATATATATATATATATTGTTAGATGAGACCTGAAGCCGATCGTCTAGATTCCTTATCCGTGTGTTACCATGGAAACGCACTGTTATTGTTTATAATAAACATTGACAGTTTAAGATAAAATAGAATCAAGCGACAGACGTAATGTGCGTGGACGAGGATTGTGATGAACTTCAGGCTTGTACAGTTGCATTATCCACCGCCGTTGTTATTTATAATCATTTCTAAATAAATTGGTATATATTTTGTGTTAGTATTAACGCACCCCTTTCCCACACACGCTAACAATATATACAATTGCTTGTATTTATTACTGCAATCTCATTGGAATATTATATTGGTATTCTTATCTTGAATTTCTATCTTTTATCACTAATTTTAGCATTAACTCTGTCTACAGATATTTTGAGATGTAAAATTGTAGAAACCTGTAATTTTTCTGTACATTAACACATTGTTCTGTTGATACTAATCGGCGATGTAACGATTAAATTTGATCTTTACTAAATTAAAAATTCGTCTATCCCTCCATAAATAGTAATTTTCATGAAAAATATCAGCAGTGAACAGTATTTACTGCACGGCCATGGCGAGTTTTAAAACGACACCGGGCTAGAATAGTTGAAGAAGAAAAAGATGACATTTAATCTGTATTCTCTTAAATATTTTTATGATTGTTTCTTATTGTAATTTTCAACGGCACTATTAGAGATCCAGGGCGCATTGTAAAACGAATAATAATACTTTTGTTCGCCGATTTGTACGCGAATCATTTTTACCTATTGTATGAAATCGCAACGATGCACATATTTAATTTACTAATTAACTTATTAAGACCGACGTTGACAAAAATGTATAAAAATCGCCGAATTTACTAGCGAGCGGCCGCGTCACGCAATCGACTTTCAGAAGCGTTCGTTTCGATTACATAACCGGCACCATTGTTTCCAATTCAGATCAACGCACTTGAGAACTTTCATTTTCATTCAACAAAAGTCCTATAACGCGCGTGTAATTCGCTCAAAGTGCTCATCTCGTGCCGACGTTCACCGCCGTGAAACGGCCGCACTTTAACGAATGAAATTCGGTCGATTGTTGGGTAAGCGAGCGACGAGCCGACCGTTATATCGGTCAGACGGTGTGTTTTTATTGTAATTATATTCTTACCTGTTACACGAGTCTTTGCGTATACGATAGACGGATATCAGACCGGTGCAGTTGAGGTCGCCTCGCGCCGCGCCGTGCCAAGACCAGTCCGGATATGCGGACAGTATCGGCGATTCCTCGAGGGTGCGCGTGCGCGGGACCACTGACAATGTCGCTGCGACGCCGGCACGTAATCTAGGAACCGCTACGAACAAACGGTCTTCGGTGATTTCCAAACCGGTCGGTACATTGTTTTCAGGCCTGAAACGAAATCGAAAATATCAATTATGAGACACATAAGACTCGACATGTTTTTGAATTAGAGAATTCGTTGTCTCCTAAACTTATAAGAAAGTTGATCGGTACAATTCTCATAAAATATACCACACAGTAACTATTAATACCTTTCAGTTATACAAAAATATATGTGGTAGTTCATAGAATCCACGCGTTCGACGTTGAACTTCATTTGTTTGGTAGCATTATGACTTAAATTTACTAGGTTTATTTTTGTTTTTTTATAATTGAAAGGTGCATAAAACATGTGCCGCTAAAAAATATAATTGAATAAGAAGAATTGATTTATAAAATTTAAAAAAACAATTTTATATTATCAAAGTATGTTTATGTATTCGATTTACATAGTTTCGTTATTATTACTTTTTACCTCAGTGTCATTTCGTTCATTATCAGTTCAACGCCTACTTGATTTCGTCAGAAATTCGATAAAAACAAAAGCCCTCCTGACGACACATAATAAAATAACAAGAATAATAGAAACTATTTTATACGTAGATAAACCCACGTATAGCGTTTTTAATAATCGTATCGACCAATAACTAATTACAATTAAACATGTTTATTTTTAGAACTGATAGTTTTAAAATCAATTGTAATAAAACAGAATTCAATCGAATAACAGTTGAATAAAATACAATTCTAATACACGTTCACAAACGATTTATTTTTTCATTCCACAAAGCACACTTTTTTTTCTCATCGAAAATGATCAATAAACGATTGTCGTTTTGTTACTAACGACAATCAAAAATCTGACGAAAATCGAGTAGGCTCTGTAACACTTGACAGTTCTTTATTTTTTGAATTTCTTGAACAAAGTCATCCTGGTGTGCTGGAAAATGTATTCTTAATTTTTTGCGATGAGAAAATATATTCTATACTTTCAATTTTTTTCCATTCAATTACTTAAAAACACATTGCGTGAGAGATTCAAATCGAAACTTCGATCACAGACAAGATTCTTATATCAGATAAAATATATTATTGAGGAAACGGATCGTTTATATAACAATCAAACGAGCTAGTTAAGAGATATTTCGACAATTCCGCTCTATATTATTTGTTATAATATAGATGTTTAAATTTAATTACACATTTTCTCAGAAGAAAATCTCGGCCCAAACGCACGATAACCGAAATCTGAACAATCGCTGAACACGTTTCCCGTATTAAAAACATACTCTCTCGCCGAAAAAACGTAAGCAATTGTTTGCAAATTCGGTTACGCATATTTAATTATATATATTTATATGAGCGTTTAGACTATCAGTGAAAGGACATGAATTGTACGACGAGGTTTGAAAAACAATGCAGCGCTTCGAATGTTGAATGGAGATTAAAATTAATAATAAACAAATGAAGAGTTTATTTATATGAGAATCAACACACTCTATTTCGAAAAAACGCCACAAAATAATGAATTACTGGCAGTTATGAATTTTATTTCATTTTTAAGTGTTTTGTAAATTATACACACCAATCAATAAATCAAAATGTAATTGTAACCATGAACTAGTTAATAGTGAATCGGTTTATTATAATAATTGCGATAACATTCAATTACTACATGAATTCATATATATATATATATATATGTGAGAGAGACAAACAGTTAAGAACTAGTGAAAAATATTTGGTTGGTAGGAAAAAAATTGCGGTTTTTGTTTTCTGAATTATAACCTTACTTTTTTTCAATGCAAATGTCATTTCATCGTGTTCTTGTCAATATCATTTTAAAGTGCATTTTTCGGTCCGTATTTTGGTGACATTGACTTCGGTTTTATTATTAATTTTGTTTCAAATTCGGGTACTGAATAAAAGATGGAAAATAAGTAAATAGGAGCATTTTTATGGGTTCAAAACGTGCGGTAAAACAGCATAAACTGCTCGTAAACTAAACGATGGTTTTGGTGTGGGTGTTGTTAAGGAACGTGCGGTGCAATTGTGGTTCCAGAAATTGAATGATAAAGAAGCTCGCTGGCGTCCTTTTATTCATAACGACCGACTAAAGTCGTTATTTGAATCAGTACCACTCACAACGATTCAAGTGCTTGTACAAAAGTTAGATTTTAGTCATCCAACAGTTCTGGACCACTTGAAACCACTTAAATTAAAAAATGTACATGAATTTGAAGGTCATACACCGCAATCATTTTTCTACCAACCTAATATCATGATTACAATTTAAATAAATTTTATTAGATACTATTTTTTATTAACTTTTCGAGTGGCAGTGAAAATTTTCATACACTTACAAAAAATCCAGGACAATTTCAAACAGAAACGCATGGTTATAGAAAAAAAATATATATTTCGGTCAATTTTGAATTAAAGTTAATGAAATTTTTACACAATACTAATAACGTATTTGACTTCCTTTACTGGCGATAAAAATAATTCGAAAGATATTACAAAAAAATATATAAATGAAATCCTTTCACAAAAACTTGAAAATGAAACTATTTTTGTACAAAAAAATCTGCATTCGTTGTCCTTTCGAATGAGTAGTTTCGGGATTTTTGTGAATCATAACTGTTATAAGTGGATATACGTAATCCAAAGAACGTTTCATATACATTTGTGCTCTTTCAGACACAATCCGTGAAAGCATTCCTTGTAGATCGAACAGATGAGACAGGAGGATTTTATTGGGCCTTCATCATTATTGCTGTATACGGCACGACGCCTACGGGTACGGAATTACACAAAATGTGTAAATCAGTGGATTTTATGTTATAATGAATCAAACGATAGGATCAGGTGTTAGATTAGTGTAGTCTTGGGTGTCTAGATTACCACTAAACGCGTCTACATTGCTTATCCTGTCTCATTTTTATACCGTCGTTCAAAACTTGCCAATTATAAGCATGACCATGTAACTGAATGAAACAATTAACATATTTGGGTATCATAGAAGCTGATGTCTCAAATAAATAAGCTGACGTCATGGATTTATATATATATATATATATATATATATATATATATACATATATATATATATATATATGTATATGTATATGTGTATATATATATGTATATATATATATATATATATTAGTATGTTACATAAACATTCTTGTTAATAGATTATTAAATAAAAATAAAATAAAATAAAAATAAATTTTATTGACCATAATATATAATACAGGGCCGGGTTTGGCCTTATGTTTATGAAATTTGTGCGGTGCCCTTACCTGGGTCGGTATTTAACCGCTTTTGTGGGGTGTAAGTAGTGTGTTGTATTAATTGTGATTTTTATTAATGTCTCTTGCGCGGGTTCCGGGAAAAATAAATTATTTTTCGCAAGATGTTATTTTATAGTATTTAGTGGATAATTTTGATTGTATATATATATATACATAAAGTTATATGTTAGTATGCTATATAATAATTATTTCAATGTGTTATTTTATATATGAGATAAACATATTTGATTACCATAGAAACGTCGACGTCATAAATAAATAAGTCGACGTCATCGAATATTTGGGTATCATAGAAGCCGACGTAAATTTTTCATTTCGTTAAAGATTTAAGTTGGCGTTAAGCCGTTTTTTGACAAAAGATTTGATCACCGCACGGTGTTCAACTTTATCCATTTCAACAACGGCACGAAAATAGCTTTATCTAAATTGATGTTCACAACGAACTACTCGGCACATTCATTATAGACTTTGAGGTTATGTATAAGATAAGTATCGCTTTGTAAATATTTAAAATATCACCGCCACCTATATGTTAGGCCGAGAACTTTTCAAATCAGCCTCGTATAAAGCACACGTATATTCTTGAGATACAGATTTTCGAACAGTGCAATTAAATTTAAACCGATTAATATATACAAGAATACTGATAACTGCAAGTCTGATAAGTCCATTAAATAGATCTCTTAATCGTTACATGTGAAAGAAAAATTAACAACGAACCAACCTTGATACATTTGCTGTTCTATAGAAAAGTGTTTCGTCTCATGCAGTCATGGCGAAGACATCTAAGTAATCACTCGCCATTCGAAATTAACTGACACAGTTTTGAAAATGTTATAACTAATAACTGCACATTAAAAAATGATTCGATCGGTCGTCAGATTCGGTTCGTTAAAGTTCAAGAAGATGTTTCTTATTTTAAGTTTTTATTTTTTTTTAAACGTTCGATGTGTTCGCACGTCCTTTCTATTATCTCATTTTGAAATGCGGTTTACCTGAAGTGACTTTCGTTCTATCATCTCTAACCTTGGTGTAATGCATTAGTGTCTTTCTTTTGATCTTGTGTCTATTAACATTTACATCAATACAAATAATGAACGTTGTGGAAAAATAAAATTTAAAAATAAAATGTAGAAAAATAAAATTCTTAGTAATTGAATTTATTGATATTAAATGTGATCAGAATTACACTCAACTTTATATATATATATATATATATATATATATATATATATATATATGTATATATATATGTATATATGTGTGTGTGTGTGGTATACGTTATACAAACGAATTACGTCATAACATCATACGTCATATTAACGTCATACATACAAAGTCATAGCTGTCTAGGCAGGCAATATCATAGAACAAATAGATTGTTCCAGAACAATCTAGAGGGCAAATTACTAACCAACAGCTCGATATAAAAAGGGTGCTTAGGACAGTTATCGACTGCATTTGTTCAACAATATCTTTGAAATCATTCAAAGATATTAATGTTGTGTGCAATTTATGTGGAAAATGAGAAGAAAATCATTATTGGACGAAACTCCCAAAACAAGATATGCCTAGTATTCGCTTTCGACACAACCATAGTTTCTTGTAAATCTGCATGATCACTGTTCACCAGATGGACAAGGAAAGATATTAGTTATCATGGAAGTGTCAAAAGAGAATATTAGGCATATTGTCATTATCTACCTATATATATATATATATATATATATATATATATATATATATATATATATATATATAACCATTATCTACAATATTAGGCATATTATAATATTGAGAAAACATTATAAGCAGATAGCTGCTATCAAATCACTGATCAGTATTAAAAACAAAGGAAAATCGACAAATTCTCTCTCTCTCTCTCGCATTCGTGCAATCATATTCGCTCCATCTCTCTCCTTCCGGCTATGTCAATGGTAACGTTTTTCGTGACACGCCGTACGATTTTACACCACGCCGACGCGCCCACAGAAGTTTCACTTCAAAAACAATCTTTAAAAATCAATTCTTCATCTCCTATATTCGAGGCACTGCTCGCATCAGTTATTTTTTTCCGCTCGTTTGTTTCGGACGGGACAAAATGACACAATTGAGAAAAAAAAATAAAACGCGATAATAATAATAATGATAATAAAAAACAGTCTATAAAAATGAACACAGGAAAATATGTCAGTTGTTAAAATTACTTCGAATAAAAGTGGTTGATAACTACTTTTTAGAATAAGTGGTCGATAAATTGACAAGGAGATAAGGAGATTATTGAAGGCAGTAATTGAAAATATATGTTGTTTTAAATACTTTTTCAAATAATTTTTAATTCCTTGAGTTATTGCTTATAATACGCGAATATATGTGCAACATTTCTCTCTCTCTCTCTCTATATGTATATACACTATATATATATATATATATATATATATATATATATATATACATATATATATATATATATATATATAAATATATAAATATATATATACATATATATATATATATATATAAATATATATATATATATATATATATTTGCATATATATATATATATATATACAGTGACAAAATGTAAAAAGTTTGCCATTTCGCAATTCTTTACTAATGCAGTGTAACAGATGACCATGAAAAATCAGATACATTTTTGATCGTTCAATAACATATTTGACATTATAAACGACTCAGTTATGCAATTAAAATTTCTATTCAGAGATTTATCGCCGAAAAAAATGTATATGGATCAATAATTATGTAAATAAATTCGTATTCGAAAAACTGAGAACGTGTTTCTAATTCCGTCCGTGCCTGTGCTGTACGTTTGTCTGTTTAATAACTATTTCATGTTAATATCGAAGGTGCGGAGATTTTTTTAAAAGTATATGAAGAATTTTTCGTATTAGAAATTTGTTTACAGAGTTCGTTCTCGTATATTGTTTTTGTTTTTCGATTCGAATTAAACGGAGTAGCCTGGTATTAAAATTCGAATTCGTCGACATGTAAATGGCGAACGGTGGTATAAAAACGATTAACCTCGAATGTGTACCTTGTTTAACAATAATCTTTAATTCTAATAATTTTTAACACTTAACGCTTGACGGTCGAGAGCTTTTTTTTGTAATTCTCGCCCATATGACGACAGAAAACTAGGCGAAAGCTTATAAAACGTTTATAAGAATGAACACTTGAATGACGCATTCAAACTGGGTTATTTAGACATAAATTCAAGATATTTAGTTTATCTGTAATTTTATAAATAAAATTAACTTTTATAATTTTTGAGAGTATGATATTTTTCAAAGACCAGCGATTCTCAACTTTTTTTTCGTCACAGTACACTTTTAATAATTTAAAAATTTGGCGACATACTAACATATATATATATATATATATATATATATATATATATATATATATATATATATATATATATATATAGAGAGAGAGAGAGAGAGAGAGAGCAAGAACAAGAGAGAAATCCGATATTTTATTGCAACTGATAGTAAATTAAGTTATCAGTCGGTAGGAAAATAATTGCGGATTTTGTTGTTTAATTTTTACATTTTTTTTGACACTTTCATATGGAAACCTAAGTTGAATCATCCTACATAAACATTTCGAATACCTATAACGACATATAGTGATCAAATGCTCCACTATTATCAAACCCTGAGACTAAATAATGTAACTGAAGTCGACATACCTGTACATATTTGCATAGTTGAAGTCGTACGGCGGAAAGTCGAAGTTCAATAGACTCCATTGTTTCACCACTTCTAGCGAACCCGCTCCGCACAAAAACAACACCGAACACAAGAACGCACCACCGAAACTCATTGTCGACAAAGCTGGACGTCACAGCCGCTAGTACTCTTTTCTTTTTTAAAAAAAAACAACACGCCGGCACCTGAAACGAATAATTCGTGGTTAGAAATCAATTTGTGTCGAATACGTTCGGTTGATTTGCAGTGAAACTTTTTTTTAAAGTATAAACTAATAAACTGGCACTGTTAACGTTAAAGAGAGCATATCTTTGGTGCGTACGTTTGTAAACTTGTCGAAAAATCGAAAGTAGCCTGTAGCCATTACATTCATGTTATCTGTACCAAGAAAATAAACGAATAAAGTAATGAACTAGTTATGATTTACACATTTAAACACACACATCACACACACACATACACATACACACATATATACAAAACACACACATACACACACAGATATATATATATATATATATAAATTATTTGAAAGCATTTGCAACTAACAAACAAAAAAGAATCGTAGAAAAATTACTGTATTTATTTCTGAAATGAGTATTAGTTTGAAAATAAAGAATAAAATGTTTAATTGATAAAAAAAAATACACAAGTCTCTTTGTGATATTTGCCAAAGAAACAAGAAAACTGATTTTCACAAATATATTCATTTCTCACTTGAAAAATCATAAAAAAATTTTTTTTATACAAAACTGTTCAATAAATCATCTTAAAAAGCATGTCCTGGCCTCAATCTCGTCTCTAAAATGCCAAAGGTACAGAAAAATCCGATTTTGAAATGATCGGAAGTGTTCGATTAGACATTTTTGACTGGAAGAGTTTGTGTGATGAAACAAGAATTGATTTGTGAAAGAGAGTTTAGCAGCAGTGTTAGAACTGAATCTCAAGAAATCAAGAGATCGAGCTATCTTCGCGTTTATGTCATATGTGGCAGAGAAATCACCCGGTTCGGAATTTATTTAAGGTCTCTTATCGTAAATAAATGATTTTTTTTTCAATCCATAAACTGTGACAGTTCTTTTAATCAAACATGTTTAATAAATCTACAGTGCAACACCTCTGGAGCCCTGTCGGTGTACGAGGGGGAACGATTTGTAGAATATAAACGCACATTTAAAGCGCTCCGGCGTTCTTTATCGCGCGCCCTTTAATCACAGTCAGCTATGTAGAGTAAGAGTGCAGGAGGGGGAAAAGATATCGTTCCTCTACCGCAATTCGCGGTACGACAGGGAGTACTGTATCAGATCTTTCCGCACATCCGAACTGTGTATACGATTGGTATTGTAATCGACTGAGTAAAAATGACAATCGAAATGATCAATAATTGAACATTTTTGATATTTGTACGATGAAAAAATCGATTTGTGGAAGTGAATTTCGCACACAGTGTCAGAACTCTTATTTATGATTATTTTTCTTGTGTGGTAAACGTACAACGCTGTCAATTAACAAAGAACTTTATCAAATAAACAAAAACATATCGTTATCACATTCTTTAGAATCGAGGCAGGCGAGTGCAGAGAACATTCAATGCCTGGAAATAATTTGAACTAAATTTCTCAGCTAACAAATATTTTTCAAATAGAATTTGAGTACCGGATCTTTTCTTTGTGTTTATCATTCCGTTTAATCATTTAAAAAATACTATCTGTTATTGTCTAAAGCAGTGATTCTCAATCACTGTGCCGCGGGATTCTTGAAGTGTGCCGCCACTGCGAATACCCATACATAAGTGACGTCAGACAAGTAGTCCATTCGGTTCTACCTTCCTAGCGGGGATTGGCTGAACCAATGACTATTACAGTTCTGGCTACATACTGACTAACAAAGCTACATTCTAGCTATATACGAATTTCGCATTAGGTGTAATTTGTAATTTATCATCAAATAAACATTTTGTTTACTTTGTAATGGAATTTCATTTTGTATTTCATTGAGAATTATTATCGTACGCTGTTTTTACAAAATATATTATAGGTACATCGATCAATTAACCAAGTAAAATTCTTTTAAATTTATCTTACTGTTAGTGTGTCGCCAAATTTTTAAATTATTAAAAGTGTACCGTGACGGAAAAAAGGTTGAGAATCGCTGGTCTTTGAAAAATATCATACTCTCAAAAATTATAAAAGTTAATTTTATTTATAAAATTACAGATCAACTAAATATCTTGAATTTATATCTAAATAACCCAGTTTGAATGTGTCATTCAAGTGTTCATTCTTATAAACGTTTTATAAGCTTTCGCCTTGTTTTCTGTCGTCTTATGGGCGAGTATTACAAAAAAAAGCTCTCGATCGTCAAGCGTTAAGTGTTAAAAATCATTGGAATTAGAGATTATTTTTAAACAAGGTACACATTCGAGGTTAATCGTTTTTATACCACCGTTCGCCATTTATATTATAGGTACATCAATCAATTAACCAAGTAAAGTTCTCTTAAATTTATCTTATTGTTAGTGTGCGGTCAAAATTTTTAAATTATTGAAAGTGTACCGTGACGAAAAAAATATTGAGAATCACTCGTCTAAAGTGTTGTAGAAGAATCAATACAGTTTTAACAAATTTATATCAATACGATTGCTTAGCAACCGGCTGACACTTTTGTTATTCAACAACGTTGATATTTTACAAAGTCTTGTACAAAGAAGAAATCCAGATGCATGGCACATTGTTATCAAATCTGATCAAAGTATGTTGAACAGTCTAATTAGTCAAAATAACACAACCAGAATTTTATTTCGTATATTTTTGATGTACTGTGAACATTTTCTTGTATTGTTTAAACATTTTAAGAGATAGAAGTATATTTTAATGGAGAGTGTTTTATATGAAAGAAGTTTTTTTTATGAAAAAACATTGAAAATCACACACACACACACACATATATATATATATATATATATATATATATATATATATATATATATATATACATGACCTTATCTCATACAGACTTGAATACGCATATACACAGTTTTAAGGAAGTCTTTTTTTTGTGAATATTCTAATAATTTTTATAAAATAAAAAACGACCGACGACTCTCACTTTCTACACGAACAATTATGGTTTTGTCTCGTGTATTATTTGGCCGAAGGGATAATTAAATCGAATAAAATATAAATATACATTTAAGCAACTAACACAAACATAAACATTTAAATGATGAGTTACAATCATTCATGAGAAAGTGCAGTTTTGACTGTACATATTCAAACGTTATATCATCTTGTGTTTCGCGTACGCAAATGTTGTTTTTGATGTTGTTTTTTTTTTTAAAAAATATACATTTGTAATATAAAGACGTTGTGTAACGATAAGAAAATTATTTGATTTTTAAAAGAATTTCTTATAGTGTGTTATCAACTATATATATATATATATATATATATATATATATAAAGAATAAAAGAGAATAGTATTTAAAAAATAATAAAGAATTAAAGAAAAAAACAAAAACAATAAAAATAAATAAACAAATGAAATATGAATAAAAATCGAATGTTTGAAATTCGACGTTCAGTATAAAATAAATAACAAATGTGTTATTTGTTTTATACTTTATTCTTTTGTTTGTTTGCTCTGATTTGATTTTTTTTTTATAAAAAGTGTCTATCTCGTTCATATTTTAAAAACAATTTTACTTGAGAAGTTTTAAAACATTTCCAATCATTTTATTTGCAGATAAATATGAGCAGAAAAATGAAAAAAAAAGTAGAAAAATATGAATAATAAATATAAGCACAAAAATGTGAGTAAAATTTAATCTGAATGAATTCAAACGCCAGTATAAAATAAATATCAAATGTGTTATTTATTGTACACTTTATTCTTTTGTTTATGTGTTTTCAATTGTGTTTGTTGTTTATTTTATTTATTTTTTTTTGTAAAAAAGTATCTATCTCGTTCAAATTTTAAAAACAGTTTAATTTAAGAATTTTTGAAATATTTCCAATCATTTTATATGAGACTTAAGCAAAAAAATATGAATAAAAATTAATTAAAATGAATTTAAACGCCAATATAAAATAAATAGCAAATGTGTGATTTATTGTACAATGTATTCTTTTGTTTATTTGTTTTATTTGTGTTTGTTGTTTATTTTATTACTTTTTTTTTGTAATAATGTGTCTATTTCGTTCAAATTTTAAAAACAATTTAATTTAAGAGTTTTTAAAATATTTCCAATCATTTTTCATGAAACATGAGCAGAAAAACATGAATTAAATTTAATCTATATGAATTTTAATGCCAGTATAAAATAAATAACACATTTGTTATTTATTGTATACTTTATTCTTTTGTTTATGTGTTTTTAACTGTGTTTGTTGTTTTTTTTTTCAATAAAAAGGTTTCTATCTCATTCAAATTTTAAAAACAATTTAATTTAAGAAGTTTTAATATATTTCCAATCATTTTTAATGAAACATGAACAAAAAAAATATAAATTAAATTTAATCTGAATGAATTTAAACGCCAGTACAAAATAATTAACAAATGTGTGATTTATTGTACAATTTATTCTTTTGTTTATGTGTTTTTAACTATGTTTGTTGTTTTTTTTTCAATAAAAAGGCGTCTATCTCGTTCAAATTTTAAAAACAATTTAATTTAAGAAGTTTTAAAATATTTCCAATCATTTTATATGAAACTTAAGGAGAAAAATATGAATAAAAATTAATTAAAATGAATTTAAACGCCAGTATAAAATAAATAACAAATGTGTTATTTATTCTATACTTTCTTCTTTTGTTTATATGTTTTTACTGTTTTTTTTTAAACAGCGGATTCTCTCCTTCACATTTTAAAATCAAATTTATTCAGAAATAATTAAAACATTTTCCAATATTTTTACATAAATTTTTTTAATTAGTTACACGGGCGACTATTTTTTTCCCAATTCATTGAAAAGTATTCACGACATGTGCGACAGTCAGTCATATCAAAACATCTTAACAAGTTTGAGAAACAGCAATTCCATACACGTGTGCTCGAACACTAATTGATAAACAGCTTGAAGTTTTTATTGAATTATTTATATTTTGAAATTCTATCACTGAAACCAGTCTGTAGTTCTTTCCGCGTTCCATCAATTATCAATAAATTGTTTTTTTGTATATATTATTTTTTTGATAATTATCAATACATTTATTTAAATTTTTTTTGGTTTTTTAAATATTCTTCGCGTTCTAAGAAATGTCATCTTTTATAGATATCATTTTTCAATATTCAAGGATTATTTTATAAATTATTCGAATTTCAATGAAATTCAAATGGTTTTAAAAATATAAAGAATAGATAGATCGTTAATAGATCAATCGTTAGCAATATTTATTTTTATTCATTATTCATATTAATCCTGTTAAGCTCCACACGCTATTATAAGAACTAACTGATTAATATTAATGCTTTTTAGAAATCCTTCTAATTTTCAAAATTTCAAGAACTTTCAGATATTATTCAATGTTTTAATTATTTAACCTGTTGGTCTTGGTCTTGTTGATTCATTGGTGTGCAGTACTCAAAAATAACTAAACTAAGATTAGCAGGAAAGTACACGAATATGATTTCAAATATACAAACGAATAATGGATCTTTATTAAAATTAATTTGTTTAACAATCATTTGTTTACACGTTTACCTGATATTTTGATAAAAATTATTTTTTTTAAAAAATGTTTTTTTTTTTAAAAAAAAAACATTAACCACATAAAATTAAACACATAAAATAAAAATAAATATTGTGCAGATTAATTCTGTTCGTCATTTATCTGAGAAAAATGTCTATTAATGTTTTATAAGAAGGTCTACACGATTTGTTAAAGAGCAATTTTATGCAGTCTTTTATTTTCTGCAAACCGTTATATCAGCTCAAGGCACTCTGATCAGATTTGTAGAAACCGGTATGTCGATTTAAAGGTCTTAAAAGATTAAAAAAATAAATAAAAGACAAACGAAATTTCAAATAACTTGTCAATATGTGTATATATATATATATATATATATATATATATATATATATATATATATATATATTTATAATTATAGAATTATTTTGTTTAACAATGATACGTTTTTACAAATACTTGACATTTTGACAAAAACTATTTTTTAAAAACGTTTTTCTAAAAATCAATAAACTGATCAAAAGATGTTAAAAGAAAGAAATAACAAAAGAAACAAAATTTCAAAACTGTACGATTTTCTAAAAAAAAAACTTAAAAATTTCTGCACATTAATTTCGTTCTTTGTTTTTTTGAGAAAAATGCCTATTCATGTTTTATAAGAAGATTTATTGGAATTTTTTATTCATTTTTTTTATTTTCTGACAAACAATTATATAAGCTCAGGCACTTCGATCAGATTTGTAGAAACCGGTACAACGACTTAGAAAATATTAAAACATTAAATAAATGAATGAAAGAAAAACAAAATTTTAAATAACTTGTCAAAATCTATAATGATTGTACATTACCATATATAAACATGTATATATATATCCCACTAATTTTCCGTTTATTTTACGAAATTTAATAATTTTGTATAAATATAACCATTATATATATATATAACCATATATATATATATATATATATATATATACTCGTATATATATATAACCATATATATATACACACGTACTAATTTTGCTAGTTATTTTAGGAAATTTAATAATTTTGTATAAATACAATTATATATATATATATATATACATACATATATACACACCAGAACTGATTTTTCAAACACACACAAACATAAAAAAAGAATCACTGGTTTTATAAACAAATTCAATTTTCAATATGTAATGATTGAACATACATATATATATATATATATATATATATATATATATATATATATATATATATTTATATATATATATATATAAACACTAATTTTAGGAAATTGAATAATTTTGTATAAATATAACCATATATATATATATATATTATACCAGAACTAATTTTTCAAAAACACACAAACATAAAAAAAGAATCACTGTTTTTATAAACAAATTCAATTGTCAATGTGTAATGATTGAGCATATATATATATATATATATATATATATATATATATATATATTAATATATATATATATATATATATATGTAAATATATATATATTAATATATATATATATATATATATAAGAAGTATATCAAAACTAATTTTTCAAACACAACACAAATATAAAAAAAAGAATCACAAACACAATTTGTTTTTACAAACAAATTCAATTGTCAACGTGTATTGATTGAACATATATATATATATATATATATATATATATATATATATATATATATACAAACAATAGTTTTGCCTGTTATTTTAGGAAATTTAATAATTTTGTATAAATATATATATATATATATATATATATATATATATATA
This sequence comes from Acanthacorydalis orientalis, assembly GCA_034766995.1. Classification (NCBI taxonomy): domain Eukaryota; kingdom Metazoa; phylum Arthropoda; class Insecta; order Megaloptera; family Corydalidae; genus Acanthacorydalis; species Acanthacorydalis orientalis. Next base: position 50,970,712 of record CM068316.1, read on the forward strand.
TATATATATATATATATATGTACGTATATATTAGAATTGATTTTTCAAACACAACACAAACATGAAAGAAAATAATCACTATTTTCATAAACAATTGAATTTCTTTATAAGTTCTATTGAAAAAGCTTTCGTACCTACTCACTAGTTGTATTCACTACCGTGGAAACCTACGAACTAAACATATTTTCTATACGTACAAAATATGTATTTGCAACTCGAATATGTTTTCGTAATAAAAAAAATGTATCCCCGAGACACTCGCCTTACCATTCTTAAATTTCAAACTTCATTCTTTTCCCTCCAATAAATCTGTACGAAATCGAATCTGATTCAAATATCACTCTCTCCCTCTTACTATAATCCTGTTCAGTGATTCTATCTCGTACAAAGACGTCGACGTTGTTCTGTCTTTTGATTATTAACAATGTCATGGGTACACTGATCAAATTTCGTGTGAAAAATGATTGATTATTGGTGAAATTCTAACAGAAAAAATTCAAATATCCAAACCTGACATGAATATGAATAAAGATAACGAGATTTAATAATAACCCAGTGCCCAACATGTGTAATAATAATAATAACTAAAGATAAAGTATATGTGAGTAATGTTATTGTACACTTTCATTTCTTTTTAATATATTTATAGTTGTTTATTCAGCAACACTTTCACATGCCTCCTCCTACAAGTGAGTGCTGAACGTAGACAGAAGGTCGATCCCCGCCTGTCTCGACAGCCAAGGATTTTGGTTCCTTTCAGTCTTTATTGTGTTATATGTTATTACATACATGGTTAGAACAAAATCAGCATTGATAAAAACTAGATCGTCGGTTAACGCTGCGGCCACAGCAATGGCTGTAATTACATCTAATTGTCTGTTTTTAACTGATTATAGTCATATAATTATTTAATCAGATTTCGTATATTGTGGTACTCTATATATAAACCAAATTGTTGAATAATATTTCGATTCTGAAAACAATTTTACATGAAAACAGAAACAAAGTTTCACTTTTATCTGTCATGAAAAAAATCAGTAATTACAAGAAATATTTTGATGAGGAGGTCTAGGATTTTTTTTTTTTGAAAAACAGATTCGTTTTTTCACAACGGAATTCTTTCTTCTATCATTTTAATTAACTGAAATAATTTTATTTTTAATTAATTAAAACTTTTTGTTCATATCCTAAAAAAAAATATCCTGTTGAATTAATCTTTTTAATTAATCAGATACGCCATGTCCAGACTTTAAATCCTTCGCAGAAAAAGTTCTGGTAGTGTCCAAAAATTCCCACTGAAACGTAATTAATTTTTCGATAAGAAGATGTACGTTTTTCGCAAGCTTCAATTTTTCTATCAATTTTATATTCTATAGCTGAAATTCAGGTAAAGAAAAAATGTATTTTATCAGGTAAAAATTGATTCGTATATTCGATCACAATTCTGTTTTAAATTAAAATATTTTCACGCCGTCTTATGATATTGCGGTGCCAACTTTGACGTTTAAAATCGCTGCATACCTTGATCAAGCAGTTTGCATGACGTCACAAAACAGTAGTGAACATGATGGCGTCCGAAAAGCAACATATCTGGCTCTGGATACTTAACAGTAAAACAAGTTCAGATTTTTTGATTCAATTGTTTTCTTCAATCGACGACATATTATCATTTGTCTTGAAAGTTTACAAGAACGTATATCGTTCCCTAATGGTTATTTTCTAAAATATAATTTTAGAAAATAACCATTATAATAATAAAAATCATCCGTAACTTTATCATTTCGTCGAATATAACAATTTGTGTTCTCTTGGACCTTTTTTTTGCCAATCGTCCAACCGAGTACTGATCAAATGTTGGTAACCCGACTCAAGACACATGCAAACGTGTAAATATGTATGTACTTTTAAACTGAGAATGACTTTCATCTATTTGTCCAGTCAATCGTGTCAATTATCTTTTATGAATAACAGAACTCGGCTGCATCTTTTTCACCCAAGGCGGCCATGCACATGCATTGAACCTGAATAATTACCCGCTTTTTATTTGAAAAATCACTTAACCATTTTGCAATTCGTAGAGGCGTGATCGTCTATTTTTATAAATCACTTGTTTGTCGCAGATTACTTGACACGCAACGAACAATTAATATTTAATCAATGTTGAAGGTCGTACGAAAACTATTACAGTCTCTAATTAAATTTTATAAATAAAAATATAAAATGACAGTCGTTCTCATAACACAAACGTGTGTATAGTGTTTTATTCTATTTAATCTGATTCATTAAAGTGAATACTTGGAAGCTAATACCGTTTACCAGTCGATTTCTGTACGAGGATGCAGCGATAATTGATGTGGTTTGTTATTTAACATCAATCATCAGTGAATAAGAAATGTTGGATTTCATAGCTTCAAGAATAAATCACTACCTACATATTGATATTCTAATTGAGTTTTAACATAACAGGTTCAGAGTTAATGATGAATTCATCTCAAAGATTGTGCGTTCGATCTTTGATTAGAAATCTTTAAAGATTTTTTTTAATTATTAATTTGGTAGGAAAATAATTGCGGTCTAGGATTTAAAATCGAGTTCTTAAACGATTTCATGTTTAAAAGAAGATCATATATGTCGACAATTGAAGAGGACAGTTGAATAAAAATCATCATTGATTTATCAGTTCGTCAACGATCGATAATCAATTTAATTAAATAAATATACAAATTAAATTACAGAAAATATGTTTTCAGTCTAGGATTTTTAATCGAGATTTTAAACGATTCCATGTTTAAAAAATATCATATATGTCGTCAGTTGAAGAAAACAGTTGATTAATAATCACTGTCAATCACTGGAAACGTTTTATTTGAGTGAAAAGTTATTTGTAAAATCTAATCACTATTTTTTTTTGTCGATTTATCAGTTCGTCAACAATCGATGATCAATTTAATTAAATAAATACACCAGGTAAATTATAGAAAATATGTTTTTAGTTTAGGATTTAAAATCGGTTCCTAAACGATTTCATGTTTAAAAAAGATCATGTATGTCAACAGTTGAAGAGAACAGTTGATTAATAATCACTGTCAATCAGTGGAAACGTTTTATTTGAGTGAAAAGTTGTTATTTGTAAAATCTAATCACTATTTTTTTATCGATTTATCAGTTTGTTAATGACCGATGATCAATTTAATTAAATAAATACACAAATTAAATTACAGAAAATGTTTTTTTGAGTCTAGGATTTAAAATCCTGTTCTTAAACGATTCCGTGTTTAAAAAAGATCTTGTATGTCGACAATTGAAGAGAACAGTTGAATAAAAATTACTGTCAATCAGTCGAAACGTTTTGTTTGAGTGAAAAGTTGTTATTTGTGAAATCCAATCACTATTTTTTTATCGATTTATCAGTTTGTCAACGACCGATGATCAATTTAATTAAATAAATACACCAATTAAATTAGAGAAAATATGTTTTCGGTCTAGGATTCATAATCGAGTTCGTAAACGATTCCATGTTTAAAAAAGATCATGTATGTCGACAATCGAAGGAAACAATTGATTAAAAATCACTGTCAGATAATGGAAACGTTTTACTCGTTTATTCACTAATTGATTAATGACTCGCGATTAATTTAATTAAATAAATGTATCAATCAGATCACATAAAACATATTTTCAGTTTTGAACACTTATTATATTTTTCAATTACAAGTTTCTTCTAGAAATAATATTAAACGAAACACGATTTTTTCCTGTACGTAAGACTAATCAAATCGAACAAATATTTGTTATAACATTTATATATATATATATATATATATATATTGAAATATTCGAGACTTAAAAGTTTATCTCGCTTTTACAGACGGATAAAACGATTTTTTCTCTCTTAATTTCAATATCTTATAAACATTTCGTATCTGTTTATAGCTATAAGATGATTTTATAGAATTTTTCGAGTATAAGTAATAGAAGCTTAATTGTCGAATCACTAAATTGAACTTTTCTTAAAAAATAAAACATTTCGAAATCAAAAATGTAATCGATAACACATTGTGATTCTAAGCACTCTCTGTCTTTTTAATAACAATGCACATACATATCTATATATATATATATATATATATACATACATATACATATATATATATATATATATATATATATATGTATATATATGTATATATTATGTATATATATATATATATACATATATATATATATATATATATATATTTATATGTACATATACATATATATATAAATATATATATATATATATATATATATTGTATTAAAGGGTATTATACAACCTTCTTACTTATTAACATAATACAATTATAACTTGTGTGTGTAAACAATATTTAGAAAATAATTTCAGGCATGAGCACATACAATGAACGCGTGCATGAAAACGAGTTAGCTTTTTAATTAAAGTCCGTTGATAGAACTGAACATACTTTGCGTATGGAAAACAAGTAATTATCTCCATTAATATCACAATAGACTATTTAATTTCCTTGTTCGGTTTCACGCTCGGCTGCATCTTAACTACTAACCTAGTTGCTGTTGAACATACAGAAACGTATAGATAAAAATTCTATTCGGTGAGAAGCAATATCCCGTCTTACTTCTTATCATTTTCTGTTATCACAAAGGCGGTGGAATGAGAGATTTTTTTTTTATTATTATTTTTATTGAACAGAAAGTAAATAGTGAATAATTTTGTAACGATTTGAGGTTAGAAAATTACAAAAAAAATGTATATTGTAGGAAATTGAATAGTCTTTCTAGTGGTATAAGATTTTCTTTAATTTTTTTATATATTTATCGAGATATTTGCGAAAAACTCGCAACTCATGATTTACAACTGTCGAAAATTTAACGACTTGTTAGAGATGTTATTGTGGGCCTATTTGAGGTTCTAAAATTGTAAGAAATATGGATATTGTAGGGGATTGAATTGTCTTTCCAGTCGTGTAGGATTTTATTTAATTTTTTTTACATATTTATCGAGATATCTGTGAAAAACTCGCAACGCATGATTTACAACTGTTGAAAATTTAACTTTTTATTAGAGATGTTATTGTGGGCCTATTTGAAGTTAGAAAATTACAAAAAAAATGGATATTGTAAAAAAAATCTCGAGTAAATTGAGGGATGGGTGTATATATACATATACATATATATATATATATATATATATATATATATATATATATATATATATATATATATATATATAAAATAGGGGAAAGAACATTTTGCGGTTGTATCGTATAATTCGTTAAGTATATATATATATATAACAATTCTGCAGAAATAATTAAATTTAATGTATCAACACGTATATACACATTATCTGTACGAACCGACGCATTTCACTTCAGACAATCCGTATCATTTCAATTCGGACTGAACCCATGACCTTCAGAAACAAACTCAGTCGTTTAATCACGTTCCAAATCAATGTGTAACAATAACTCCGATATCTGATTGTGCGTACTGAAACGACCTTGATATTAATTTATACCTTGCACACTTTTAATTCGACGAGCCGTTCTCCTGAACAAACGGCTTTGTTACACGTAAGACCGGCGAAGCGACGTCGTCGGACGTGCGCGTCGAGAACTCGACACTGGCGGATAGAAAAGAAAATCGAAACGTACGGGCGAATTCCGTGCACGATAAATATTAATAACGACCGTATAAACAATATACATTTGTTGTTGGTCGTGTGCTGCACTCTGCAGGGAAGATGCTTATCAGTTTGATGTTATGAACGCCCTTGTTTAATTCATGCACGGGCGCTGCGTTTGAATTTCAAATTTATGACGTTCTTGTATAAATTTAAATAAATACTTACTTTTTTTTAACTGTTATTGCAGACGCGAAGTGCTTGCAAAATAAATTCATATGCGCATAAAGTCACTGAAATGCAAATATTTTATTCTAGTTACATCCTTAATTTATTATAAGTCTTGGTTATTTCTTTCAATATTCTTTTTAGTACAACTTATATACATTCATATATATATATATATATATATATATATATATATATTGTTACTAGAGAGAGGGAGAGAGCTTAGAATCACAAGGGGCTATCGGTTATATTTTTGTATTTGAGATACTTTTAGTTTTATTTTTTTAAAAAGTTTAATTTAGTGATTCGATATATATATATATATATATATATATATATATATATATATATATATATATATATATATATATAGTTAATAGAGCGAGAAAGCTTTAAATCACAAAAGGATATCGGTTTTATTTTTGATTTTGACATGATTTTAGTTCTATTTTTTAAAAAAAGTTTAATTTAGTGATTCGACATATATATATATATATATATATATATATATATATATATATATATATATTGTTACTAGAGAGAGAAAGAGAGAAAACTTAGAATTACAAGAGACTTTCGATTAAATTTTTGATTTTGAAATAATTTTAGTTCTATTTTTTTTTAAAAAAAATTAATAATTCTATATATATATATATATATATATATATATATATATATATTGTTACTAGAGAGAGAGAGCTTAGAATCACAAGAGGCTGTCGGTTATATTTTTGATTTTGACATGATTTTAGTTTTATTGTTTAAAAAAAATTAAATTTAATAATTCGACATATATATATATATATATATATATATATATATATATATATATATATATATATGTATTGTTAATAGAGCGAGAGATCTTAGAGGAGGATACAAGAGGCTATCGATTAAATTGTTGATTTCAAAATAATCTTAGTTTTATTTTTAATAAAAAGTTAAATTTAGTGATTCGACATATATATATATATATATATATATATATATATATATATATATATATATATATATATATATATATATGTTGTCGTACGTACAAGTACTTGACTAGTGTAGGCAGCTGTGTGTTAAATTCTTTCGATCAAGTTTAGATTTCATTACCGTAACGTTAGCCACAAGTGGTCACGGTTGATGGCCGCGTCCGAAGAAAAACAATACTGTCGTACTTGCGTGTAGGTCGTGTCTGGATAATGAACGTGCATTACATAATATGTACACGTGAAACGTTCGCAGAAGCAAAGAGGTGTGTGCACTGCTCGGTGGAGAAAAATCGATTTATTTTTAGAACTACACTCCATGCACCCAGCACTGGCTGTAAATCCGATATTGCGAAACGAGTCAATATCAATAATTGATATTGGTTAATGCTTATGACAAAACGATTTGATAATGAATATAAACTATAATTCTCGGACCAATGCGAGAACGATTATTCGAATTGGTCAATTTATTTTATCAGTTTATTATATATATATATATATATATATATATATATATATATATATATATATATATATATATATATATATAATATAATAAATAATAATAATAATGTAAATAATAATGTCGTATAGGGGAGACCGGAGCTGAAATGATCCATTGATTTTTGACCCAGATAAAAACGTTTTATGAACTTGCGTTCCTTACTGTGGATTTCTATTAATGCCCCCACGTGACCAACGGACTTTAGTAGAGCTCTGTTCAGTAGAGTCTAATCTCTCTTCTGTCTCACTATTCGAATCATTGTTCTCACTTTCACAGCCACTCGGTACATCTGAAAAGTATTCACAAAATTCAATCCAATTGACTCTATACACAACATTCGTGACAAATGATCTGAAGTTGTTTTTTTTAAAAAAAAAAATTTGAAGAAAAACAAATATAACAACTCTTCTTCTATCCACCGTTTGCGTAAATCTGCCATATCCCTGACACGAACCTATAAAAAATGTATTTATGTTTGTTAATTTATAAAGGGCAATTTACATTTCAAGGGCAATTTTCATGTATATTTACAAAGGCCTTTTACATTTCAAATCCCCATCCCTTAGCACCCTCGCAGCGTGACGCTTTCAGTTCACAGAAGTGCCATCAATTAGTCGACCGATCAGTAAGCTATCCTTAACAATAATTATTTGAACACTTTTATGTATTTACCGGTCCGTCCGAACGCGAAAACCAAACTGAAAATATCCCTAGTAACAGGATTCGATAATGTTCGAAAACAAAAAAAAAATATCGTTGTTTGGAAAACAATCGAGAAATCGTACACGCCGCCTAAAACGAGAATTCTCGTTCTCGGTCGCCAGTGTATCAATTCCTTTTTCGCATCCATACTGACATTTGCATGTCTTGTGTAACTGAAACAGATGGAATGAGTATTTCTTTATTTCGAAGAACGAACCGCTATTTTTTGTATAACCTCGTGCCGCCCTCCCGGTCAGTACAGCTCAACCCCCCTCCCCGTCTCATCGCAATATTCTTTTATACTTGTAGAAAGACCGATTCGATTTAATGCGTTTAAACGACCCGGCATTGTTGCTCTGTCATTCGAAATGCAGTTGTTTGTCGACTCATCTTTCTCTGACCCGAACAGAAAGTAGTTATGCAGTTCTTACACAATTATTTAAACAAAAAAACGACAAACCGTCTGTTGCTCGTGACCATGGCATCAAATTATTCGAATATAGACGTTTGAGGTTATCTCCCGACAGATTACACCCGACAGACCTGTTTATCTGGTTTCGAAATGATTTATTCGCCGGTTAATTTTTGAACGGATTCCACTTTTCGATATTTTCTATGAAATTTCTTTTAACCACTTGCGTTCGATACCGAAAATCGAAATATTATTCTGATTTTTTTTCATGTAATTTAACATTTTTCTCTAAAAAAACGTTTAAAAGATTCGTTCTTCGATTGCCCTGCAGGTGTGCGCTCTGAGGATGATCACGTTACCATCTGAATGAGCATAAGAGACAATCGAAAATAATCAATAACAATTTATTGAAAATTTTCGATTGGAAAACTCTCGGTGTACTTTATGGGATGGAGAAAAAAGAATTCATTTGTAAAACTGAAATCTAGCCAGTGTTGGAACTGTTTTGTGAGAAGGATATGATTTGGAACGCTAAAAATATACCTTATTTATTTTTTTTTTTAAATGAAAAATGGATTTTTTTTCGATAAGTTTTTCGAATTTTCTTTTTTTTTAGCGCTTAGAAATTAAATGTTGTGTGAGGTGTTATTGAAAATTTTTAATCGTCTCTGCCTGTTTTTCCGGGGAAAAAATATTCAAAAAAACCGAGGACGAGGGTTAAAGTATAAAAGAATCCGTTCAACTGTACACAATTCGAGAAAGGCATGTTTTTAGGAAAGAAATCCAGCTGAAAATCGTTAAAACAAAACCGTAACAGGTACGAAACGTTCAAGGAATTTCGAATATGAAAAAGTGCTCGCTTGCACGTTCACAACTTATTAAATCTTAGGACATCCTCTGTTACGGCACATTTATCTATCTATTAAACTATTTGAATGCCAAGTTGTGAAATTTAATGCGCGTTTTTTTTTAATAAACGAAATTTCATTGTTGTATGTCACGATATTCAGAAGCGGAAAGTAAATCGACTCACGTTCTACACTGTAATTCGGTATTTAAGAATAATAAAACAACACAATTGAATTATTTCACGCCCTTGAACGGTTACATATTTTTATGAAACATCCAATTCATACCGATATATATATATATATATATATATATATATATATAAATATGTGTGTGTGTGTGTGCCGGTAACTATGACAGTGGACTTTAAAAAAAAAGTACTGAAGTAAAAAGTAAAAAATTTAGAAAATTCTGATGTAAGAAAAGTTTAAAAACAACAACGGTTTTTAAATGTATTCGTATACTCGCTGAAAAATTATTTCATTTAAGTTTACAGACTTACATCACATTTACAACCATCCTTCCGTTTCAGAACGGAACTCGCCTTTTTCAAAAGCTTCACTGTAAAAGAGTGCCGGTGTTGCCGGTCGATAGTATCGAAAAAGGCTCAGAGTGCGAAGGGTTAATTGTGTATGTGTGCTTTTGAATTGATATTATCTACCTTTTCATATACGAATATGATTGGAAGTAACTCTCTCTCTCTCTCTCTATATATATATATAGGGTGAATTTGAACAACTTTTATGTTTAATGACATATTAAAAAAAATAAGTAAAAACATTCAATATTAATTGTATATATATATATATATATATATATATATATATATATATATATATGCCGGTAATTATGACAGTGTTCTAAGTCAAAAAATAGAAAAAAATGATTTTATAATTTATTTTATATCACAATTATTTATATTTTAAAAATCTAGAAGAACTTGAAAAAAAATTAAAAAATGTACCGTTTAATGACTTGCAAAGTTGGTCGGTGAACATAATTCTGTTTTTGTTTATTTTGATAGTGGAATAAGTCACTTACTTTTCGGTAGACGTTGTTTTTCTGGAAAAATACATGTGCCCATCTGATTTTTGTATAAAACTATAATACTTTCCAGGTAGATAAGTCAACTTAAGTTAAGTCGACTTCTTTGCTTAAAGCTCTCGAACGAACAATTATATTGCTATCGGAAAACAAAATCTCTAAAGAAATAAATTACAGAGAGAACGAAAAATATTAAGGGAGAATCCGTTTATTGGTTGAGAACAGAATCGATCAGATTTCTAAAAGATTCTCTTCATCAGACGTTCTATGAAACATCTTTAGATGATAGAACTGAATTTCAGATTTTCGATCTTTCGCCCAAGAAAGTAAGGCCGAAAATATACGAAAAAATTCAATTATTTCCGCTTTATGCGAATATCCGATCACTTATAAATGAAAAATATAACGATATAATGGATCTGTTACTGTAGATTCCGTCAATTTTCCATGGATATCTCTGTACTCGCAAAACGTCACAAAAATAATACCGTTGTTGAAGAATAAGAAGAAGAAACCTCTAGTATTATTCTAAATTAAGGTAACATGATTATAATAACAAAATGCAAGCGAGTACCATTGTTTACAACTTCATTTTTTTTCAATAAAACTGAAATGTTTTTGTCATGAATCGTTTTTAACATGTTTGAACAATTTTGAAAATAGGCCGAGTCATGTGAAGCATCAAAAAAGCACATATTTTTCATGATACTCATAGGAATTCGTAATGACACAAAACGTTTACATTATAACAGTGAGTACTTTGGAAAATATTTTGTTACATAATGGGATAATATTTTTTATTTCACACAAACGCAAAAGTTTAAATATCTCAATACGAAAAATGTATATGACTTAGTACACTGTCATATTTACCGCACACACACACACACACACATATATATATATATATATATATATATATATATATATATATATATATATATATATATATATATACATAATCATGTTTTCAATCACTCTATACGCACGCATAAAAACGTTTCTAACCTTCAATATTTTCACATGGGATATAATAAAAAAGTAGCTATAACAATTACACATTACGGCGGTTTGTTTTTATATTTCTCTGCATAAATTATGTACACCTAAATGAAATGGTACACGCACAATATTGTAACAAGAGTATGTACTTGCACATACTTTTAAATATGCGAGCCGATTGTTACACAAATAACATTTATTGTCCAAACAATGCATTGCATTTTTCATATTTACATAGTCCTATTTATTATACATTTTTGAAATTAATCTTCTGTCATTAAATATTGTTCAATTTGGAAAGTAGCGTTCCGTTGTGTGAAACGGCGGTGAATTGTTTGTGAATTATTAATTTTTATCTACGTTAATGAGTGCTCTATTAATGAATATTGCAGTTTATGAGACAATATATGTTTTGTTGTTCTGCGGATTTCGGTAAAGTTTTCGATTTTATGAACAGACAGAAATATAGTCAATATTTGAACGTCGAGCGGGGAAAAAAAAATTAAGAATTTACAATAATCAAACATTTTTTTAGGAATGTTAGTCTTACCGGTGTGCTCTGTATAATTTGTGAGTGGTTTGAAAAATACAGTTTTATCGAAACTAGCATAAAATGGTTGTTAATTTGATGAAATGAATATAAGAATTGTTTCTTGGAGACATCCGTAGAAGTTACATTGAAAATTTTACTCCAAAATTTCCTTTTTCTTATTACCAAATCAACAACTGACAATTTGGATGATAATTTGACGTTTACTTGCATTTATTAATTTCAGATCTTCACTTTTTTTTTACTAAATATCAAACTATAATATGCCAAATATATTTCGTTTCTTCATTTGTTTTCGTAAACAGTATTTTCCAACATCAGCTGACATGCTGGATTCATTAATTTATTTCTAATTAATTTCGGCCAATAAAAATACAGTTCTGGTACTTTGGTCCAATTCACATTCACAAATGATTTTTTTCTCATCTTAAAAATCTACAGTGGATAGATAGAGCATGCGTTATAAATATAAACTAAGAATTTTAATCCAAAATTTCCTTTTTCTAATTACCAAGTCAACAATTGACAATTTGGATGATAATTTGACGTTTACTTGCATTTATTAATTTCAGATCTTCACTTTTTTTTTACTAAATATCAAACTATAATATGCCAAATATATTTCGATTCTTCATTTGTTTTCGTAAACAGTATTTTTCAACATCAGCTGACATGCTGGATTCATTAATTTATTTCTAATTAATTTCGGCCAATAAAAATACAGTCTGTTACTTTGGTCCAATTCATATTCACAAATGATTTTTTTCTCATCTTAAAAATCTATAATAGATGGATAGAGCATGCGTTATAAATATAAACTAAGAATTTTAATCCAAAATTTCCTTTTTCTAATTACCAAGTCAACAATTGACAATTTGGATAATAATTTGACGTTTACTTGCATTTATTAATTTCCGATCTTCACTTTTTTTTATATCTTATATATATATATATATATATATATATATATATATATATATATATTAGATTGGTATACTATTCATATTAAAAAAATAATATAGAAGTATATAATTACTACTTGTACATCTAAATTAAATCCTTGTAAGAAAACTAAATAAACAGCAGATGGACCGATATTTACTTCCAGCCCATATTAATTACATAGAGTTAAAAATTAAAAAAAAAATTTTTTTTTTTTTTTGAAAAACATTCACAAGTCACTCGCCGCTAATACAAACTAATCCGTATAATTAATTCACAATGTTGCAGGCTATTGTGTTACACAGTAAGTTGATAACATGTTGTGAAAATATCTCGAAAGATTTATATCTTATTACAAATTCATATGGAGAAATGAAAGTAATGTAAAGTAATACACAGAGTTTTTGTTCTAATTTCGTGTGTGTGTGTGTGATATCGTACCGATTTAATAACCGGTCTTTTCTCAATACACATTTTGTTCGAAAAGTACAATCGATCGACGTTAACGGCTGGAAGATAAAAAGATTTATAAACACAAAATATGAAGAATGTTACATGTTGTGTAACGAAAGTGAGATCGTGAGTACCTCGTTGAGATCAAATACATTTGTATTAATGTTTCAAGTCAACGACCTACCCGAAATTCTTAAATAGTTACATCGCCGACGCGTTGTGTAGTCGCAGGCGGATTTCTATAAAAATTTATAAAAGAACATGTCGAAATTTAATATAAACATATTCGCTGAATAAACGGATAATGACGGATAATTACGGACGAAAGTTCGACACTGTCGCTCGAGACAGGTCTATATGCTGAACGACACGACCGAACTAATCCATCTATAACATTTAATTAATGGTACTGTTTAGCAGTGTCGCATAATGTAACCTTATTTCGAAATTATTAGCCAAAAATCAACTTTCATAAGGAAATAGAATTTGTTTTAATGCTATTTTTGTTTTTTATTTTTTTTTCTCTCTCTTGGAGTGCATAAAAACATGATTGAGAACAGTCTAGATTATTTTTATGGATATTTTTGAATAGAGTGGGTTTGAATTTTGATTAAATTTATTTAAATGAGCGATTTTTATCTTAAAATATTCAGTATTAATTGGGTGTATGTGCTGTTTAATTGATATCTTTTTCATATACAAAACTGAGTGGAGAAACTCTCTCTCTCTCTCTCTCTCTCTCTCTTTGTCTCTCTCTTTCTATATATATATATATATATATATATATATATATATATATGATTTAATTTTATTTTATATATATATATATATGATTTAATTTGGGCTTCCACATGAAAGTATTAAGGAAATCGCATAAATTAAAAAGAATCATGTTATTTTTTATTTAATATTTTAGTTCAATTGTATTTTAGTATTGAACTAAAATCCTAAATAAAGAATAACACGATTTTTTTCAATTTTTGCGAATCTTTTAATATTTTCATGTGGAAGCCTAAATAAAATCACCTATATGTATATATATATATAGAGAGAGAGAGAGAGAGAATTTCTCCACACATTTTTGTATATGAAAAATATATCAATTAAAAAGCACATACACACAATTAATATTGAATATTTTTACTCAATCTTTTTTAAATTTGTCATTAAAAATAAAAACTGCTCAAATTCACCTATATATATATATATATATATATATATATATATATATATATATATATATGTATATATATATATATATATGTATATATATATATATATATATATATAATTTTTTTAAAACTTTGTACTTCTTTTTTTTTGAAATAATTCTCTAATTAATTTTTTGTCAGACTTGAACATATACATATAGACATAACTTTCTCATAATCTAATGTAGTACATATGTAAATTTCATTAATCATAAAATTCATAACATTCATTACATAACTCTACTTTTTTCATTTCTGCTCGATGCATATTTATCCTACATGTTCGCAATTTTCGTATCGGAACGTGCTGACGATCGCACTACCATAAATATGTCAGGCACCTCCTTCGCCGTCCATCTAACACGACATATCTAATTTTATCGTACTTTCACTCCGGTCAACGAAAATGACTGTGGAGATCGACTTTCGTGAACCGGCACTGTTTTCGGCCAGGTCGCCGATTGGACGTCAAGTAAAAGTATTAGATGAGCGACATGTGTGAAGATTTCGCATCATCTCGAGGCACTCGCACCGAAAGTGATCGTACGCACCTTGCGCATGTCGAAAAATAAATCAGTGGAGGGAAAAAAAAAAAACAAAAAACGATCGACATTCCGCAAGCCGCACAGCGGGTCGATATTTTGTTTCTAATCTTTTTTTAATCAAGCACTCCGACCGTCGAGACACACGAATTGATAAATCTATCCGCGGATTCGTGTCCTTGCCAATAAACATACTTGTTACATAACAGCCAATCAATATAAATCCAGATCGTTTCGTTCTACATGCGAGACATTAATTTTTCATTCGCGAATAATTACATAAAATAATTTATGACATTTAATGTGCATTGCGTATTTTATGCGTATATTATCTATAATCGAGCAACAGGACCGGTGCGTTTGGCAACGGCCACTTGATCTACAATATTCGACCGGTCGCTCGTATCCATCAAGTACGTCCACTTTTCTAAATCGCGCACTGATAAACTGCAAAAGCTAAAAATAGCTGCTCTCGATCCGAACTGAATTCAATTGAGCGCGTTTCAAAAGGCGTTCAAGTTTTTTGTATGCAAATCAAAAGGTCAGTATTTTTAATGTAGCTTTTGATCGACAAGTGACTGTCGTTTATTCGAATTTCAATTAGATAAGAACGTATTTCAATGAAAATTAAATAATTTGGAACGAAAATATGAGCTTGAAAAGTGTCACGCGGCTGCAAGATACCATTTATGTCCATCACCCCATCTTACACTTTTTCAAAAACAAATGCTACGAATGTATTTTGACAGTTCGGCTTAACAACAACTTGAATGTCAGCGCCGCCTTTACAGAATTCATAAAAACTGCAATAGTATGAAATGTCATTTATAATTGTGTGTTTATGTACCTGAAACCCCGTTGAAAGGTTTCCAAACAATATTTTTTAATGTATCGTTATGTACATAACCTTATATTCAATAAATGTGTCACATTTTAATCAATATTGGACTTTACTGTTTCATCGATAATGTAATAGGAGGCTGCACTCAAAGCCGCTGTTTTTTTTCTTGAGCAATTATTTCAATAACAAAATGTGTGAATACATTAAGGGGACCCGGTGGTCTAGCAGCCTAAAATTTAAGCTATTTTAAAATTTTTTTTTCTATATGAGGGTAATGAATAATGCTTTCAAATTTTTTTACACTTATTTTATTACTAATAAACTACACAAAAATGAAAATAAAGACAAAAAAAATTTTTTTTTTAAATTAGAAAAATGATGCTGAAGTCTCCCTCTAAAAAAAATGGAATTGCGTGGTGAATGATGATTTATCTCTCCCTCTGATCTGAAATAAAACAATTGACGAATTTTTAATTAGTAAAGTATAGCTATCGCAGGAAGTAGAATAAAAAAAAAATTTGACAAAATGGCGCGTAGTCAAAAGTACAAGTTTGAAAACGACCAGTATTTTTGAATGTTTTGTTAATAAAAAAAATATAAATATTTTACGGAAACACATATTAAACGGAATAACATATTAAAATTTCAGATAAATCGGTCAAGTAGTTTTTTTTTCTGGCCCCCGCAAGACGAAAAAAAGTAGTTTCGAGATAAACGCGTTTAAAGTTTCAACTGCTCCACTTATTCTTCTACCTACCTGACCTTCTAATGGGCTGTAGATCCTGAAATACTCTGAATTTCGTCATCAAATTTTAACAGTATATTTTTAAGATACTATACTTTCGAAAAAAAAAATCGATTTTTCGAAAATTCTAGACCACCGGGTCCCCTTAATACATATGGGGTACCCTATCACTACACGAAGTTCGGTCCCAAACTCAATTTCCGAGGTCGTCCCCTTGGTAGTTATTCATTCAAGTATTTTTTTCCAGGTATTTCACGATTTGAGAGGATCAAGAGCGAGGATAAGTCGACATACTACATCAAGATCAATGGAGGTATTGGGCTCTTGTACCTATGGAAACCGTCAATCAACATTGAAGGTAAGTTGATCAGACACAATTACAAAATAATCTCAAATTCATCGGGAAAAAAAATCATCCGAATAAAAATATTCTGTTACTGTATATGTAACGATTGTTTCAAAATCGATAAACAATTGTGAGAGAATGGCATAGCGTTAATAAATTAGTAAAAATAATTATGTTTTTCACTTGAATCTGATGCAAAAAAAAAACATGATAATATCGACAATCCCTACTATTTAACATTAAGTCTCAGAATACAACATTGCATGATCTAGAGCGCCATTTAATATTAATCAGATATTCGAAACGATTATAAATTTCTAGCTCTGAAAAATATTACTTCATATTTTGTCGTAGCATGTGAAATTGTTTTTTGAACATTCCCAAGAATGCATCGTAGATTTCGTGAATAAAACCGTACAGATTTGAGAATAAAATCAAACTCTCGGCGATTCAGTTGCGCCACAGTTTCGGTTCAAGAAATCCCGATTCATTTCATAGTTTGAATTTGTGTGTAATTTCAAAATTTCACTCCGATAATTTGTTATATTTAGCAGATAACAGACGTTAAAATATTAGGACTATTTTTTCTTTTCGGTCTTCGTCTTTTTTGATTCAACTGTAACATTTACCTTTTGTCTCGAAAACAGTCTCTACGACGATATTTTCATTTGTCTACATAAACAGAATTGTTTTTCTTTGTTTGAAATAAAGTATTTTGTTTTTTTTTTCGTTTTCAATTATTTTTTCGCTTTCAATTGTTTTTTTTAATTGTTTTTTTTTGTTTTCAATTGCTTTTTTTGTTTTATTTATTCTATAAAATTATAAGTAAAATATATAAGTAAAAAAGTGTTGAAGTACTTTTTTTGATGCTTTATTCGAATTTGTCAAGAATAATTCTGTGACTGTATATATATATATATATATATATATACAGTCACATATGTAACTATATATATATATATATATATATATATATATATATATATATGTGTGTGTGTGTCTAAATGTGTGTATGTGTATATTAATCTCTAGCAATCTTGGTTGGCGAGCTGTGACCACCACACAAATATGCATATTAGAAGGGCAATAGATGTAAAAATATCCCGATATCTTAAAAAAAAGGTCTATATCGCAACTTTCAGAATTATATAATTTGTAGTTTTGTAAAAAAATATATAAAACCTATTTAAATATGAAGCCTGTCAGAATCTTTTTTAAAAGATCTAGCTTGCATTGAAAGTTATGTGCACTCAATTTGCAATTATATATTTGTATCAAATAACATGTCATGTTAGTTAATTGCAAAGAAGTCTGTTAGTCCTGCTATTTTACTTTCTTACAAAAAAAACAATCAGTTTCCTGTCATACATATATATATATATATATATATATATATATATATATATATATATATATATATATATATATATATGTTGTTAGTGTGCGTGGAAGATGGGTGCGTTAATACTGAGACAAAATAGATAATAAATATATATATATATATATATATGTACACACACACACATATATATATATATATATCAGTCCATATTTTTAATTGATTAAAAAACTGAAAATGTTTGTTATTAGCATGCCATTTTGTAAATATAAATAAATGACTAGCCGTCTGATTTAATTGCTTCTACCTGATAAAAACACAATAGTTTCTCATATGAGTACACGTTCATAATAAATTATCCGCGGTATGATTTTTTCACTGTCAGCAAACAGGCAACGTTGTCGTATATCTATCTGTACTACTTTTCATTACGCCTACACACGTGTAAAAAACAGTACAAAAATATCTACAAGTGATCGAACAGTATTACACGGTCAATTTGTGATAAATGTCACGATTCGAATATAATATTTGCGTTTATCTTTGAACATTTTGAATCGTCTCTGTACCGTTTGTAATAGGATACGTTCAGACACGAATTATTGAATCATCTGTATTGGAAGTGTTCTAAAAGAAAACGTTCACGACGAGCGATTTAAAATGCATGGATTGTTGGTCAACGGTTGATTCGTTTGAGCGTTGGAGCGTGGCCGACACAATGCAGATATAAGATTTTCGACGAGGAATTCGTGCGCTGTGCACAGCGAGTTCCGATATGAAATAAGATCGTTGCATGAAATGCATTTGATAAAGTTCTTTAGGTCAGGGGCACGTATGGCATGAAGCAGTCTGATATACTGTAAATTACATACAACGGAGTACTGATAAGTAAAGGGCGCGGTCTGAACAGTTTACACCTTCATACTGTAAATGGTTATGTTTGGTCATGTATGACTAACTAATTTTTTAATAAATTATTATAAATAGACATATATATATATATATATATATATGTATTTATATATACAAATATATATATATATATATATTGTCAGACGACACCTGAAGCCGATCGACTAGATTCCTTATCCGTGTGTTGCCATGGAAACGCACTGTTGTTGTTTATAATAAACATTGACAGTTTAAGATAAAATAGAACCAAGCGACGGACGTAGTGTGTGCAGACCGCGGATTGTGATGAACCTCAGGCTTGTATAGATGCATTATCCATCGCCGTCGTTATTTGTAATAGTTTCTAAATAAATTGTTATCTATTTTGTGTTAGTATTAACGCATCCCTTTCCCACGCACGCTAACAGTACATATATATATATATATATATATATATATATATATATATATATATATATACATTTATAAGTTTACATGAAATATCTCAGTACATTTGTTTCAATTTTTCAATAAAACTGAAAAGAGAACGAAAACCTGTATTAAAGTTTATGGCGTCGGTAACGGCGGAAACTCTTTTGCTATGAAATAGAAAGTGAAAAAATGTACTTACAGATCGATAAATCTTCTACTGTGAACATTCATAGAGACAAGGAGACTATAAATAAAAATGAAATATCTATAACATAACATTTACGATTGTTTATGTGCTTTTAATTATGAAACTCCGTAAAAGTGGACCGGTAGCCACGATCGTATAAGATCATTGCATTGCAAGAGAGAGGACGATATCCTGGAAGACAGTCTCTAACAGTTGACAGAAATTAACAAGGTGCCCGCGCAAATAATTCCCGTGAAGAGTGAATAGTAATTTTTATATATATATATAATATGTATATATATATATATATATATATATATATATATATATATATATGTATATGTATAAATACAAAAAAATAATTTATCATTTATTTGTTTTTTGTGCGATATTAAAAGAACATTTCATTCTTAATCGACTTTCGAACATATAAAAAAATACTACTCCGTACAAAGAGACTTTCGTATCTATTTGATTGGAAATAATTCCTTTCAGTTCCTTCAGTTAGTAGAATAATAAAAGACGATTGAAAGTATTGAAAATTCTATTGAGGGAGAATCGATTGGAACGGTTTCACGTTACTGGAATGGTGTTGATAACAAATAACGGTTAAAATAGCTGACCGTCGGAGTGAAACGTCACGTTATTGGAACAGATTGAACGCGGGAGGGCGGGGAAGGGAGGTGCACACGTTGTGATCAATATTAAGATTGAGTATCACTGATTAAATATGTGGTATAATCTTCACGTTGTCTCCACACGACCGTTGAAATTTATCGACGTCCGCTGGACGTCGAACCAGTCTATTTCATGTGAACGACGCTTAGATTGCTCGGATTCGATTGTTTCGTTCGATACTGTATGTCGTTTTCATGCGCGGCGGATGGTGTGCTGAGTAAATAAATCGGATGTTATTTTTAAACATTGTTTGTAGTTGTTATTCGATTGTCATTTATTATTATTTATCTATTTTTTTTTCATTGATCATCGATTGCAAAAGTTTACAAGTAGGCTATGTATAATCGCTTTCAATTGTTTTCAATATTATTATTTGTTTCTATGACAGTTTTCATTTTATAATGTTTTTTTTTTACTAAAAATGCATTTAAAATCGCATGAGAGGAAAGAACACTCTCTTTTTTAAAAAAACACGGTACTCGAATTGTATTTATTTTTTAATATTCGAATTTGTGACTAAATGTTTTACTGTCTAATCGAAAAATGCTGAACTGAATGAGATTAAATAACAAATACACTCAGTTTTATAGAGAGAACATTCTTCTTCGAAGTGAATATCGTTATTTTTTTCACATAACAAATCCTTCGAAATAAATCATTTGTTTAAACAACGTTGATAGTTGTTTGACTGTCATTTATTATTATTCTTATTTATTTGTTTTTCCATTGATCATCGATTGTAAAACTGCACAAGTAGGCTATGTATAATTACTGTCAACTGTTTCCAATCCTATTGTTCATTTTTCCTATGAATATATGCACATTAATAGTTTTTTGACTAAAAATATACTTGAGAGTGTATAAGGGCGACGACCGTTTTTCTATTTTAAAATAACTGTGTTCAAATTATTTTTTTTCTGATATCCAACGGTGGAAATTACATGTATAAACACAACCGTTCATAAAATACAGTATATTTCATTTGTCTTTTGCGTTATTTAATCAGAAAAGAGACAGAATACACAACACGACTGAAATGAAACCGGATTCATGAATATCGATTATCTTCATCCTTCTTTATTCTCAATGGCCTGCATTGTTTTCTATTTCTATCTAACCTCACTATCTATGCTGACAAATAAACTATATCCTGATTATTTTATATGGAGAGTAAGGACAGAGGAATTGCATTCATTCGTTGACTTTCTTTCAGCTGTATAAATGTGTATAAATGAGTAACAGATTAAAAAAAAGATTCTGTTATAAAGTTAAAGACAAATGAAACATGTTATTGAACATTGCAGTTATGGGAAACTATTACAGGCATTTGTATTAATCAGATAGTCAATCTTACTGATTACCGATTGAAGAAAAAAACAGACTAGTTTCGAAAAGCTTGACAATAAACTCTATGAAACATTTTTAATATATTTTTATTGATTCATTGAACGCTATGCGACTATAGACATTAAAATTAGTAAGTGTATCCAAAATGGCCTCTAAATAAATGCATCTGAACAGTCTAATTAAACGTAGACCTTGCTTAATAAACATATTTTTGATAATAAAAATATTATAAATTTAAAGATGATAGATTAATTAATACATGCATAATTGCTTCATTATACGTTTCCTGCAAAAGATAAAATTTAGAATTAAAAAATAGCACGAACACAGGAACATTTATGAACTATGGTACTGAAAAAAAAATGTACATTTATGAAAATGATTCTTCGAAAAGGAAATCCATATCTTAATTTTTTCATTACGAATATTTTAATCGAATAAATGTATGTGTTATGTTATGTATTGCATAAATAATAACATGTTCGCGTGGAGTTTCGTCAAGGTCGTTACAAATGCGTCGGTTTGATTAAAAACATTTATTCAGTGCTACACAGATATATCGCCAGGTGTTTGCAACGATGTTGTGTGTAATTCGAAGCTGTTGAAAGGTTGGTAAATGTGTAAGCGGTGGAACGTAATTGACATAAATTGTTGTCGAATAAATATAATATTGAGGTTAATGCTGTGTGTCAGAGGAAAATCGATCACTCTTGGAAATGTTATACTGACAAGGGGAGGATGCGGCCTCGGGAATTGACTTTGGGACCGAAATTCGTGAAGTGGTAGTAGGGTGTCCCAAAAGTATTAATATAGTAACGTACCAGCTCGCACTATCGAGCGATTTTCGAGGAAAAAGCTCCAAAGTTTCTGCATCTTATAAGAGAAATTATTTCTTTGCCATTCAGCTAGCTTGATTGATAGTTTTTTGTTAACGCGCAGGATCGAAGTGTCCGGCGTGTCAGGTTCGCGCCTCGTTGGATTTCATGGCAGTTTTTTTTTTCACTGAATTCTTATTTAATGCAGTTAATTAAAAAATATATTTAATATATATATATATATATATCATCCTCATCATCATTTTCAGCCCCTGTTAATCCACTGCTGGATGAAGGCCTCTTACTGTGTAACACAATAGCCTGCAACATTGTGAATTAATTATACGGATTAGTTTATATTAGCGACGAGTTTTCATTGAAAAAAAATAAGGTTAGAATTCAGAAAACAAAAAAAACCGCAATTATTTTCCTACCGACCCAATATTAACATTTTAATTTTGAGACACAAATCAGTACGATACGGCATAAACACTAATCTGAAATAGTTGTATCATCAGAAAAATGTAAAAGTGAATCAAGACGCCCTATCTCGACTGTTTTACTTTTTTCGAAACGATTTTCACGGCTTGCCTGTCATTCTTGCGACCAAACAATTTCAGATCTTTACCATCGATTCATCCTTTTAACCGCTTGCGTGTTTCTAAAAAAAGAATGCACACGAAATGGCTGTTCGAATTGAAAGGAAATATCTGTCGATTTCGTTCGTCGCCATTTTCCAAAAAAATCTTAGTTTAGAACGCCGTAGCGCACACCTAAAACTGATGCATTCTTTCCTGGTCTGCGCATCGCTACCGAGTTTGTTCCTGCAGCCACTTGATTATCCCGCACTTCGTGATTGACCGATAAAGTGTTTTCTGCAGTTCACGACCCGGCCTGCAGTTCTGCAGACTCGCGATTCATGCACAAGCGGTTAAAAATCGTCTCGTTGTTCAGACACGTTCGTAGTAGTATTTTTTTTTCCTCTCTGTGTATCCTTTCAACGATCAAAGACACATCTGCTTTAAACGAAACATAGCACTCTTGGAAAAAGAATGAATAATTTAACAATTGATTTTTTTTAAAACAAATGAAAAATGAATAATTTGTACGCATGGCGCTCGATCGCCTGTTTTCAACTATTAAAAATACGTTTCATTCCAATGAAAATTTAATTAAAACGAAACCATATTTGAAGAATTACACAAGAGGTGTCTATTAAGTACGGCAATGTTGCCGTGTAAATATGCAAATGATTACAGACAAGTCCGTTTTTAATTAATCTATCTATAACTACACGAAATATGAGACAAACAAATATGTGTCATATATATGTATATATATATATATATATATATATATATATATATATATATATGTATATATATATATATAAACATTTGACATTAAAACGTAACAACATTTCTGCTGTAACGAATAACCATTCTGGTATAAGCTGATGGCATTTATGTATCGACGCAATTAATAAAGGAAAAGCAACGGAACTTGTTGCGATATTATGTTTCGTCGCATGTTACACACGGGCCGTGCCCCGAAACGAAATTTATGTATTTGGAAGGTGTGGTCCTTTTCAGTTGATTGCTACTCGGCTCGACCTCTACGGACACATCTGACACACAAAGAGCGGCGGTCCGTTGGAGGGAACCTGTGCGCACTACCGATCTGAAAAAATCGAACGCCGCGTCGAACTCGCCCACTGGGATACACGTTAGGGTTCTGTTTTCGCGTCGCAGTCGTTCTGCAGTTTCGTTTCTTTCGGTCGTTTTTAGGTCGAAATTTTGTACATAGCAATTAATGTTTTAATGTCGTCGATTGCGACATCAAGTCTTTAACAAGTGAATTATCCCTTCCACCGGATCGCTAGCGTTGCCAATAGGTATGCACTTGTATGGTACACGGCAGCTTTTTATATTTACTAGCGCATGTAATTAAGAAATATGTAATTAAAATTTTTAATTTTTGACATACAGTCAGGATTATATAAGCGAGGACAAGCCAAAAAGTAAATCAATATCTGAAAAACGAACAACTGTAATTCTAGATACAGTATTGTTATTCAAATCACTTTTCTACACAATTCCATCTCACTTGTCGATCAGTATGCACACGCGTGATGATCCAAAACGATCATCCATCAATTACTGAACGTTTTCGATTTGAAATCTCGTTCGGTTTGTGAATCCAGTGAATGATTCATTGGAGAAAACTTCCGGAAATATTACTTTTCGTGTTAATATTAACAGACTGTAAATATTAGATCGGTAGGAAAATAATTACGGTTTTTTTATGAATCATAAGGTCGTGATCTTTCCATGCTTCGTTGTGTTGTTTGGAGTCTTTGAACTATTTTGGCGTTAAGCGCCCATGTTTCGCTGCCGTAGGTGAGGACTGGTAGTATACACTGATCAAATACTTTTTTCTTTAAATATATATATATATATATATATACATACATTGTGGTATACGATACACAGACGGATTGTCATAGCTGTCTAAGCAAACAACTGTATCGTGATTTGCTAAAATTAATTAAAACAAACGAATAAAACATATATGTCAATTTAATATTGAAAGATGCTGATTACGAAAACAGATGAAGAATGAACAATATGTGACGTATTCTAGTTTGACGTTTGGTGTTAAAAAATATGAAGATCAGACGTTAGTAAACAAAATGTAATGTAATATCCTTTACCAAACTGTCAATTATTGGTTGGTAATTAGAATAGAGTTTCACTACATGGAAATAAAGTTTGTATATTATGACTATATATGTATAACTATATATATATATATATATATGACAAATTTAGCAATGCATTGTAACAGTTCGAATCTCATTGAAAGTACAAACAATATATTGTTTGTTGAATGATTGCCAAATGAAATGAAGAACTCGATTGAAATGCAATTCCTTGAAAAATGCATAAGAAAATATTTCAAAAATTCAACCGACTTTTACTTTTGTGAATAAATTATGCATACGGTTTCTAATATAGTTGCATTTGCATCACGCATGTTAAACAATTATGTATATATATATATACATATATATATATATACATATATATATATATATATATATATATATATATATATATATACATATACATATATATATATATATACATTTATATATATATATATATATATATACATTTATGTATATATATATATATATATATATCAGCGGCAGCAGCCTCTATCAATCTTCTGCTAGATAAGCGACTCTTCCATGGTTTTCCATTTTGTACAATTGGATGCTTCTCCTTTCGACTGATTTCCAATAAAATTTTAAATTTCCTTATCCCGCCTGTTCATTCATTGTGTATGAGTATTAAACCGTTTGATCCGATCTGTATTCTTCTTAATTCCGTCTAATATACCATAACACCTGTTACAAAATACTCGATCATTGACAAAAATTGGTAGTGTCGGAGTCACTACCGTTGAGGTTTTCGGCGGAGAACGTCTTACCTAAGCCACGCCCTGACAAACGCTCTGAACGGCACTTTTGTTTTCGCCTGATCATTTTAGAGAACCGCCTTTCAAAATTATTAAAGTTAACGTTTTTTTTTTTTTTCAAGTAAATAGATTATTTTACAGTATCATTTTCATGTAATATTATGTTAGAGATTTTATCTATTAGAATTTTTTGGTAACAGTATAGAGTGCGCTTAAATATATCACATTACTTACATTCTAAATCTATCTATTATTTATTTATACATATATATATATATATATATATATATATATATATATATATATATATATATGATACAAATGTGTTAACACTAGAAATTCAATAACTACAATGAATATTTAAGATTTTTTATATAATCTACTGACGCTTTCTCTTCGGAAGGTCATGGGTTTAATTCTGACTTTCAGTTACTGTAATTCAGTTGAATTTTTTGAATGTTAAAAACGTATTTGTCATACAATCGCAGTATGCAAACCCTTGAATACATTCTAATGTTTCGATTTCAACATCAAACAATATTTGAATCAATTTTTTTGCAAAGTTCGTCTCGAATATCTTCACTCTGAGAGAGACTTTCTGGATGGAAA
This sequence comes from Acanthacorydalis orientalis, assembly GCA_034766995.1. Lineage (NCBI taxonomy): Eukaryota > Metazoa > Arthropoda > Insecta > Megaloptera > Corydalidae > Acanthacorydalis > Acanthacorydalis orientalis. The sequence continues at coordinate 50,997,489 of CM068316.1, forward strand.
TTCTGGAATTCTATCTGAAGATGTGAAAGAAACGAGGAAATGGTGTTTATGAGGTGAGGGAAATGAAAAAAAATAGTTATTAGGCTGGTAGGAAGATAATTGCGGTTTTTTGTTTTCTGAATACTGACCTTAATTTTTTTTTTCAATGAGAAACAGTTGAAGTAGCATGACTTGATCCCATATTTTTTTTCAAAATTAAAGAGTTAATATTAGGTGCGTAGGAAAATAATTGCGTTTTTTTTGTTTTCTGAATTCTAACTTTATTTTTTTCAATGAAGAACAGTTGAAGTAGCATGACTTGATTCTACAATTTTTTTTTTCAAAATTAAAGAGTTAATATTAGGTTGGTAGGAAAATAATTGCGTTTTTTTTTGTTTCTGAATTCTAACCTGATTTTTTTTAATGAAAAACAGTTGAAGTAGCATGGCTTGATCCCATTCATTTTTTTCAAAATTAAAGAGTTAATATTAGATTGGTAGGAAAATAATTGCGTTTTTTTCTTTTTGAATTCTGACCTTAAGTTTTTTCGATGAAAGTCATGAACCGCAATTATTTTTCTACCAATCTAGTAAAAACACGACGAGGCGAATGATTTCGCTTACAGAGATATAGAAAAATCGTCCTGTACTGTGGTTCTATGCAGATGGTGGCATTTCCATCGAAATCCGTGTAAATAATAACCAATAATAACCAGAGAAACCAGTTTGCAGGGTGAAAAAAAGAATGCATTTTTGAATGAAGAAAATAAATATATTTGACTGCCATACGCCACTATATTGGCTCTCGTCTATGTCATCTTGTATACGCAATGCTTTACGTTTTGAATGAACAAGCACATTTTTCATTCTGTGTAAATCGCTTTCAGTACTTCCAACAGCGCTGTGTATTTTTTTCTAAGAATCGAATATAAATCTCATGATAAATTGTTGATGAAGTGCATGCGTACAAAATTAACTGAACAAATTCATTGACATGAAACAATTTATTAAATATTTAGCATCTACATAACCGAGAGCAGAGGGTGTCTCACTCATGCGAGACATCGGCACGACTGTGTATTTTATTTTTATCATATCGAAATAACCATAGCAACCCAAACAACATAGTCTTTATCTATGCTAGCAACTAAGTAAAAAGTCATAGGAGGCAGCGACATTAACCGTCAACATACAAAAAAGAACATTTGAATGTTTTACTACAACATAAATTCGTCACGAACAGTTTTAAGGCTCTATTGGCTTCAAGAGAAGAGCGACTGAACTGAAAAGTTTCAGACGAGATAAACGCAGCGTCTCGGTCCAGCCGTTTGCTTGCAAAAACATTTTTATATCGACAGCCCGGACGCAGAATTTCAAACAATATGCGCTCCTAATTCAAACTAGTTTCATATCATGTTACATAAAACCGAAAACTATAATTTATTAAATTATACAGTGTCGTTTTTTTAACGTACACACAATACTCGACCTATTACATAACTCGATTTACTCGATCCGTGCACAAAATCTGTTTACAATTTTTGATACGTCATGAATCATTTGCATTGATTTATAGACATCTTTCAATTTCAGGACAGTTCTAATTGCAATGTACTTTGTGCGAAACACGTTTCATTTGGCTGCGCATTCGAGCCAGAAGCATTAGACTACACATGACATGTTTTGTTAATGGCCACATTACTCGAATCACCGCAACACATTTGAAACAGATAATTTAGTGCAATTTTTTAAATGTCAAAGGATATCTCCGAATGTGAAAGTGCTTCACTTTTTTCAGACCGTTTCTTAATCGCGTTTTCAAATAATCGCGGGCTAATTATTCTATGTCGTTTGGTGTGTTCTATTAAAACCCAGTTTCAGTCGAAATTTACATACACACGTCTCGCACACATAGCTGGATTATGTAAAAAGTACATTTGTATTTTCGAATTTGTTTTTTTTTAAAAAAAAAAAAAAAAAGACAAAATTTTTTCACATGACAAATGTCAGTCAGTGACGTTTGGACCAATCCTTTCAATAACTCTTTATCGTTTTTCGGCATGTTCATTCTCTTACCGTAAAACATTTTGTTTGTTCTTCGAGAAAACTTTAAAGCATACATTCATCCCACAAATACAATTAATGTTGTTTCTTTTAATGTGTTGAAGTAGGTACAAAATACAAGTGTTATTAAAGAAAGAATGCATTTTTTGTTGTTGAGCGAGATAAAGATATGTCATTACATTGAAGGTCATATCTCTCTTTCTGTCTTAATTAAACAATTTGTTTCCGCAACGTTCCAGTTATTCGTTTTGTTTTGTTTTGCATGCAAAGATGTCTATATACGTTGTCGGAAAAGTCCGACCTGGCCCGGCCGCCGTCAGTCAAAGTACGAAGTAGAATCTCTACTCAGGGCTGTATACCTGTGCTTGGCCGGGTCAAAAAAGGAGAGTGAAAAAAACACGGATTTGTTCGTGCGCAATCGGAGAAAATTCCCCACCCTCGTGCTACATTTCGTGAAATGAAAAATCATGAAAATATTACAAAACGAAAAAAAAAAATGTTTTAAGTCCCTTCGTTCTTTTCGCGCCACCCTGTACGACGAGGAACGTTGTGTTGGCTCTGTAGCCTTTTAACATCCGCGCTTCACGCATTTCCTGCACGATTTCTATGAGATTTCTCAACGATTTTTGACCAGTCTGAAAGGCATACACTTTTAATTCGAAAACAAAAGCAGATCGTACACGGCGGTTTTTCGAAATGGAAGATAGAGAGGCGTGAAGTGACCTCGGGAGCAAATAAATCGGTCGTAGATGTCAATCAGATCGTAGATTAGTCGGAGATATCTCTCTTCGGAGAGACATTTATGTTTTTCCACCGGAAAAACATAAATGTCTCAGTTCTCTCGATTTTACTGTATGAGTGAAAAAATCATTCACGGTGTTGAATTTTTCTAGTGTCATAACTGTATTATTTACTTTATTTTCATAATATAGACACACACATATATATATATATATATAGAGAGAGAGAGAGAGAGAGAATAATACATGAGAAGAGAGATAGATAGAATCTATTCATAATGAAAATTTCATGAGACTTTCAGAGCTGAATCAAACTAAAATACTAGATCTGGATGATTCTCATATGATGGAGTCAAAACTGACAGAATCAATTTGTTAACAAGAGTATAAATACAGAAAAAATGTGTCTACTTAGAAAGAAGTGTCTCTAATACGATCACAAATAAAAATATTCCATTACACAACATCTATATCGTCGCAAAACGATAGAAAAAAAATCACCTAACACTTCAAACATAAAAAGTGCACACAGTGTGTCGTTATTGTGTAACTTGTGTCAAAGCGGTCCGTATTTTCGACCGAAAAAGAAATAACTCATTCGACTGCTTAATTACTACTTAGAAGACATTCCGGCCGTACTTATTTTTAACGTGCAAGTAGCATTCCCAGTAAGTCGGTCAATTATCTCATTTAGAGAAAGAAACGCCTCACTGTAGGTTCGGTTTAGTTTCGGACACGTAACTGTCTCAAGAACAAAACATCCATTGAAACAAAAAAGAAATGTTATGTATTTAATGTCGCAGAGAACGAGAAGTGGAGAGATAAAAAAAACATAGCGACGAAATAACTTTCTCGTTTGATGAGTTGTTTGGAAACGCGATTTTGATGCAATTTTACGACGCGCATATGTTTTAGGCGTGTTGCATGTCCAGCCGCCTAAGATATTCGATTCACTTTCAAAAACGTTCGATATGTTTCACAAATCGTAGTTAGAACCCGTTTCGTTTTATTATATGTTTGTCTAGTGTTACATAGGTGGACAAGATTGTAACGGAACGGTCTGTTCGTTCTCGGCGTTCGTGACGTTCGCTTGAATTATTAATGAAATACTCTTCCGGATCTGTACGGTATGCGCGTTTGTCGCTATGATATAAAATGTATAAATAATTCATTTCAAACTCGGGTGAAATGTCTCAACGGCTCGTTTTCATCATTGACAAGTTTAATATCCTCTTTATTGATCGTCACTTTTAATTACCTCCATATACAATTCGTTAAAGTAACATTTAACTACTTTCCATCAAGAAAATTAATTCTGTGCAACATTCGGTTAGTTCATATATTGATTTCACATCAAAACATATTAAAAAGAAATGTATACAGAGCTCAATAACATTTTAGTACCAGAATAATTGAGAACGAAATAATAGTCAACACAGACAAACTTTATTTCCATGCAGTGAAACTCTATTCCAATTACCAACCAATAATTGACAGTTTGGTAAAGGATATGACATTACCTTTTGTTTACTAACGTCTGATCTTCATATTTTTTAACACCAAACGTCAAACTAGAATACGTCACATATTTTTCATTCTTCACTTGTTTTCGTAATCAGCATCTTTCAATATTAAATTGACATATATGTTTTATTCGTTTGTTTTAATTAATTTTAGCAAATCACGATACAGTTGTTTGCTTAGACAGCTATGACAATCCGTCTGTGTATCGTATACCACAATGTATGTATATATATATATATTTAAAGAAAAAAGTATTTGATCAGTGTATACTACGAGTCCTTACCTACGGCAGCTAAACATGGGCGCTTAACGCCAAAATACTTCAAAGACTCCAAACAACACAACGAAGCATGGAAAGATGCATGTCGGGAATAACAGGAAGAGATTGAAAGAGAATAGAATGGATACGAAAACAAATAGGAGTCACAGATATAATAAGAAGAGTAAAGAGTCTGAAATGAAATGGGCGGGACATATCGCAAGAAGAGAGGACAACCGATGGACAAGAGAAATTATTGACCGGGAACCAAGGAATATGAAAAGACTCGGAAAGAGGCCGATGAACAGATGGGATAAGGATATTAAAAACTTTCTTGGAAATCTGTGGAGAAGAGAGTCACTGAATCGAACAAAATGGAAAATCATGGAAGGGGCCTTCATCCAGCAGTGGATTAACAGAGGCTGATGATGATGTTGATGATGATATATATATAGAGGTATGGATATGTATATACATATATATATATATATATATATAGAGAGAGAGAGAGAGAGAGAGAGAGAAAGAGAGAGAGAGAGAGAATCGTTTACACTCTAAATGAAGTAGACAAAACGTGAAGTAAATTATTCTCCTGCTCAATCTTCTATTCATGAAAACAATATACAAACTTTTATGTTTTATTAACGGTCTGTATTACATCTTCGATTAAAATCACAGCAAGCGTTCCATTTTATTATGAAACAAAACGCCGACTTGTTTATTTCATCTGTTCAAACACAATACAATCCTTGATGTCAAATAGATTTTACACCTTAGATATTTTCGAAAATGTTTATTTATTTTCAACTAATATTTATTTTTAGTCTCTCTGAATCATGTACCCAGTTCTTTACATTAATTATCCAGTTACAATAAATGTTTCATCATTGGTCCGTCAGTGATTGCTAGATTAAAATTGCGAAAAAGAAAGTTAATGCAAGAAGAGTAAGAAGAAGAATATCGATAGTCATTTGGTCCTTCGACCAGTTTATAAAAGAAGATATATAAGGAGAGTATTAGACGGAATATAAAAGAAACAAAGGAAATACAAACCTGAAAAAGTTTTAAAAGTAAATGTAAGTAACAGAGACATTACAAGTTAAAATATAAAAATAGTACCATGTATATATTCTTCCGCGTTCAATTTTATTTCATATTATTTAATAGTATAATACAAACTCTCGTTCCTGTTCTTTCAATTAATGCTCACGTTAATACATATATATATATATATATATATATATATATATATATATATACACATATATATATATATATATATATATATATATATATATACATTTTTTCCAGTTAAATCCGTGTGTTTTTTTTTTCTCCTCAAACGTACCAAGGTTGTTCGATGGTACATTACATTCACATTTCTTCATGTAGCCGCACAACACAACACTTATCGTTACACACATATCCTGTGAACGTGTGTACGTGGTAACGTTTGCGAATTATTAATTTCTTCGTCGGATATGAAGGTTGGCGTTTTAATGTTTCATGTACGGCATAATTATTTGTATCAAATCGATTTTTAATTTCATAAAAAAAATGTTTATACAATAAGTGATTCTAATTGATTCGAGCCGTGACTCATGCGACCGAAAAGAGTATGACTGGATGCGATGATCGAGATTTCTCAAGCGTGTCCCTGTGTGTTCGCACAGACAGACTTACCAGAAAAAGTGTGATATTTGAATCGATTAAACTGATAGTAATAATTGATATTTCGTTGTTGGATGTAAGAGAGAAAAAATCATATATTTTAAAACGTTGCTCAGATATTAAGGGGACCCGGTGGTCTAGCGGCCTAAAATTTAAGCTATTTTAAAAAAATTTTTTCTATATGAGGGTAATGAATAATGCTTTCAAATTTTTTTACACTTATTTTATTACTAATAAACTACACAAAAATGAAAATAAAGACAAAAAAAAATTTTTTTTAAATTATAAAAATGATGCTGAAGTCTCCCTCTCTAAAAAAATGGAATTGCGTGGTGAATGATGATTTATCTCTCCCTCTGATCTGAAATAAAACAATTGACGAATTTTTAATTAGTATAAGTATAGCTATCACAGGAAGTAGAATAAAAAAAAAAAATTTGACAAAATGGCGCGTAGTCAAAAGTACAAGTTTGAAAACGACCAGTATTTTTGAATGTTTTGTTAATAAAAAAAATATAAATATTTTACGGAAACTATTAGTTTTCCTTCCAGCGAGAGCTAGAACTATTCAGAATAACATATTAAAATTTCAGACAAATCGGTCAAGTAGTTTTTTTTTCTGGCCCCCGCAAGACGAAAAAAAGTAGTTTCGAGATAAACGCGTTTAAAGTGGAGCCGGCTCCACTTATTCTTCTACCTACCTGACCTTCTAATGGGCTGTAGATCCTGAAATACTCTGAATTTCGTCATCAAATTTTAACAGTATATTTTTAAGATACTATACTTCCGAAAAAAAAATCGATTTTTCGAAAATTCTAGACCACCGGGTCCCCTTAAATCCAAACAGATATCAGTTCTTATTACGAAACCAATAATGTCTGTTTTATTAAAACATATATATGGAAATTTGCGGTTTGTGTGAAGTAACTCAGTCACGAATTAATTTCAAATACCATGTGACTTTCGCTAATAGCACTGAATGTGCTACACATTCAGTGTTTATTAGTGTTAATTGAAACGACCAGGTATTAGTTTTCAAAAATGTAAATTGACCACAACTATTTAACGCTTCGAACAATGAGTGATTATTGTCGCGTTTGTGATATTACAAATAGTTATCGAAAATGTTAGTTCATTTTTTTTACTTAAAAAAAAATATTATCAATATGTTGTATTAATGGACGGTTCGAAGAAGTTTCAGTAATTGAACGTTTTTCGAAAAGTGAGACTTTTCTCGGAACAGTTTTAGGAAAATTCCAGTCAAATCCAGTTCATGAACATGGAGTGTTGTGATAAATTAGAAATTAAATTGATCGAGATTGTTCAATAAATGATTATTGATGATTTTCGATTGTTTCTTATGCGAGATTCAATGGAGATTCCATCATCGTTAAGAGGCTTAAATTAGAGGCTTCTACAATTTTAGGTCACAACATATCTGTAGACGGAATACATGCTAGAACTAGTCATAGATGATAGAAAGTCAAGTAAGCAAAACGACGAAGAATACCAAAACAATATTCCAATGAGATATCGGGAATAAATGCAAGCAATTATATATATATATATATATATATATATATATATATATATATATATATACATTATATATATATTATGTATATATTACATTATGTATATATATATATATATATATGTATATATATAGTTTTTTTGACGGTTTTGGGGTCTTGTGTGATCTTGGATAATCTTCTCTGTATTCTTGTGTATTGTTCCGTTGCCACCTCATCCAGGGCACGCTATGAACGATCGAAATACCTGAAACTTCCTGGCTGTCATACATATATATATATATATATATATATATATATATATATATATATATATATTAGTGTAAATAGTGTACTATCATATGTATATATATATATGATAGCACACTATCGTTTTCAACAGAAAACACTGCTTCATTTACTAGGGTTTTTTTAACGGTTTTGGGGTTTTGTCTAATCTTGGTTAATCTTCTCTGTATTCTTGTGTATTGTTCTGTTGTCACCTCATCCAGAGCACGCTATGAACGATTAACATTCCTTCCTGGCTGACGTATATATATATATATATATATATATATATATATATATATATATATAGTCATATATATATATATATATATATATATATAGACATATATATATATAGAGAGAGAGAGAGACATATATATATATGAAAGCACACTATCGTTTTCAACAGAAAACACTGCTTCATTCACTAGTTTTTTTTTGCCGGTTTTGGGTTTTTGTCTGATTGTCGAGCCTTGGAATTCGGTCCTTTTATCCAGACTTTAACGTGTATTATTAGCAATCTTGCTGTCGATGTGTCACATCTTGACGTTTATCGCTAGGAAAATTTTCAAAAAACCTAGTTGACCTCGCTATGTGATAGATCACCCTCCCCCTTCCCGTTATATATATATATATATAACTATCATTCATTTACTAGTATTTATTCGACAAATAAATAAAAACATTAACAACGAATAGCGGTGTGTTTCTACAATTCACTATACTTCCTTCACTTGTTACTACTCTAATGTTCCGTTGCCACCTCATCCAGGGCACGCTATGAACGATTTACATGCCCGAAACTTCCTGGCTGACATATATATATATATATATATATATATATATATATATATATATGTGTGTGTGTAATAATTGTTATATAAAAAAATCATAAAAACATATTTTTTAATTTTTTTGACTAGTTCACTGCCATAATTACCGATGCACAACACACATACACACACCCACATATATATATATAAATGTATGGGTATGTGTGTATATATATATATATGTGGGTGTGGGTGTGTGTGTATACATATATAATGTGTGTGTGTGCCAGTAATTATGACAGTGAACTAAGCCAAAAAGAAACAAATATGTTTTTATTATTTTTTTATATTACAATTATTACACACACAGACATATGTGTATATATATGTGAGTGTGTATGTGTATGTTTGTATATGTATAGTTGCATAAAATATTTCTGTCAAAAATTCCATATTATAAAGAAATAAAGACATTCATTAGTTTCACTTTCAAACTCAGTGGATTTGAAAAAATAATGATACAAATCACTGCTGCGAGCAGGAGTTAAGAAGGCGTATCAGTAATAATAACAGGTTTTTTGTGCAACTTGATGAGCCGATTGATGTCACCGGTTCTCGTTTTTTTTTCTTTTCTCTCGAGTCGCATATGTTTATGACGATCGGACGTAAGTCGATGAGGAAATTCGTTTCATACAAAATAACATATCCGGTAACATAAATCGATAGAATTTCGAATCTTGCATTGAAAAGATTAGTCTTGGAACACGGATGTGCATGTATATAGATTGTGCATGTACCATAAACTGCATGCTATATAATTTTACGCGTGAGAGACATTGAACCGAACTGTTTGAAGTTGCCATTGTGTGCTATTCATGGGCACGTGTTCGTTGTTCGAAGGAAACGTATTAAACGAGACATTGAAAATCGTGTCAAACAAAATCGACAGAATTTTAAACTTGAATTATTTCGAATTAAATTGCACAAGAAATACTTAAGTGTTTCGTACGGAAACTTAAAAGATCTTTCTAAATAGTGTCTTGGGTCATTTAATCGTAATACGTTCGTAAAGTTTATGCAATATTTAATTTCACAAACTTTATTATTTTTTTATTAATTCAATTACGTTTTTCTTAAACATATTAAAACTAAACGAGCACGTTTTTACATACATTATGAACGTACCTTGTGCAGAGTGAGATGAAATAATTGAAATCGACACAGCATTTTTTTTCTGAAGTGTTCAAAATGTTATTTCCATATAATCCAGGTTGCTTAAACAATTCATTTTTTTTACACAGAATGATCTGTCATTTAATTTCACAAGGCTGGCTATGTTTTCATGAATTACAACTATCTGTAAATATCACTTGTTTTAAATCGAATCAAAAAGCAAAGGCTACTGTACCGTTCGATATAAAAAACAATTGCTGTTTTGACAGTTAATTTAACTCGAGATAGATTGTTTCCATAGATGAAATCTTTTTCAGACCAAAAACTATTATACAAAGATAGTTGTCTGGTCACGAATGTTCAATTAATCATTATTAATCGGTTTTTGTTTCTGTTTATGCACATTTTGATGGAGGTTCCATCATTTTTAAACCGTTGAGGTATAGAAAAATCTGATACAGAAAAGAATCCTGTAGAGAAAAGCTATCTCGTTTCGATAAATTAAGTTTTTTTTTTAAAAAATAAAAAAAATTAATAATAGTTTCAGATTTTAATAAAAAAATTTCCATTTCATATCCAATCGCTTCCACATCTTCAGAATATTGTATTGCGGTTTAACGCAATACATTTTTTTTTTTTTGATGGTTTCGAATTTAAAGGATGAGTCTATCAATTTCCTTATGTTAATCATCGATAGTCGATTCTCATCAGATGAAGTATTTTTCTTATTTTCTTTTTTGCACGTTGAGACCTCTAAGTGTATTAAACAAACGATTCAGTGATCGAAAATAATCTTCATATAGCTTGAAAATGGTTTAAGATTAAAGAAAAATGTTTGATTTAATGATGTAAAATTATATTTTTAGTCAAAATACATTTATTCACTAACGTCAACAAAAAAACAAATAAAACAATATACAACAACAATAATCGATAAAAACAGTAAACGTGTCGGCGTGAAAATATTTCAAAAACATCTTGACACGGAATTTAAAGGATAAAAAAAACCATGATATTAAATTTAGTAGGTGTTCCGAAACGCTGTCCAATAGATCAATGTCAATTTTGATTATTTCTATTTTCGGTATAGTTGATTCTTCTGGAACGACTGACTGTTTTGTCCGTGGAACGAAACGTTCGATTTATTCACAAGTCTTCACGAGCGGATGGAGGGCTACAGACGCGCCCATACAGCCGACAGTGTTCGCGATGTAGTCGTGGAAGTTGCTCTCAATCACCCACATGAGTCGCTTGTATCCCGGTACGACCTGGGTGGCCAGACGACATTCGTTACCTTTCTGTACTAGCAGGAAGTTTTCTGGCTTGAAGCAGGTCTCCGTGTTCCACATGTAGATGTCTGATTCGCCTTTATGTCTGTGACATGAATCAAATAACGAATTTTATTTGTATATTTAATCAAGATGACGCCATGGACGTATCCATAACTATAACACGTCCTCTAAATATCGAAAAATCTCATTTTCTACTTGAAATACTACACCAATAAACTTATTAATAATTGTATTAATCTTACAAAACGTATATTGACATTTGCCGTATGTCTTTTATTTCATAATAAAATTATGCGATTGATTTTATTTAAACAAAAGTATCTCTTTCTCCCTCCCTATCATCTATCTATCTATCTATTTCTCTCTATATATATCTATATATCTATCTATCTACCTATATATATATATATATACAATGTTCAAAAGAACATTAAATTCCCTACAGCACACATTTTGTTCAAAATTTTATATCTATATTTTCTCTCTCTCTCTATCTATCTATCTATCTATATATATATATATATATACAATGTTCAAAAGAACATTAAATTCCCTACAGCACACATTTTGTTCGAAATTTTCGAAATGCCGAAACGTCCGCAGCCATCTGTTATTTATATGATTTCAACATTCTATCAGAAGTGAATCGTGCTGTGTACATCTCTGTATAATTCGTTTAACAATTATAAATCGTACACTGTGCTTCATTTGTTCTTCTCTGACTGCAACGATCGTTCGAATCAATTTACCGGACGTTTTTTTTGTTCGTTCGTTCGTTTCGTACCGAAATCACGCGACGGTTGTTTCTTTGTCTGTTGATCTGAACAAAAGAAGAAAAAGAAAAAACACGACGGTGTTCCGTACAAATTTGACATTTAGAAAAACAATAGAGTATCTAAGACGTTGTAGAAAGCGGTTGAACCGAAGCCGAGATGTCTGGCAGTGATTTTGTCTGTGCATGAACTGACCTGGCGGGATGAAATTACCCTTCGATGCGTTCGAATCTGAGTTCGATATCTGTCTAGGGAAATTAGTCTATTGGCTTTTTCTTTTTTCAATGTTCTACATTTATTTGAATTTTTTTAAAAATTAATTTCATGTGTACATATATATATATATATATATATATATGAATGTATAGGGTGATTCAATTTAGGCTTCCACATGAAAGTATTAAAAGAAGGCACAGAGATTAAAAACGTTATATTATTTTTTATTCACTGTTTTAGTTCAATTCAGTACTAAAATACAATTGAACTAAAATACTAAATGGATGTTAACATGTTTTTTTTTAATCATTGAGTTGTTGTAATACTTTCTTGTGAAAGCTTAAGTTGAATCGCCCTGTATATATATATATATATATATATATATATATATATATATATATATATATATATATATATATATATATATATATATATATATATATATATATGTAGAAGGCACAGAGATCAAAAAAGTTATGTTATTTTTTATTTACTGTTTTAGTTCAATTCAATACTAAAATACAATTGAACTAAAATACTAAATGGAGGCTAACATGTTTTTTTTAATTATTGGGTTTTTGTAATACTTTCTTGTGAAAACCTAAGATGAATCGTCCTATATATATATATATATATATATATATATATATATATACATTTCAACATTCCGAAAGCGAGTATACTTGACATACCGGATTGCCCTTTCAGTCTATTTGTAAACAAGCAATTACCAAAATTTCACTCAGTCAGGAATTTTCGTTTCACTACAAAAAACAATCGTACCTAACGATTTGTAGACAAAAATTCGATATTTCAAAACTTACCGATCCGTTTTTCTCTCTGTTCTATATTTTTCTCAATAATCATAAAAAAAAACATACCGTTCTCGACATTTCAACTACAATAATCTTTCAGAAATGACAGCCTGACATATCAACAATTCACCGCACGTCTTTTGTTTCGTGTCTGAATCATGCGATCGTCGTTTTTCGGTCGAAACAGAACAAAAAAAAAAATCAGCGGCGTTTCGAACGAAACGTCAAAATCTCTGTTCAACATTCGGTATCTGTGGCGCGACAAGTGGATTATTTACTTCATACACGCTTGCACAACCGAAAATATGTAATAGAAATATTTTTATTGCATTTATACGACTTTCTTAATAATAATAATATAATTGGCAATAAACTAGCATGCGGCAATGGCCATAAAAGTGCTGACTGAATCATTAACACAATTCTTGACGGTAACCACCATAAAAGTCTATCACGTAAATGGAATTGTCATTAAAGAAATTATAAATTACACTTATAGATACAGTAAATCGAAATCTGTGAGCGTTTAATGAGTTTTAAACATGTTAGATGTCCAGAAAAATGATTTCATTAGTATCTCAATTAAGTATTGGGAAACTGAAACACTGGCGACGAATAAAAATAGTAAATATTTTTTATAGCTATCAATTAATTAGGAAAATCAAACTACCGACATTTTATTGCCTTATGAATTTAAAACCTTCCATTGTTGTTCGATGTTTTTTTTTAATTTCCATAATTAAAAATGGTATTTTCTGCATTGTTATCGTATTTTATTGAACACTGAAACGCGATATTCAGTAGATAGTTCTAAATACTAGATTGTTTCCTAGAAATATGATATATGTTAACACCAATCACGGCGGGCGTCACATATGCGTGACTTTGGCTACCGGCGGTTTTCAGAGGGCGTTTCACAAGTCTAAGACATCCATCCTCGTGACAATCTACACCGAATGTGATATCTTATGTTTATTTCACACACCCTTTACAGCGCAAGATATTTTGTTTTAGATTTTTAATGAAATCTTGATTAATTTAACAGTCTATGGAGCTAGGATAAATTATTAAAAAATTATGACGGTCAGTTATTTGACATGTGTTCTACGATTTCCTGTAATTCAAATTTTGAATAATATGAATTCTGATCTAAGCGGTTCGATTATTTGAAATCCGTTGCTATGGATACAAACATAACAACCAATGTGTAACAACCAATCAGAGATAAGAATCGAAATACAAAAATATACAAGCGGGTAAAAGAAAACACCATCTGTCATTACACTATTCGATAAAACTATGAAAACCGTGGACTCGACGCGCATATAATGCCAATCTTTAACCCTTTACAGCGCAAGATATTTTGTTTTACATTTTTAATGAAATCTTGATTTAATTTAATTTACGTCAGTGTATGGAGCTAGGATAAATTATTAAAAAAATTATAATCGCTTGGGTGGTCAATTATTTGACATGTGTTCTACGATTTCATAAAATTCAAATTTTGAAGAATGTGAATTTTAATCTAAGCGATTCGATTATTTGAAATCCGTTGCTATGGATACAGATATAACAACCAATGTGCAGCAACCAATCAGAGATAAGAATCGAAATACAAAAATATACATGCGGGTCAAAGAAAACACCATCTATCATTACACTATTTGATAAAACTTTGAAAATCGTGGACTCGACGCGCATATAATGCCAATCTTTAACCGTTTACAGGGTAAGACATTTTGTTTTACATTTTTAATGAAATTTTGATTTAATTTAATTAACGTCAGGCTATGGAGTTAGGATAAATTATCAAAAAATATATAATCACTTGGGCGGTCAATTATTTGACATGTGTTCTACGATTTCGTAAAATTCAAATTTTGAAGAATATGAATTTTGATCTAAGCAATTCGATTATTTGAAATCCGTTACTATGGATACAAACATAACAACCAATGTGTAACAACCAATCAGAGATAAGTATCGAAATACAAAAATATACAAGTGGGTAAAAGAAAACACCATCTATTATTACACTATTCGATAACTCGGGTCTTAACAAAGTATATACACTGAACACAACTATATTTTCATTATTAAACTTATTCGTAAATTTATAACATGACATCTGTATAAACAATTATTTATCTATTGGCTTCAAGGTACATTTGAGGTACCTTGAATAAGGCTAACGAAAACAATTATATTGATTTGAAAGAGAAAATATACTTTAATTATCCTAAAAATCCCGTCAATCAAAAGATAAGCATGTTCTGGATCAATTAAATAACAAAAATAGTTTTAACCAGATAGATTAGGCAAATACTACACAGTGTGCCGTGAAAGTGTTAAGAAAAGTCGCTATTCGACTGGAAAATGAAGATCTAGCGGGCACAGTACGTCGCATAGTATGAGTTCAGCGTAGCTGGCAGTGAAACGATTAAATATTTCAAAACATCATCCTTAGTATTAAACAATGCTCACCTGAAGAATAATGCGGCTCCATTATCCGTGCCCAACAGTACAATCTTCTGTCCGTTCGGTTTCGGTCCCACGTCGACGACGGCGCCGGAAGCTTGTCCGCGTCGCAAGTACGCCGCCTTGATCGAGAACACTCTCGACGACGACAAGTACGAGAAATAGAGGACATTGTTGCCGCACGATTTGCGGATGAGCGCGAGATAGAGCACGTCGCGACGGGCGCATCCCGCTGTCACGGCTTTCGGCAAGACGACACGGTATCCCTTTCCTGCTGCCACGTCGAAGACGAGGATGGCGCGCGTCGCGGCGTCGCTCACATAAACGAAGCAACGGCCGTCGGGCGCGTAATCGACCACAAGGTATTGGAGACGTGACGCGGCGCACACGAGCGCACTCAAGTCGAGCACTTTCACCACTTTACCGGTACGGACTGATAGTGCGACAACCTTCGGCGGGCATCGACGCACCGGCTGTTCAAGAGTGTTGACAATGCCGACATCCAATACCCACAGGATATCCTGGAATGATAAGATTCGCTTCTAGTTCAAAGGAACATTTGACCGGCGTCGAAATAGGACGCCAAACCCGTTTGACAGTTGCTCATTAAAATTTGTTTCTCTTTGATTATTGAATTTTTTTAAGAAAAATATGCGAAAGAACGATCTGCGCACTTTAAAATAAAGAAACATCAGAGAATTGTCATAAATCTTCTATCAATTAAATGGAACGAATTCAGCGTGTTTTTGCAACATGTTAATCGTTTAATAGAAAATTAATTTTAAAATGAAATTAGCACAAATCAGTATGACGTCAATCAGTCAATATGTATGCTCGAATAATGCTACAAGTAATAATTGCAAAACATAAATTACTTTTCCATATTCGCTGCACTGCATTAATTAAATAAACAATTTATCAGTTTATACCGTTTTCTATAAAACAGTTATAAAATTTAAAAATAGAATGAAAAATAAAATAAAAACAAATCAAGAAACAAAAGCATTCTATACCTCGACGCTCTTAATTGAAATGCGCATCAGTAACACAAAATAATCGTTTGTTAAACATTTTTGGTCATAAAAAAATGTACGGCTTGTCCGGTGAATTCATTTAGGAAATTAAAAAAAATAATTCTAAAGATGTACTGAAAGTACCCACGTTTTTAAATTCATGAGTATTATCCTTCATAAATAATAAGTGACATAAATGATACCCAGGGCTCGAAAATTCAATTGAATAACTATTTTTTCCACTAAATTTATTAATTGTATGATAGTGCAGTCAAATGTAAAAATAGTCTGATTTCAAAATAACGAAACGATTTTTTTTTAATTTTCAGGGACATTTTGTTGATATAGATTTAATAATTTCTTTGATATTTAAATGAAAGACATAAATGTATAGTACTTTTATGTTAATATAAAAAATAAATGAGAAACATAAATATATAGTACTTGTATGATATTTAAATGAGAAACATAAATATATAGTACTTTTATGAAAATTATAGTCATTTAGTGTTATTAATTTTATAACTTGCAACATTATTTTTTTAAAAAAAACAATTAAAAATATTCCTAGTACAGTTCGATACTATAGCTAAATTCACTTGATTTATGAAAAAATATTCATAGCTTATAAAATGGCCGATGTGTACACTAGAAGAAATGAATTGGAAAATACAATAAAACAAGTGTGTGAGAAAGAAAGAGTGATTTAGAAGTCTAATAGAAATCTACGTATTTTTATTCAGATATTATCAGCTTGCTTCCATGTTACCACATTTTCACAGCATTGAACTCTTGAACCGTCATGTAATTCAAATTTTGATCATTTACAATTAATTTCTCTAAATCGGAACAAGTAATCTTAATGAAATTTTATACAAACTTTCCTTTATACGTAGAAATCATATCGAAAAAAAATAAAACAAACAATTCATTTAAAAAAAAAGTTGAATGAATTGCTGTCAAGTTATTAATTGTTCGGTTCTATTGTTAAACTGTTTCGATATAAATAATAAATATTATATGATGGAACAGTAAAAATTTTAAAATACATTTTCAAACAAACGAAATATTCTAGTTTAAGGCTTGTTACCGATTATTTTTAAACTATAAATATATCATTCAAATTGTGTATTATACAACATAACCTAACATATCATTTTCACATAGAAATGCTGTTTCAAACAAATACTTTGAATGGAAATAAATGTTTTTGTGATTTATGTGAAGTGAAAATCGATGTATGAAAATAAATTTAGCCACATTTCGTCAACTGTAACTAGAATATCATATTCAAGAATAAAATTTGACTTTAATTAAATTTTCAGATGTTTAAGTTATACTTTTTAGTTTCAGTTGAAGAGAAAATAAATTATTTGAAAAATTAACATTAAAAATTTAAAAACTGTTTCTTCAAATAATTAGCAGATTAGTTATAATGCTTTTTGAGTGTTTATATATATATATATATATATATATATATATAAAGAGAGAGAGAGAGAGATTTATTAAAAAAAATGGTAGAAATCAGAAAGAATTTTCTATCTTTTCTAGAAATTGACCTGAAAAATTTCGACAGTCTGTACTTTTCAAAAATCATCATTTTTCGATATAAAAACGACGCATTAAGTATGCTTTTTAAATATCCAAACGTTTGTTTTAACTTATTTCTTTTTTATAATTCAAATTAATGAAACAGAAGTCCATTAATGGACAATACCATTCCATACTTTTTTGGTACAAACAAAAAATATGAAACCGTTAAATTTATGCGTTTCGGTTCAGCTTGTACGTTTTGTATTAAAATATTTATGATGACATTGTTGAATCGCAACAGTTTCGTAAAAAAATACTGCGAAAAGTGGCATAGTAATTTAGTACCAGTGGCACAGAATTATAATGATTTAATTCTATATCATTTTCGTTGAAAAACAGTTTTAATTAATAAAGAAATCAAACATTAATTCAATAGGAATTGTGTTGTTATATATATATATATATATATATATATATATATATATATATATATATATGTATATATATATATATTAAAATAAAGAAAAAAATCTATATAAATATTAAATTATTTCATTCCTATGTTCATTTGTCAAGACGATACAAACAAATGAAGAAAAATCTAATTACCGCTTGAATTAAACCGTCCGCGCACTTGATTATTAACTTGTTTATTTTCTTTTTTTTAAAACATAAGGCTACTTTCTTATGCTTTAATCCGATTTAAGCGACAAAACAATAGTTAATCATACTTAAAAAGAATAATTTAATTATTTATTTTTCAAAAAATTGCATCATTCGATATCTGTCACGTTTAAATACCAAACTGTATAGATTTAACAACAATTAAATTATTATTCCATCTGAAATTTTAAAATATGAACAATTAAAATCATACCAAGTCTTATTGTCGTACCGAGTAAATTAATTCAGTTATAACAACTGTCTGTGTCATGTCTGTATATAATTAAAATGACTCATAAGATTTTCAAACTGCAATTGATTTGCGGGGACAATACAAAGGAACAGTTGACATTTGCTCATCCGGCGGTTTGTCGTCGGAAAACCGATTTAGTGGATCGTGAATGAGCGACATTCACGGATTCGAGTCACAAGAGCAACCAGTTTACCATATTTAATCAAAATGTATCTTATACTGAACGATTACAGACCTGTGAGTCTAAGAACAAGTCGACGGCTGATTGTAAAGCTTGACAGTTTCCTTCTTCTTGGAGCGCCCAGCATGGGAATGGAGAGAGTACGGCTTGGCATTGTTTGCTCTTC
>CM068316.1:51019352-51299352 GCA_034766995.1 Acanthacorydalis orientalis
ATATGTATATGTATGAAGTATAGGATTACACATTGTTGATATCTATTTCTATGGTTACCAATACGTGTCATATTCAACAACCAATCAGAGATAATCAAATTAAAAAAGTGAATAAAAGCAAATGTCATATACCTAAATTATTAATCATGGCATTTGTTAAAAGTGAAAATCTCAATCTAATGCCTGTATATATCAATCTCATAAATATCTTTTCTATCTCTCTCTCTCTCTCTCTCTATATATATATATATATATATATATAGAAAATAGTGCAATAACCCAGGTCAGTGGTGTCAAACATGTGGCCCGCAACCCACAACTTGAAGTTGATTTCATTAAAATGGAATTTAAAAAAAATACATAAAATGCAT
This sequence comes from Acanthacorydalis orientalis, assembly GCA_034766995.1. NCBI lineage: Eukaryota > Metazoa > Arthropoda > Insecta > Megaloptera > Corydalidae > Acanthacorydalis > Acanthacorydalis orientalis. The sequence goes on from CM068316.1 coordinate 51,019,724, forward strand.
TTTTAAAACATTGCGAATTAAGACATTTTATTGAAATGTGTATGTATGTGAAGCAAGATCTTGACAAGGTTTGGTAGTATGTACCTATGTGTACAATTATTTTCCTTTTTAAAGGCTAATAAGACTTCACACTGGTCAAAAATGATAATGAACATTTAACATGTATAGTAAAAATATTATTATCACAGAAAATCACAATCGATATTAATAAAATAGTTTCTGCCGAAAGATGTCAAGTTTCTAGTTAAAGAAATATTGATTTTTTCGGATTTCTCTAATTTGAAATTTTGTTATAACATTTGATAATGATACCTAAAATTAATGTTTTTTTTTTAATTTTTATAAATTCATTGAAGAAAAAATATTTGTGAAATTTAAACGAATTATTTTCGAATATAAATAAAAGACCTTTCATTTGGGATAAATCTTTTTATTTGCGCCCCGCAAACATTCTTGAACTGAATTTGGTACCCCGTGTTCATATATGAATTTGACACCACTGGCCTAGGTAATTACCTGGAGATCAGTGACACGAAACGGTCTCACTAGAACTCATCAAAACAATTATACTCTCAAATGTGTTGGATTGGTAGAAAAATAATTGCGGTTTATGACGTTCAAATTCGTAACAAAAACCGTAATTGTTTTCCTACCGACCTAATATTTAACTAGATTTAACCGTGAATGATGTTAGGTAATGAATATGTTGAGATTGTACTCATTATTACAACGGTTTCTGTAAACGTCAACGATCCTCTTTAGAAACAAAAGCATATTTTCTGAAATACTTTTTCCTGTCAATCGACATTTTGAAATGATTTCGATTGATGTTAGTTATTTTCATAGTTAGTTATAATGATTTATCATGCAAAAAATCGTTCTTTCCTATACGTTAGTGCTTTATAATGATTTGGTCGACATTCTTGATCAGAAAAAAATTTTTATCGTTTGTAGAATGAAATGTCATTCGGTAATTGAATTATATTTTTTTAGAAAAAAAATATCCATTTACAGTTTTATAGTCAGATAGAATTTTAGACTATGAAATAACACAAGGTAACAAAACATATTAGTTGGCTTTGTACATATATATATATATATATATATATATATATATATATATATATATATATATATATATATATATATATATATATATATGTATATATATATATATACATACATATATATATATACATATATATGTGTGTGTACAAAGCCAACTATAATACTTTTCCTTATCTGCTTTTATTTCAGTCTAAAATTCTTGCCAGTTTGTAAAACTGTAAATAAATGTAATTCTTTTGTTAAAAAAAATAAAATTTAATTTCCAAATGAGTTTCTCTTTCATCCTACAAACTATCATTTTTTTCCTGGTCAGGAATGAAAAATTTATAGTTTGTAGGATGAAAGGAGTCATTTAGAAATTGAGTTATATTTTTTTAAAAAAATATTCGTTTACAGTTTTTTAAAACGGGAGAAATTTTAATGTTTGAAATGACAGCAGGTAACGAAAAGTATTAAAGCTGGCTTAGTACATACATATATATATATATATATATATATACATATATGTACAAAGCCAACTTTAATACTTTTCGTTACCTGCTTTTACTTCAAAGTCTAAAGTTCCTGCTAGTTTATAAAACTGTAAATGAAATACTTTTTTTAAAAAATTATAATTCATTTTCCAAATGACTTCTTTTTTCATCCTACAAAATAAAATTTTTTCCTAGTCAAGAATGTCGAATAAATATCTCTTTCTTTCTTTCTCTCTTTCTTCACACTCTCTCTCTCTCTCTCTGTATATATATATATATATATATATATATATATATGTATGTATATAGATATATATATATATATATATATATATATATATAAGACTAATCGAATATTTATTCCACCGTAACCACTGACCGTATGTTTATCTTGTACGAAGAAATGTCCGCTTTGTTCAGCGTCCGTGCGCTACATAATTAATATCGAACGGAGAGACACACACATACCTTGGCAGAGCGACGTAAGCCTCATCTTTGTAGATTTGTATTCTGGTTGCAATTACGTTCCGTGAGACGTATCTGCCGCTCGATTGGTAAATATTGCGTGTCGACACGCACGGCCACGCCAGATTAGCGCCGTTGAGCGTAAAGCTCAGATCTGGCAACAATTGACGATCGCAAGATCCTGTTGCGCAGCTGACGACGCATAAAGCGAGGACGACCCAGCACGACGCTACCGAAAATCGCACGCCAAAGCTCATTTTTGTGATTATGTCACTTATATAATATACCTGTGTGTAAATTGAAAATCAGTATTAGTCGACTTGTCTTCTCTATGTATGTTTCTATTTCTAGTTATTTTATCAAAAGCATTAAGAGTCTCGATTTCCAGTCATTTGTTTTTTTTTAAAAAGAAAAATTTTTTTTAAAAAAACAAATTTTAAATTGATATTTTTTGATATTTGATATTAATATTTTTATTAATTACAAAATAGAATTATTCAAACTACAACGCCGTAAAAATCAAATAAATTACATAACCAAAATAATTCAATGACATTATACCTACATATGGGTCGTCAATTCATTTGAGAAATCAATTCTAAGATTTTATTTTATAATTAAACAATTACGTTTAGAAAAAATACTCCATTTATGTTCGATAATGGTCAAAATGACTCTTTAAAAATTTAATTTTTCGTTTAGTTTTCATTATTTTTTGAATAAATTTCGATTTATATTCATGCAAATAATTTTGATTTTCTGTCGAAGAAGTGTATAAGGAAACCAGTATTGCTGTTGACATCGTAGCAAGCCTTGATTTATTTAAAAATATATTCAAATTTTATAAAGTTTACTCTTTATCACGATTTCGAAGAGCGAGGAAAAAAACGTTATCTAGAACCACCACAGTGTACAAACTCTACAAAGCACAGATCTTTCTAGTTTTCGACTAAACAGTGACTCGGACGCGAGACAGAAACTTATGTTCTAGATGCGAACAGTTCTATGTATTGATTGTTAATCCTCGAACGACACACTAGATATCCGTTTTCTACCGCCAATCGAAATTGTTTAAATAAACGAATAATACACTTCTAACTCACCTCTAATAATACGAATTACCCACGCTGATGGCGGGTTTGAGCTATGACTGTGTTGTCAAGTAACGACTGTACGTCTTTTATATATTCAATTGTTATCAAAACAACAAAATGAAACAATTCATAAACAAAACTCTAGGTGTTGTTCAGTAAACTTGACATTATGTTTTTTGTTTTGTGTTAATTTCATTACCGGTTTGTCAATTCAGCACTTCTGTTTATTAACAGACATAAACTGTATTAAATATACTTGCACTGCTTGGACAATAATCGTAATTAGTTTTAAACACATGTCTGCACGTCTAGAAATGTTTCAACTCGACATCGGACACAATTATTGAATCGGTTTCGTCAATTGACAGTGGATCTAGACAAGAATCTTGCACAATACTTGGAAATTTATCTCATTATTGATTAAGATATATTTCACTTGTTACTATTGTAAATATTATTTATTTATTTATTATTATTATTTATTAATCAGTTCAAGACTTGAGACTAGATCCTATTCACCAATCAATAATTATTCTTTTTACATCATACATTTTATTTTATGCATATTGTGGTGCTTGACAACAATATTTATTATACCTTACGATCCAGTTTATTAATATCTGACAAGGGGAGGATACGACCTCGGAAATTGACTTTGGGACCAAACTTCTTGTAGTGGTAGAGTACCCCAATATAGTACCGTACTAGCTAGCACTATCGAGCCATTTTCGAGAAAAGGGCTCCAAATTTTCCACATCAGGCTTATGAGAGAAAAATTGTTTGTGCTAGTTGGCGCTGCCAACTATCTTGATAGATAGACGATAGCAAGCTGGCTTAAGTGTATGACATGTCGGGTTCGAGTCCCTCTCAATTCATGCATTTTTTTTTTCTTCACCGAATTATTATTTAGTGCATTTTATTAAAAAACATATTTGAATAAAGATGAAATTACATTTTCTTGCAGTTTTCTTTCGAAAAATCCTCTTTTAAATTTTTACAATTTTATTTCAGAAAATGATTTTTTCTAGAATTTTTTTTAATTTTTAGCGTTATTTCGCAAACACATCCGTATATTAAAGTGTTCTTGTTTGCAAAATAATGCGAAAAATTCAAAAAAAATCGTGAAAAAATAATTTTCTACAATGAAAATGTAAAAATTTAAAAGAGGATTTTTTGAAAGAAAATTGCAAGAAAATGTAATTTCATCTTTATTTAAATATTTTTTAATAGAATGCATTAAAAGCATTAAATAATTATACAGGTGAAGAAATATATATATATATATATATATATATATGAGTAGCTCAACCATTTTATAATTTAATCATATTTGAATTAGGAAAAGATTGAAAACAATTGTTTGAAATATTCATCATTTTATATCAAACCGTATTTGATTTCAAAGAGAAAATGTGCGCGTGTCGAATTTTCATCCGGCTATTTGATATCAGAACTCTGTAGATAATAATCCTTCGATCGAAATCCACATTAACTATTTATGCGCTTTATCGAAAAATTATACAGTTTGATTTTTGTGTAGTTCGACGAAATATAATATTTATAAATATTAAATATAATATTTATTATTTATTTCACAGTCCTGTTGAAATGAACACTGCGCAATGGTTTGTCTATATTTGGGGGAAGGCGTGACACATGAAACAAACAAGAGGTCGACAAATGCGTTACGGCTTCGTCGAGCCAAAGCCACCGTCTTTTTTTCGACACGGAATTCGTCGGTCATCCGACAGATGGGACGAAGCTGTACAAAATAATATGGAATATTTATGAGGATTTAGACGGATTTCGTTTAAATTCTCATTAATTAAGGCACCGAATTAATTTGTACAGTTGATATATTGAATATTGCCCTTTACAAATACATGTTTTAATCAGATCGCCATCTGAGTTAATACGGATAGAATACAACAAATAAGTAAATGAAACGTCAATCAACACCTCCGAGCAGTGTTGATAAATGTGTTCTGACACTAACAATCAATAACAGTGCACACAGAATGTTTGCACAGTAATTTATTCGAAGCTGTCACTTTTAATTATAGAAGCGCTGCCTCTGGTATACTGTTAGACTTTATAAATAAGCCCGGACAACCGTAGCATCTATAAAACCGCAACGATTCAATTTGCATAATGGACATTTATCATTCGCGCTGAACGTTCCCGTCGAATGAAGTCAATTAGGTTTTTTGAAAATTTTCCTAGGCAGCAAAGGCAAGATTATGACATATGACAGCACTACATATTGTTAGATAAAGAAGATAGATACCTTAAAATGCGTTTCGGATGACTGAACAGACTAGACGGGAGAAATTATATATAGAAAAAATATAAATGGGGGTAACGCTGTTATGAAGCTTTCTGAACAAAACAGTCAACGGGAGCGTATGGGTGAATCAATCTACAATAAAGTTCGAAAAACGTTCAAGCTTTGTAGAGAAATATAAAAAAGTGCAATAAACAGAAAATAAATACAGTGACAGCGATTAAAAACAATCGAACAGAAAAACAAAAAAGAAGCGATGTTATTGTCAGTTATCTGTTATTATTAAACAATGAAAACTGACTTCGAAAGACCACACTATTCTTCTTATTCCAAAATTCTATAGCTAATAAAATCATTCAGCACCATATTCAGAGTTAATTGAGGTCACGTTAAACAGGACCCTCTTCCCCTCTTCCTTTTCTCTCACTCTCTCTCTCTCTTTATATATATATATATATATATATATATATATATATATATACATACATATATATATATATATATATGTACATATTTATTACAAACAAATCTCATTTAATGCAACCTAGATCAAAACTGTTTCGAAATAGCGCTCATGATCTTTTTTACCCACAGAACTTGAATTGGAAAAAAATCAGCGGAATCCTTGTTACACAGCCATAGAATTATAATTATATTTTAGTACAACCTAATAAAATGTTTCAACCATTTGTCTACACCAGTGTTCTTCAACCCGGTGTTCGTGGAACCCTGTGGTTCCGCACAATCTATTCAGCGGTCGCTCAACTCAAATTGAGAAGAAACTTCGGAGAAAAAACCTGAAAAGTTAAAAATTCAAAATAGTTAATTCATAATACTTTCTTTTATTTCTATAAGCACCTACTATTATCCAGTAAAACTATATTTATGAGACTCAGCACAATCAGGTGTAAATAATTAAAGTTGGCCATGTAAGATAGATGATTTTCAGAACTTGTGGCGTACGCATCTTGATGTAGCTGCTCTGCAAAAAAAAATATAATCTTAAGGGTTCCGTGGGTAGAAAAAGTTTGAAGATCACTGGTCTAAGCCATATTCAAACTATAATCTAATTACTGACCGCCGATTTTTGTAGAAACTATATTTACAATAGGTAGACAATTCGGTGTCGAATCAATAAAAAAGGTTGTTTTTTTCAATATTTATAGATCTGATATTATCTTAAGGGGACCCGGTGGTCTAGCGGCCTAAAATTTAAGCTATTTTAAAAAATTTTTTTTCTATATGAGGGTAATGAATAATGGTTTCAAATTTTTTTACACTTATTTTATTACTAATAAACTACACAAAAATGAAAATAAAGACAAAAAAAATTTTTTTTTAAATTAGAAAAATGATGCTGAAGTCTCCCTCTCTAAAAAAATGGAATTGCGTGGTGAATGATGATTTATCTTTCCCTCTGATCTGAAATAAAACAATTGACGAATTTTTAATTAGTATAAGTATAGCTATCGCAGGAAGTAGAATAAAAAAAAATCGACAAAATGGCGCGTAGTCAAAAGTACAAGTTTGAAAACGACCAGTATTTTTGAATGTTTTGTTAATAAAAAAAAATATAAATAGTTTACGGAAACTATTAGTTTTAACAATTAGTTTTAACAATATGTATATATATATATGTTATAATCTACATGTTCACATATGTGTGTGTGTTTAAAAATGCGTACAAGTGCTAATTTTATAATTTCTTCCATAAATAATATTTTAATTACTGGTTAACTGTTGAAAATATTTCTTAGTATTAAACGTATTAAACTTTGTTTTTATATAGTGTATTTCGTTATCTACTTCCAGCGAGAGCTAGAACTATTCAGAATAACATATTAAAATTTCAGACAAATCGGTCAAGTAGTTTTTTTTTCTGGCCCCCGCAAGACGAAAAAAAGTAGTTTCGAGATAAACGCGTTTAAAGTTTCAAGCTTACCACTTATTCTTCTACCTACCTGACCTTCTAATGGGTTGTAGATCCCGAAATACTCTGAATTTCGTCATCAAATTTTAACAGTATATTTTTAAGATACTATACTTTCGAAAAAAAAATCGATTTTTCGAAAATTCTAGACCACCGGGTCCCCTTAAAATCAAAAAAATCCGAACTAGCCTCTCTGTCCAAACTCTTAAAATTGAACAAGCGATTTAGAAATGTATTTATCTACAAATATACAGATATATATTTTCACAATATATATATATATTTTCTATTTTCATTCCAAGAATGTCTGTCACTAATCGAAAACATTGTTTCTGTTTCCAGAACATTCCTGTACGGCTGGACATCATTCAATCGCGCCGACATCCGAACAACAGATTAAAGAGTTATACAGCCATGGATTTCGATCTCGGCCGTCGCGAGTTTCGTTTCGGCGCAGAATTTCTCCGTGAGTCATTTTTTTCATTTATGTGCACACTTTTCGTGACGTTTATGTCGACACTCGCTGATACAAAATACACTTGTATTCGGTAAACCAATCTCTGAATCGAACAATAACAAAGTTAAACGTGTTTATATACCAAACTGGTAGAAAAATAATTGCGGTTTATGATCTTCAAGTTCTTGTACATTCATAGCTGTTTTGATTTTCCTAGCTGTATCGAGTGGTCCAGGACCGTTAGAAAACAAACGCCTAACTTTTGTGCAAGCTTTTGAGCTGTCGTGCGCGGTTCTGATTCAACTAACACCTTCAGTTGATCGTTATGAATTGAAGAAGGGCGCCCGTGACCCTCTTCATGTCAATGTTACCAAAGTACAGGTCGAAAAATTCACTTTAAGATGATATTAACATGAGCACGATGAAATGGCACTCTCATTGAAAAAATCGAGGTTGGAATCCAGAAAACAAAAACCGCAATTATTTTCCTACCAACCTAATATGAACACTTTAATTTTGAGAAACAAATCAATACGATACGGCATAGAAACTAATCTGAAATAGTTGTATCAGTAAAAACATGAAAAATAGAATCAAGTCATGCTACTTCAATTGTTTTTCCTTGAAAAATTAAGGTTAGAATTCAGAAAACAAAAAAAAACGCAATTATTTTCCTGTCAGCATAATATTTACTCTTTAATTTTGAAAAAAAATAATTCAGCTGTTTTTCATTAAAATAATAAGGTTAGAATTCAGAAAACAAAAAAAACGCAATTATTTTCCTACCAACCTAATATTAATTCTTTAATTTTGATTAAAAAGATTAATGGAATCAAGTCATGCTACTTCAACTGTTTTTTTATTGAAAAAAAAATAGGTTAGAATTCAGAAAACAAAAAAACTCAATTATTTTCCTACCAACCTAATATTGACTCTTTAATTTTGAAAAAAAATAATGGAATCAAGTCGTGCTACTTCAACTGTTTCTCATTGAAAAAAAATTAAGGTCAGTGTTCAGAAAACAAAAACCGGAATTATTTTCCTACCAATCTAATAAAAATCACCAACTTGAAGCGGGCTCGAAGACAACGCATGCGTATAAAATGAGAGATGTTTAAAACTTAAATCATTTTTATACCACAGAACTTACTTTTACTTCATCCGTCTTTGAATTAACAAATATTGACAATGAGGTAAATAGGACTAAGGACATTGGCGCTCGAATATAGCAATAAAATTTATTTCTATTTTATGTCAGTGGAGTTAAAATAAAATTTAATAATAATTTTGTATCTCATATTATAAAAACGAATCATATTCAATATTTTTACAATGTGTGTTCATTTTTCAATCTTGTTCGAAAAGTTTGTGTTAATTTATTATTATTAATCCGTTCAGGACTTGAAGGACTGGATCCTGCTCGTCATCATCAATTGGTCTATTTATATAATGATTCATTATATATATATATATATATATATATATATATATATATATATATACACATATATATATATATATATATATATATATATATATATATATATATGTATTGCTGGTTGATAGTAGTTACCACCTATTAACACTGCAAATGTAACTCTTAATCCGGCCCTGTGATACTGTTTCAAAAGACTCTCGTGGTCCATTAGCCCCCATCGAATGATTTCATCATTCGATTCCTTTTTTAATCGCGTATACTATTTTTAATTTTATAACATATGCTGCTGCATAACTTTGCATTCGTTGTTTTAACGTTTTCGAAAGATTGCCAATATGTTAACAATAATATTGATTGTGTGAAGATTATTTGAATGAATTTAAATTCTAATTTACTGTACAGGTTTGCGAAATAATGTTTATATATATATATATATATATATATATATATATATATATATATATATATATATATATATATATATATATATATATATATATATATATATATATATATATATATATATATATATATATATATATATATATATATGTTTATATATATAGTGACTTTAGAAAAAAAACGAGCAATACAAATAAAACCAAACTAATCTCTAGAAATTTATAAAATAATTAAAAGTTTAATCAAAAGGTATTCTTATAAAAGCGTTATTTAACGAATTCCGGATTCAGATAAAGATTTTAGAGCTATTTATGGATGAAATAAATAAATAAATAAAGACAAGTAAATGATGAAACGATGATTAATAGTAGTTTCAATCAGATCTGATCTAAACTGAGGATACTGTTAAAAATGTATCGATTTAAGGTCATTGACACAGATTTCCGTTTTTTTCTTTTCACAAACCACTGCAATAATCTATAGAAAATAAGTCAGTTATTAAGAAACAATGATATGAAAAAGTATATTAAGGCGGGCTACTAAAGGAAATGTCAGAGCGGTTAAAATTCTAAATATTTAAAGTTAAAATACTTTTGCATATTGTAATACGTGTATACATTAAATATAAAGGCAAATAGGCAGAGGGAGTGATGAGGGAAGAGAGGAGATGATAATAGTATGTATGACGTTGATTAAAAAAAGCATTAATCTACCATTTTGATTTCTTTAGCAAATGTCATAAAAAAGTTTGTAGTTGTTTACTTGCATTGGATTTTTTAATTCAGTTCTTGTTTCTGATTGGTTGTTGCAAACTGCATGTCTTGGTATCCATAGCAACAGATATAAACAGTGTGTAGTTTGTATAATATAAAAAATCAAATGTGGAGCATTTCAGAAAAAAGACAGAAAACTATATACACAAGATAGAGAAAGAGAATACAGATATTTACGAGGCTGATATACACGGGCATTAATCTAAGATTTTAACACCTTCAGTAAATGTCATAATAAAATTATGGTGCCGGCTAGTTCTAGTAATCAGTACGCTGCTAAGCTGAAACCCATTACTCACAGTGAAGAGATAGTCATGGTTTAAATATTCCGTGGAGCTGGGACGTGTTTCAGAAAGATTATGCTGCGAGACCAAATATATACTATACTAAAATATATAATATAAAATATACTAAAATATATACTATTTGTTTTCATTATTTTTTTTAATTCGATTCTAATCTCTGATTGGTTCTTTCATATGACGTGTATTGTGTTTCCATAGCAACGGATATAAACATTGTAGTCTGTATAATTTATAGAATCAAGTTGTCAGGAATCAAAATATGAAACAGTTCAAAGAAATAAAGACCGAAATACACTACATTCGCTAGAGAGAGAGAAAGAGGATATAAATATTCACGAGGCTGATATATACATGCATTAATCTGACATTTGAATAACCAGTAAATGTCATAACAAAATAGTATTTTAGCTGACTGTCCCAATTAGTTCTGGTAACTTGGATGTCGGGTTCGAAACACATGGCCTATAATGCACAAATAATAATGGTTTTGCTATTCAATGGAGCTGGATGCTTTAGAAAGATTGTACGTTGAGACACAAATCTGCACTATAAAAAAAGACGTGCTATTTGTTTTCATTTATTTTTTTAATTCGATTTTAGTCTCTGATTGGCTCTCGCATATGATATGTAATGTTAACCATAGCAACAGACATAAACAAAGTGGCTTGCATAATTTATAGAATCAAGTTGTCAGGATTCAAAATGTGAAACATTTTAGAAAAAATAAAGACCGGAATGCATATTCTCGAACGCTTCAAATATCTATAAAATAAATGCATTTTCAGCACTCTAAGTGTCCTGATTTTGGAACCATTTACGCTACAAATAAACACACACACACACACTTTCTCTTTTATCTATTTAATTACATACAAAATTTTTTTGCATAATATCAATCATTCTCGACTATTGAGAAGTAACAAGAATTCAGCATACGTCACTCGAGCGATTAAGAATGTAAACGTGAAGAAATCAAAAGATGGACGCTTGATCGTTTACTGTCAATTAATGATTCGCACGACCGTCATAGTACACCAAATAAAAAATACATAACCGAAATTAATTATGGAAGTAGCAAATTTATGCATAATATTTTTACAATATGTAATTCGAATATATATATATATATATATATATATTATTCTTAGAAACAATGGTGAACACAAAAACAATCTCAGTTATTATATAAATCATATTGTCTCAATAGATAATATTGTGATTTAATTAGACAGTACTTCCTACTTTTATTGTATATTCTAAAATATCTCTTCAATAATCACTCTAAATCACATTCGCACATACACACACATGTTTATTTGTATATATATATATACATACAAATAAACATATATATTTATTATATATATATATATATATGTATATAATAAATATGTATATGTTTATTTGTATGTATATTTGAATTATTCCACTGACTAGAAAACCGAAAAACGATATCAGTGGATTGTATTCATATTATTGTTCGTTTATATAAAACATAAACAAAATGTACGTTAACATTACAGTATATTTGCAAATCTTGCATATTATTTTACTAACAGGAGGTTAACTCCAACTCAATAACATTAATGCTATGTTGATAAACAATATGCATAACGTTACAATAATATCCGCCATTCGTCAAACAACCGACAATCGTAACACCTATATAAGCAAGTGTTAAATAAACTTAAGTCACAGTGTGTTTGCTCCATCTCCCTTGGTTTACACTCGAGGGTGAGTAATCGATTTAGGATTAGTACATTTCGATGAATTCGGTTCTTTGTCACTCGGGTTTTCTTTTTCAATTTCACTCCGTTGATAATATCTTTACAATAAGTAGGCTCGTGCCGAATCGTCGATAAAACAATAGCAGTTTGCGTTCATTCGCAAGTGAGCGTCGAACAAAACATGTTCGGATACAAAGAAGTCGATTCTTGTCTCGGCACTGAGAATTGTCACTCGATAAACGGTTCGATGTCGAAGGTGCTGATAAAATAAAACAAAAAAATTCAATTTCTAAATTAAGAGTTTTTATAGAATTGAGAACAATGTTTACATTTTTTTTTTGTAAAACGGTTTTATTTTCATGTCTCATGAAAGAGTTCTTCTTCTTTTTTTACTCTCACGAAGAATCTTTTGTTTGTCAAACATGTCTTATTTTTCGTGTTATCTATCTTTATGGCTTGCATCAATTATAATTAAAATATCTGGTAGGATTTTCAAATCAGTTCATTTAATTCATCAGAGTAGTCAATAAAATAGGTTAGTCAATAAAATAGAGTAGTTTAATTTCTAACATGTGCATAGTTGCTATTTCAGAATCCATATTTTAATATATCTATCTCACTCTTCATATTTAATATATATATATATATATATATATATATATATATATATATATATATATATATATATATATATATATATATAATTACTGTATTACTTACACAACTGTTACAAAATATATGCATAAATTCCGTCCTGTCATAATTCTCATTTGTCTTTATCTACTCAAATATTTTCTGTTCTTTTTCTATCTTTATAATATATTTAAATATATATATATATATATATATATATATATATATATATATATATATATATTCTATTCTTTTTTATATCTTTATTAATAAAATGTTTGAGAATTGCACGTTTATATCGTAATTCACACAACTGTTTAAAATCCAAACGCAGTTCTTTCATTTCGATCCACCAAGTAACTTATGACTGACGTGACGTCGCTCATTTTTTGTTTTTCTGTTCGGTTTGTTTTTAATAAACGCCACCGTATTCATTTTCCGCTCATCGCGCACAGGCTACTATTCTTTCACGATATTTTCTTTAGCTGCGGCTGAAAAGTGCATGCGCTACTTCGATTTTTCTCAATTTGTCTCGATTTGTTTTACACAACATTTTGCGTTTTATTACTAACTTGACGATTTGATCCGTCGTTTTGGCGCCTATTCCTATTTAATTCACTGTCTTTTTTTACTGTTTGCTCATCTGTTCTATTCTTCAGGAGTTACTGGTTCACTTGTCACATTTTGACGAATGAAACTCAGTGTTTCGTTTTATTTAATTTTTACAATTAATTTTTAAAAAAAAAACATTTACTGTTCTTAATATATGTTATTTGTATGAAGAGTTTTTTTTATGATTTTTTTTAACAAAAATCTCATTAAGCTTCGACATTTAAATTATTTAAAAAATAATCTCGAATGACCAAATCGAATAAATCTTTTTGCAAAAATATTGAAAACGGCGAGAACAGTTCTCTGTGACGAAAACAGGTTTTTCTGTGAACATCCTCCGTTCCAGTTCCAAACAATAATTAGTGAAAGCACGTCGAGGTGTCCTTAACTGGTTCATTTCCGCAGGAATATCGGAGCCTAGTAAACTGATTGACAGATAGGACAGATCTCCTACATCGCCGCCATGATAAAACAAGTACAGTTGTCGTTGGCGTGTATGTGCGCCGTGGCGATCATCCCCGCTTATGTGCAAGCGTCGTGCAACGACGCGACGAAAGAGACACGTCCGATACAGTGGACCGGCGGCTCGTACGAATGGCCGTGCTCGTCGACTAAATCGATCTTCAAGTCGTCCGGCCGATACATCAGCAAAAACGTCATCGCGACGCGCGCCCAGATCTACAAAGACGACGTGATCGTCGCACTGCCGCGTTACAAGCCGGGCGTGCCGGCGACGCTGGCGAAGACCTCGCTGCGCGGACGCGGATGCCAAGCGACTCTGACGCCGTTCCCGTGCTGGTCGCTGCAGGAGGAGGGCAACTGCCAAGCGCTCCAGTCGGCCGTCGACATCTACTTGGATTCACAGGACATCCTCTGGGTGCTCGACGTCGGTATCGTCAACACTCTAGAGACACCGATCAGACGGTGCCCGCCGAAAGTCGTCGCGCTCTCAGTGAAGACCGGAAAGGTCGTCAAGATCCTCGAACTGAACGGACTCGTCTGCGCCGCGTCGCGTCTCCAGTACCTCGTCGTCGACTACGCGCCGGACGGCCGCTGCTACGTGTACGTGAGCGACGCCGCGACCAGAGCCATCCTCGTCTACGACGTGGCCGCAGGAAAGGGATACCGCGTCGTCTTGCCGAAGGCCGTCACGGCCGGATGCACCCGCAGGGACGTCCTCTATCTCGCGCTCGTCCGCAAAGCGTGCGGCAACAACGTGCTCTACTTCTCGTACTTGTCTTCGTCGCGCATGTTCTCCATCCGCACGGACTACCTCCGTCGCGGATCGACCCAGGGACGCGTACAAGACGTCGGACCGAAACCGACGAAACTCGTCGTGCTCGGCACCGACAACGGATCGGCGATCTTCTTCAGATACGAAGGACAGCCGGAAGTGTACCGCTGGGACTCGAACACGTGCTTCAAAGCTGAAAACTTCCTGCCGGTGTACAGGTCTCCGACATGTCAGCTGGCGACGCACGCGCTCGCCGACTACAAGCGCGGCCGGATGCGCGTCCTGGAAAGCAACTTCCCGGATTATATCCAGGGGACGGTCGGGTGCGGGGCCGTGCAGCAGCTGACCGTCATGCAGGGATGTTTCTAGACGAGTTTTGCTTACAAATCGAGATTACCAAACCGATGATTTCAATCGTTCGAACTGTCATATAGTCTGAAAAGTCGATTCGTCTCGGTTCTTGAGAGCGATGCTCCTTTCGAACCGAAACAACGATCCAGTTATTTTTGTAACAACGTTGTGCGTTATTTTTTTTTTGTTTTGATTGTTAAATTGTTCTGTTTTTGTTGACGATTCAATAAAAAAATATTATCATATTTTAAATTTATTCTCATCGAAATCGATAATCGACAATCAGTTACACACAAAGACAACAATTGACTTCTGAAACGAACACACTTAAATACAAGTATATTTGAAGAGAGAGAGAGAGAGGAAACGGTTTGAAAAACAAATGTAATCCGTTTCTTGAATCGAAATTCAATACTTTTACCAACACTCGTTGTACAAGTGTGAGTTGTGATGCAACAGACATTTGCAGACCTTCTGTAATGTCACAACTGCACGCACTTATTAATTTAATAATAAGTGTATTTTATTTTAAGTAATGAATCAATGCAGATCCGATTCTGAATTGTGCTGTGTTCTATATCAGTAGACACCGGCCAGGCTGTCTACTGATTTTAATTGTTGAATAAAAACTTCTGACGCCGATCACACACACTCGGGTCATAGCACTCTTATAATTTAAAACATTTTCTTATATTATTTCATTGACATTTCAGCATCAAGTGCTCTATCGGTTGTTTTTTTGACGCTTTTGTATGTTTGTCTGATCTTGGCTAATCACTCTCTGTATTCCTGTTGTGAGATGTCGACCCATGAGATTAAATCCCTATTATCTAGACTTTAACATGTATTAGTAGCAATCTTGCTTTCGATGTGTCATATCTTGACTTCCTCGCTAGGAAAATTTTCAAAAAACTTAGCCTTGCTATTTGATTGAAGATCTCCCTCTTCCCATTACATACATCTATGTAACTATCAGATAGATTAGTATAACAATCTATTGTATAACAATTAAGCGTGGGTATAAAATAATTAACATTATTCGTTGTATATGCTCCATCCCAAGAAGAGTCAAATTGTTCCAAAAGATTTTTTCACTCGAACAAACCTCGTTTATCCTACCGACATCATGTGTTTCGATAAACAAGTATTGTATAGTAGTCGAGTGGGCCTGGATAAAATTCGGGCCTGTCTTCACGTCAGAACCGACCATCTGATCCTAGTTGTGAAATAGTAGGGGGAGGGGAGAGGTTACTAAATTATAGTTACACTTTTGTGGATTTTAAAACCACATTTTGTAAGGAATTTAATTCTCTGCAACTTCGGTTCTAATACTCTTTTTCATGCGATGAATGTTTTTTTTAATTCATTAGGAAAAAAACGCTAAACAAAGTTTTTTGTGAGTTAAATAAAGAAAGAAGTTATATTAATAAAGAAATTATAATAAACTCCAAACTTAATAATAATAACAAAAGATGTTTTCTGGATTTTTCAA
Source organism: Acanthacorydalis orientalis (assembly GCA_034766995.1). NCBI lineage: Eukaryota > Metazoa > Arthropoda > Insecta > Megaloptera > Corydalidae > Acanthacorydalis > Acanthacorydalis orientalis. Next base: position 51,036,462 of record CM068316.1, read on the forward strand.
TCAGGATTTCAGTCTAATCAGAATTTTGAGTAGAGAGTGTGAAAAGGGATTAAATTATTTATATTTTATGAAAGTTTCAAATCTCCTGAGTTACAAATACGGTCCTGATACCGTTTTATATACCGACCTGCCTCATGGACATTTTCAAAAGACGTTTCTGTACAGTTTTCTTGATTTTTCACTCAAGATTTCAGTCTAATCAGAATTTTCAGTACAGAGTATGAAAAGGGATTAAATTATTTATATTTTATGAAAGTTTCAAATCTTCCGAGTTACAAATACGGTCCTGATACCGTTTTATATACCGACCTGCCTCATGGACATTTTCAAAAGACGTTTCTGTACAGTTTTCTGGATTTTTCAATCAGGATTTCAGTCTAATCAGATTTTCGAGTACAGAGTATGAAAAGGGATTAAATTATTTATATTTTATGAAAGTTTCAAATCTTCCGAGTTACAAATACGGTCCTGATACCGTTTTACATACCGACCTACCTCATGGACATTTTCAAAAGACGTTTATGTACAGTTTTCTGGATTTTTCAATCAGGATTTCAGTCTAATCAGATTTTCAGTACAGAGTATGAAAAGGGATTAAATTATTTATATTTTATGAAAGTTTCAAATCTTCCGAGTTACAAATACGGTCCTGATACCGTTTTATATACCGACTTGCTTCATGGACATTTTCAAAAGACGTTTCTGTACAGTTTTCTGGATTTTCCCATCAGGATTTCAGTCTAATCAGATTTTCGAGTAGAGAGTATGAAAGGGGATTAAATTATTTATGTTTTATGAAAGTTTCAAATCTTCTGAGTTATAAATACGGTCCTGATACCGAACTATTAGATAAATGCGACTATTAGATTACTGTCACAACTACAAAACATAAAATCAAAAATAAAAACCATTATCATATATCTCATATATTATCAGATTTGTATAAAAATTACATTCATATAAAACTAGGTTATGTAACGTCACAAAACCTAACCACAAACAAATCAGTAAGAGTATAGACCACGCTTGTGCTACTCGCCTCGCTATCGTGGCAACACTCTGGAGACTTGATGCGGCGGCGCTAGCAGTAGGTTGTTATTTATGAGCGCGAGTTTTAAAAAGTCTTGTTAACCGAATACACATTATTTTACCCGAATGATGTGTTTCGTCCGCGCTGACACTAAAAAAACTTAACTTTGTTTCGATTTTCTCGAAATTACACCGGAGGACAACACATATTTTCATTTGAGACATTTTCGTTCTGAACAAAAGCGACAAATATTACAGATTTAGGTCGGTCTGTTTACATTTTCAACGCGCAGGTGAAGAATGAGCGCGACAAGCGCGAACAGATGAGTGAGTGAGAGAGAGAGAGGTACGAGAACAACCTACCGGTAGTGTCGCCTGGTGGCATTTACATTCCCTGATCAGAGAAATGTATTGGCAGTATTAGCGAGCAGCGAAGGGCTGGTATAGACTAATAATTATGGGATTACGAAATATAATTGCCTTTCATAATCTTCACGCATCTCTGCTTCAGGTCGGCGTTCGATTCATGTGTGGCTTGATCCGAAGTCATGTCGAACGCATTCACGACAGCCCACACGTCGGACTGAGGCCCGACGACTAACAGTTGTGACACGTGGGGTAAAACGTCGGATGACTGGAACAATATATCGTGGTTTTCTGCGATCGGCGGTTTTCTGTGAAAGATAAAATACCGATTACGTCCAACATAAGTTGTAGAATTTTACGGTAAAGTCGATAAATATATATAAAAAAAAAAAAAATCATGTAATTATACGAAGACAAGCCGAACAGCAGAGACACTTTTTTGGGGATACGGTAGGTGCGATTTTCGTTCATTTCGCATCTAAAAGTAAAACAGTAAATAGTGGACAGCTACTGTTCATTTTTAAAGGAACTCCGGTCAAAAATCAATTGCAAGAGGCGCGGAAAACTTGCAAAAAGTATGATATAAATATATAGCTTTATTCCATGCAAAATATCCATTTTATCTATCTTGCTGATATAAAACAAAATGCGTTGCAGTCTGTTAGATGACTATTGTTTCATCAACTGTTAAACTGTTGCATATATAAAAGTAACTCGATATCATTATAAGTCCTAGATGGCTATGGTTGATTATATATATATATAATATAAATTTATATTCTTTTTCCGAATCGAAAACGTGCAAAAACAAAATACATTATTATATATTTTGTTATAAATATATATTATTAATTAAAATATTTCACCTTCTGTTTATTTTATTCACAACCGAACGATTATCAACAAATTTACTTGTAAAGGATAGTTGTATACGTTTTCTTTACTAAGCACGATTCTATCTTTTTCTAACGTAATATCCATGAACATATCTACATTTGCAATAAAAATTGAATAAATGAATGTTGTATATTCAGATCGTTCGTTAAGACAAGAAGAGAGATCCGACTTTCAACCAAAGATCATATCTCCGTCACTCTCATCGATACAATGTACGTTCATTTGTCTGATACCGTTGTATTTTGTAACTATTTTCGCCGGTTAACGAATATTTAATGTGTTCTTATCTAGCTGAACCAACTAACAAACTTCTGACAAGGATAGATAAGAACACATTTTATATATATATATATATATATATATATATATATATATATATATATATATAAATTTATGTTTATAGATAAATTAAATAATATTAAATTAATTAATTAAATATATATATATATATATATATATATATATATATGTATATATATATATATATATTATCTATAAATTATAAATTTGAATTTAATTAATAACTAAAAGTTGGTTAATTGTGCGATTATCGGTTGTATGATTCGAAACAGTAAAAAAAATGTCATAATGTCCTGCCATATGCAATTATTAATATTGTACTTTTGTAATAACATAATTAAATGACAAATATTCGTTTTGAATTACGCTCCCAATATATTCCATCTCGGGTTTAGTTTTTTTTTAAAAAAAAAAACATTAGAAGATACATAAATTGATGTTTGATTGATCGGATTGTATTTTCATCGATAATTTTGAAAGTTCGACGAATTCATTTGTTTGTCAAATACATGTTGTCATAGGCGTGGTCGTTTTTTAATGTTTGGCGCGTCGATATTTTAAAGAGGATATTTTTTTGTTACGAATTTTATATTTAATATATTTGTCATTAATGTACGTTAAGTTTATAATAATTGAAGATTATTTTTTTTTAGTATATACAAGTATATAATTTCGAATACAAATTCTTGTATATATATATATATATATATATATATATATATATATATATATATATGTATATATATTAGATTATTTGTATAAATATTGATATTTAATTTGTATATACTTTGCTGTGTATTCGATAATGAATTGTGGTATAATTAAAAGTTTATATTTCTACGATATTTATAAAAATTCCAAATATTCGAATCTTCATGTTATAAACAATATCTGAAAAATTATTCAACTGACACATTTTCGATTGGGTATGTAAAGTAGTAAGAAAAATTTTTTTATATATAAAAAGACATATCTATTTTAAAACAATATACTCTCACTACGCCAATGATCATATGACCAGACATGAAACCTGTCTTCAACTATTCATTCCTTTTACATATCCTGCATATTACATCACAACCTAAGGTATGCATATAAAGCAGCGGTATCAAACTCATATATGAACGCGGGCCACCAATTTCAGTTTGAGATAGTCTGCGGGGGGCGGATAAAAAAAAGTCATCCGGAAAAAAATCAGCGCGCTAAGAATGGTCTTTTATCTATATCCGAAAACAGCTCATTTAAATTTTACATGTACTTCTTCTTTAATGAATTTATAAAAATTTAAAAGAACAAAAACATGACTTTCAGGCACTTATTGTCGAATGTTACAGCAAAATTTCAAATTAGAGAAATTAAAAAATTAATGTTTTTTTACTAGAAACTTAGCATGTTTTGGTAGACACGATTTTATCAATTTTTTGTGACAATGATATTTTTACTATAGATGTTAAACGTTAATTTATCAATCTCTACCTATTTGAAATATTATCAGTCTTTAAAAGGGGGAAATAATTGTTCACATGAGTATGCATTACCAAACATGATTCTTGCTACAAATACACGATCAATAAAATGTTCTGGTAAGTGAAAATAAAAATCTAGAATACCAACTTCATTACATCTTTCTCTCAGCACCGTGCTGCACTGAATTTCAATCAATTCCATTTCGATGTTATTTAGTTATTTTAATTATTTTATTATTTTAATAAAATCAACTTCAAGCTCTGCACCGCAGGCCGCATGTTTGACACCACTGATATAAACTATCGGTAATGCCTTCTCTTGCATTTTACATACACCCAATCGAAATCTTTTATTTTATAAACAATGACTTTCTGATATTCCTCGTACTCTATTGAAACAGTTTTTTTACACACTTACTTGGTATCGAATCGAACGACGGCAAAATCTCTTGTCAAAAAGTAATACAAGTATCCTTTCATATCAACAGAAAAAGCTGAAGCAGGACCTAATGTGTTTCCTATAGACACAACTTCATTATTCACTGTAGCATTCTAGAACAAAAAAAAAACAATTGAAAACTGATAATAAAAAAAAATGTTAAAACTTTCGCGGCCAGTAATTTTTTCACTAGTCTAAAACGGAAAACTGTCTAAAATAAAGACGAACGCTGATTAGCTCCATTGCCGACGCACACTTAAATCTTAAAAGTATAATATCATCGTCACAATAAAGTCAATCGAAATCAAGTCGCCGTAGGTTTTTTTTTGTCCTGAAAAGTTATAAATTTTGTTTTCTAATGTCAGGCTTGTGTCTACCTTTTATTTGAAATGGTAAAAAAATCGGTTTAAATCTAGACAAAGAAAGTACCAAATGTGTACACATGACGAAGAGAAAAATATGAAAGGATCATCACATGCATTTTTGAAAAAAAAAATACTAAAACGGTAGGAAATAAAATCTGATAATTATTTTTCATTCTATATGGTTTTATACATTTTTCTTTACATAAAGGAATTTTGCACGATGCGATTTTTCACCAACTGTACAAATATAAAAAGACAATACTATGTCAGTGCCTACTAAGATATCAGCGTCTGCGAATGTGTTAACAAATAATTGTCTCCAAAAGAATGATTATTAAAACTTTACTAGTAGGCCGATGAACCTGGCTAAAATTCGTGCCTATTCTTACATCAGAATGGACGATCTGATCCTGATTGTGAGATTCGGGGGAGTGGCGGCTAGAATATAATTACACTTTTGTGAACTGTTAGACATAACCTCTGATATGAAAAAAAGGTTGAATTGTGGGTTGTTTTTTTAAATATTTCCTTTCCTGTTATAGCCACCAAATAAATTAAAAAGCTATTTTGTAGAGAATTTAATGCTCTACAACTTTGCTTCTCATACTTTTTTCGTACGATGAATATTTTTTTATTCATTTCGAAAAAACCGCATGAAAAAATATGAGAACCAAAGTTGTAGAAAATTAAATTCCCTACAAAATGTTTTTTTTTTATTTTCTTTTGTGGCTATATTATATTTAAATTTTTATATTATTATATTAAATTTTTATATTATTTTATATTATTCAATTTTTATATTATATTATTATATTATATTTAAAAAAAACCCTTTTCTCGCGTTGAGGTCTGACAATTCACAAAGTGTAATTATATTCTAGCCAACCCCCTCCCCACCATCCCATGACAGAATCAGATGGTCCGTTCTGATGCAATATTCCACAGCCATCTCCACTGGACTAGAGAAGAACTGTCAACGATACTTTTCGAAACTCACATGTCCTAAAACCGGTAGAGGTCCTGGCGATTTCCGTAAATCGTTCAGGCTCATCGAAAATAATTCTTCATTATTCGCACTGTAAATATAAATCAGTGGATCTCTTTTCGACATGATTATAGAAATACTGTTGATGATGCTGTTCTCCTTTCGGATCATTTGCACGCGCCACCATCTCCGTTCTCTCAACGAATAAACGATGATCTGTCCTTCTCCAGGATCACTGATGTAAGCGCGCGCGCCCCATATGTTAACAACAGGATCTGGCACGATCGTGTTCAAGCCTCGACGCTCCAAATCGACCAGATCGCAATTCTGCACTTCGCTGTTCGTCAGTACATTGTAAACGAGTACCTTCGGGTGACATTTCTGATCGATCGGCGAATCCAACAGCCACAGTCGACCTTTCATGTCGACGTCGAGTGCTCGGCAGCTTTGGATATGAGAGCAATCGTCTGAATTCTGCACATCTTCAGATGGATAAATTTTCACTTTCGGCTTGATGCCGACTAGATTGGCGTCACCGATCCATGTGACTTCTATCAGGGTGGCACCGGTTCGATTGCTTGAACGCGGTACGCACAAAAACGCACGGTTCTTGTACACCGCAACATTCGCTAAATAATAATCACTCGTTATGTTGATTTCTGATAAGTTCCATGTAAGGGAGAGATGAATTTCGATAATTAATATGTAAATTAGTTTCAATCTAGCGTTCATTTTTTTTTTAAATGAAAATTGAATTGTCGCACGATCCGAAACTATTGTAGTGTGGTTTATAGATACACAACGAATAGACAATGTAATTGTTTATTTGTTTTTGTGATTACACTGCAATGTTGCAAAATTGTCGTGTATCCGTAAACAAAAACATAATGAAAAAATAACATACATGCTTATACAACACATACAGGTATAAATATTGTATAGATGACTATTAATTCGTTTATTTGATTTACCTACAAATCCTGTAGTCACATTCATATTATGTTCTAATATATATATATATATATATAAACATATTAAAATTAAGAAACTTTCTTCATCTTTAAAACAATCTTTCATAATACAGTTATAGCTTCTTCTTCTTTTTCTTCTTCTTCTTCTTCGATGACGCTACAGCCCAAATAGAGCGTTGGCCTCCTCAATTTTCTGCCTTCAGACATCCCGCTGCCTAGCAGTCATACCAGTGTCCGAGGTTCATTCTGAGGTTTCGTAACGTTTGTTGTTTTACGACATGGGGTTGTTGACCACACGGCCAACCCCCTTTTCGGAGGACCATTCTCCCGCTCTCTCTAGCCCTGACCCATCTCACTATCCGGGTTATCCTATCTCGTGCGAGGTTACTCAGACTACCAGGGTTAACCACTTGGTGGTGAGAGTCGTAATTGGGTAAGAGAGACTATGCGACGCTATCTGGAGCCGGAGCCGCATGGTACGCATGCACTACCCCATTTTAACCCTTACAGTTATAGCATTCTAACTAATTCTGTGTTCATTTTCACAAATCAATTCGTTTTTCGCCCCATTAAATAATAGAAAAATAAATTCTGATCAAAAATGTTCAATAAATCGTTATTGATTATTGCGTATATGAATACCATCATCCTCAGAGCGCCAAGGTACAGAAAAATCCGTATCTGTGGCATATCTTTTTGTCTGACAGATTGTTTGATAATAATTTATTGAGCATTTTTAATCAAAGAAATGTGTGCGTGGTAATAATGTCGTTTCCATGACAACGTCGGTTTTATTGTTTAATAATCAATATTTGTTAAGACGAATGTATATGAAATGTCAATAAACAATATTTTCATGTTGTATCCGTTTGCTTATAATTTTAATAATAAAATCTATAAATAAAACAATATAATACTATTTACAAGAAATTCAGTTTATTTACATGTGTTCGATTTAAATTCGATATTTTTTATAGATACATTTTTACATTTAATCAGTTACGGAAGATTTAATATTAAATAATGACAAATCTGCTTAATCCAATTTATAATCAAACTACATTTTTATGCAAATGATTTATTTAGTAAATTAAATTGATGTGTTTGTATAAATAATGAATTGAAGAATTACAGAAGTTTTCATTAACAAACACTTTGTCTTGATATTAAAAGAAAAATGAATTTTGTCGAAAACTTGAAAATTCAAGTATTATAATTAAAGATATTATAAGTGGTAATAAATGCATAAATTTTAATCATGAATTGTAATTATATAGTTGCTTTTTTTAAATAGACGTTTATTTTTCATATCATGATAATAGAACTTTATATAAAAACAATAAGTTGTTAAATAATAAGTAAAAGAGAGTTTCAATGGGATCGGCTAATAAAATGTTTATTATTAATAAAATTAATCGACAACTGATTAATAATTGTCGATTTTTTGATAACGATTTAGATCTGGAGCAGGTGTATTGCAGTTGTGAAACGTTGGTGCATTGGTTTTTTCGATGTTGGCATGACAGTTTCAGTATCGTATGTTAAATGAAAGCGCTTGCGTGTTGACTCATTTGACAACCCATGAACATGGCGGCTTACTGTGAGAGGTGATCACGTACTGTAGAATATGTGATAAAATGTATCGTTAATTGCTCAAAAGGTTACACTGTATTTATTTGTTTATATTGAAAAAAAATGTGTGAGCATGTCTGACCATAACACCACAGTGATGAAGTCTTGTTCGGAAGGTGAATTACTTAATTCATCCACAGAAAACAATACTGTGAGTGAAAACTTAAATATCTCGAGTGGCGATAATGTACAACATCACCTACCCCAATCAAGACTTAAGCGTACCTTCACGTTGCCTAGAAATCCACTTCGAATGTCAAAACGAAAAAATAAACCGGCGAAGGAAAGTGTTATAACTGTAAATTGTGTCAAAGACAACACCCAAAACAACCTCCAAAATAATGACAGCTCCGAAAAAGACAACAAAAAGGTATTCCGACGTCCGTCGTGGAAGAAATTCATCAATAAGTTAGCTCAACGTATGAATTACGATCGTAAAAACGTATCTTATGCGGATAATCGTGTACCACCTATAAATGTTCATCAGTGGGCACCAGGTCAGACACCAGGTGTCAGTGGACTGAGAAATCACGGTAACACATGCTTCATGAACGCGGTGTTACAGTGTCTAGCTCATACGGATGTACTGGCTGAGTATTTCGTGCTCGATCAGTACAAAGTAGACCTTTCGAGGCGAAACAAACTGACGGCACGGAAGTTCGGTACCCGCGGTGAGCTCACGGAAGCGCTCGCGCTAGTGTTGAAAGCTTTGTGGGCGTGCCGTTGTAGTCCGGAGTTGAGTTCTGCATTTCGAACGGCTGTAGAGAGACACGGTGCACAGTACCGAGGCTCGCAACAGCACGACGCGCAAGAGTTTTTACTATGGCTTCTCGATAAAGTGCACGAAGATCTAAATACTGCCTCCAAAAAAAAATATAAAGCTATTAAGGTATGTGAAGTTGTGTTTAACGTCTATAAATTTACTAAACTCTGACACGGGACAGTTGATTTTTATGCACTTATGTAGTTTTTTGTAAATCATTTTCATTTTATGTATATATATATACACACATACATATACATACACATAATCATTTTTTTCATATATAATGTGTGTGTACACACACACACATATATTATAAAATGTATATATAGAGAGAGAGAGAGAGAGATACATAAATTTCTAATGAAAAATATTTTTAAATGTGTTATACTACAAAAGTACCATTAATAATTTCATTAAATATATATTATATATATATATATATATATGATTACCCTGTTTTTAAATACACTGTGCTAAAAATCTTATTTACAAACCATGCATCTATTATTTTTATTAAATAGGTATGAGAAAATGTATTTATAAATATTATTTAGCACATATGTAAACATACACTTATCTAACCTTAAAAAAGACGACAAATTTCATAATTAACAACATGAAAGAATAAATGTTTTCGTTTTACAGTTTTTATTTATATATGTATTTCCATAAATGTTGTATGAAAAGTTGCCCACTTAAAAAATTAGGCCGTCCAAAGGCCGTGACCCACTTTATCTAATACAGATCCTCCGCTCAGTACACATTAAAATAGACGGATTGCTATTTGCATTAATGTGAAAATAATTCACGTGTAATTATTTTAATATTTGCACAGTACAATTTTTTTTTAGTTTGATGACAACGATAATATAAAAAGTACAATTATAACATGTTCGTATAACCATGAAAACTGTTTTTTTTTTTATTACATTTTTAAGTTATTTTAACATTGTTTCTCCGATTATCTTAAAAATTTAATTCAATGAAAACAAATGACAGACGAAATAAATTGTTCTTTTTAATTTACCATTTTTTTTTAAAGAAAAAAGATTGTTTTTATAGTACATATAATTAATTTAACAATCGTACATAATATTTGAATCGGTCATTTCAAAAAACTACACAAGCCACAGAATTTAAAATTTACAGGATTCAGTAAAAACTGCGTTGCACAAAAATAATAAGATTTTTTCAAAAGATTTTCTTTGTTGATATGTTTTATTAGGCCTTTCATTTGTTAGTTGCTTAATAATTACTGTCCTATGAAACCTTAATGTATAAAGAAAAACAACGTGAATTGTTTTTGCAGGAAATAGTATTAAATGCATAATAAATTGCTTAAAACAGATTTTTTTATTATGATTCTTTATTTTTAAAAAAAACATTATATTATAGCACACAAATATGTATCTCGCTTATAATCTAACATGAAGGCGCATAATCATATTCGCCATCGGATTCTTACAGAGATTTCTACCATTTCTTCAGTTGGCCAGCTGAATATTTCGTTGTAAAATGACATGTGCTCCTCCAAGATGCTATGTTTCACTTGTTTTAAATTGTCTATTTTTTTTATACTTTATCGAAATTTTCGATCCATATGCTTTCGCAGACGGAAGTGACATCACAGCTGTAGTATGCATATTATAAACTTACCAATAATTAAGTTTAAAATTTATACTTTGTGGAAATATTATAGTTTAATTCGTATAAAAAATTATCAGTAACTTCATACGCCATTATTTTATCAGTAATTAAACGATTTTAATACTATAAGTACTTGTACTTATGCTTATATATATATATATATATATATATATATATATATATATATATATATGTGTGTGTGTGTATATATATATATATATATATATATATATATATATATATATATATATATATATATATATATATATATACACACGCGCGTATTTTTCTATTTATGTATTTTTCATTGAAGTTGCAACAAACTATGACAGCACCCAGGTATCTTAATTTTAATGTTTCTATTTCTAAATAAATGAATGAAAACAGACGAGTTGTTGTTATTAAAGGTTGTTTTATTTTAATATAAAACAGTGAATAATATATAATGTTTATTGATAATTTGTGGTATCTAAATCAGTGTTTGATCTGCGAACGTTATTTCGTTTATCTTCTCACTAATTCCTATTAATTAAAATTTTGTATGGTTTCTGACTGTATGTTTCAATTCAATTAACAGGTACTCGATAGAAATTAAAATCGTTGATTTATGGATTCAATGGAATCTTATATCTTATTGATATGAGAACAGTGACAAGTGCATAGTAACAATTGAAAATTATCAATCGCTGAACATTTTTGATCGATTTTTTTTTTATAGAAAATTTATAGAAAGGTTTATTCAATTATTTGTGAGTATTCTACAGAAGCTATTCATTGACAGTTAACGTCGAATGGTCCTACCCATCGTATGGAAATATGAAACTATTTTCATGATGTACTTTTCTGGTAGTTTCACACAAATTATTTTTTTATATTTAGATACATTCCCCATTTCTAAAAAAAAAATGAAAATTGCTACCATACTCACCCATGCCACACCGTTTACTTTTACTAGCATATAATATCATCAGAACGCCACTGTACTTTTACAGTTGGCCGTACGTTCTGCGATGCTGAAAGTTGCAAAAAAAAAATCAAAACAATTTTCTTACTAATCGACCTAAAAATATTTATTTTCGATTCACTTGAGAAACTTGGAATTAACTTAGAATTTCTTCATTTGTCATACAGCATCCGCAGCCGCCTAGATTTGATTTTATTCTGGATTAGATGTTTATCTTTGTATATTTTTGTTATACATCTTTCCATAGAATCATTCCTTCCTAATTCAGAAAATTTCTCGAACCGTTTTTAACTGTTTTCTTTTTAATTATGCCCAAACCGTAAAAGACTCAGGTATAAAGTCGTTAAAGCAGCTAAAGACGCGGTAAATTCATGTCAAATTAACCCTCTTAGTACCTTATATGGGCTTTTTATTTTCAATACAATTTTAACCCATATAGTGGCGCTTTATTTACGGGAAGACTACTTAAGCTAATTAAGTTGTATTATATCGAAACCGTGTTATAAGAGAACTGCGTTATATGAAGACTGTCCCAATTTGTGTTCCGTGTTATAGGAGAGTTTACTGTACAACTTCGCTCTATCTGTCGGGTAACTGACGAATCTATTGTCGAAAAAAATAAGGCGGCTTCGAAGTAATAAAAAAATCGAATAATAAACAAATAATTGAATCAAAACAAGAACCTTTTATTTTCATATTTGTTTTAAAGTTCATTATTGTTAAATCAAATAGTCTATATGTGGATAGTTAGAAAAGCATCCTGAGAGCTAAACAAGACTTGCCTCCATATTAATATATAAATATGTTTGCACAGAAAGTGATAACTTTTACACATTGTTTTCAGTAGAATAATTAATATTAATTGAATATATTAGCACTTATAATTTTGTAGAGCTCGTAGCCGTTAATAATATTACATTTAACACATTTATAACATGCCCAATTTAGATAATTTAAACGTGTATGACAATCATATTTGCATATTATCTAACTCTTTCAACTAGGCCGAAAAATAGATTTTCTTATAATAAAAGTTTGAGTGCATAAATACTGCACGTGCATTGTTTTTAAATTTAATCAAAATAAACAGTGTTCTTGTAATTATTCGATAAGCGGTTGTTTCTGTAACGATTGATTAGTATGTATTTGATGAAATATTTTTTATTATTTAAGGGGACCCGCTGGTCTAGCGGCCTAAAATTTAAGCTATTTTAAAATTTTTTTTCTATATGAGGGTAATGAATAATGCTTTCAAATTTTTTTACACTTATTTTATTACTAATAAACTACACAAAAATGAAAATAAAGACAAAAAAAAATTTTTTTTTAATTAGAAAAATGATGCTGAAGTCTCCCTCTCTAAAAAAATGGAATTGCGTGGTGAATGATGATTTATCTCTCCCTCTGATCTGAAATAAAACAATTGACGAATTTTTAATTAGTATAAGTATAGCTATCGCAGGAAGTAGAACAAAAAAAAAAAAAAAATTGACAAAATGGCGCGTAGTCAAAAGTACAAGTTTGAAAACGACCAGTATTTTTGAATGTTTTGTTAATAAAAAAAATATAAATATTTTACGGAAACTATTAGTTTTACTTACAGCGAAAGCTAGAACTATTCAGAATAACATATTAAAATTTCAGACAAATCGGTCAAGTAGTTTTTTTTTCTGGCCCCCGCAAGACGAAAAAAAGTAGTTTCGAGATAAACGCGTTTAAAGTTTCAAGCTTACCACTTATTCTTCTACCTACCTGACCTTCTAATGGGCTGTAGATCCTGAAATACTCTGAATTTCGTCATCAAATTTTAACAGTATATTTTTAAGATACTATACTTTCGAAAAAAAAATGATTTTTCGAAAATTCTAGACCACCGGGTCCCCTTAACTTGATTATTGTTGTTGTCCCTCTCAAATAATGACATATCGGAAAAGTCGGTCTCAAATTATATTTTTTCGTTTAAGAAATAAAAATCTATATTCTATATATTCGATAACTCCATCTTAATATCTCTATAAACTCCAATTACTAATTAATGCATATTTATAACTATTTATAAACCACTCTATATATTTTGTCCTGATTGTCTTGTCCTTTTGGATCAGAGCTGTCTGGTCTTTACTTGTGGAGAACAGAGACTGCGCAGATCTAAAAAAAAAGGGACCATTAGGACATATTAACTGGATCACAGGTATATACAACTTACGATTATGATTTATTGATTTTATTTGTATAAAAAGGAACGAGATATTTAATTTTAAACAAATTGTGAAAAAATATTTTTAATCATAGCTTGGCACTCAGACTAAACTCACTTTCATAAATTAACTAATGGGTAAATGATTACCAAATTTTCTTCATGAAATGTTCGATTGTAAATATTTCCTTTCATACATGAATTTCTCTTATAGATATGTAAACACAATTACAACCATTTTATATTTCTACAAATATATAGAACTGTTACCTGAATTTTTAATGTACTAGCCATTAAATTTGGTCAATTTTAGGAAGTATATACGCATATGTGTGTTTATATGTTATATATATATATATATATATATATATATATAATTTTACAAATTATAAATTATAAAATTTGCTTCTAATTGTAAATAAACTGATTAACCTTCACTGGAACCATTTAAAATTGTTAATAAATTTCACCGAGTACATTTTTACAAATAAATTTAAAATGTAAAAAAAAATATTTAATGCATTGCAATTATTTAATATTGTTTGTGGGTAAATATGCGTATGTGTATACAATAAATAAACGTGATATAATGATAAATAGACATGTGACCATGCATTGAGTACAATTTCAAGGTCGCATCATTCGGTTTATCTCCTGTCGCCAACACGCAATTAAAATTAGGGCGGCGAGGATTGTGGCCTTATTTTTTTACAATTAGCAATTATAACGTACAAAGGCTTACAAGTGCAGGAAACTGATACACGTTTCAGTGTATTCATTTTACAATAAGATGAAAAAGTATGTACGGTTTGACTAAATAGAAATTTCTGGAAAACTAATCGTTCAGTATTATGTTTATATGTACATATTATATATACATATATATATATATATAAATAATCGGTGGCTCACAGTAAAACTGAAACACTTCAAACAATTTTTTTTAATCATAAAACAATTGATGTAATAAAACTGATATGAAAAAAGAATGCTATTTCTAGTTAACTTATTTTAATGTATTTTCTGATTACAAAGAATAAAAGTATAATTAGTTCCTAGTAATAAAAGAAATAATCTTGACACGTTTGCGGACAAGACGGCTACAGCCGTCTAATGCTAAATTGATTGTTTTATGCTTAATTGATTTAAAAAAATGTCTGCAGGTTCGAAATGTTGTCTAGTTTCGTGGAACACTTGTGTGTTTCCACGCACGACTTCGATCTAATAAAGTATCCGCGAATCTGTTAAACAAAATGAACAAGAATCAATGTCAGAA
The DNA here is from genome assembly GCA_034766995.1 of Acanthacorydalis orientalis. Taxonomy (NCBI): domain Eukaryota; kingdom Metazoa; phylum Arthropoda; class Insecta; order Megaloptera; family Corydalidae; genus Acanthacorydalis; species Acanthacorydalis orientalis. Next base: position 51,051,762 of record CM068316.1, read on the forward strand.
TGAAACTGAGACACTTTTGTTTTATTAAAATAATTAATAAATATTTTTTTTTCAATTCAATCGGTTTGCAATACGTTGCACTAATATTATTCCATTCTTCCATTAACGTTATTTTTTGTCACCCTTGCTAGAAATTAAGTAATTGCGGGTTTTTCCTTTAAGGTAACATTTTGTTTAAGGTTATTTCTTTATTATTATATTATACAGTAAATAACCTAACTAAAAAATAACATTCTTTCTTTCATCTCAGTTTCATTAGATCAATTATTTTGCAATAAAAATTTTCTTACAAGTGTCCCAGTTTCACTATGTATGTGTGTATATATATATATATAAATTGTATAAACACGAATCAAAATATCAACTATAAGAGAACTAAATGCATTTGAATTTAAAAGTCGAATTTTATTTTTCGTTAGTTTATATTGAATGTTTTTCATTTAAAACATTTTCGCTCACACCTTTCAAAGGAGGGAAGATGACAACATGTGAAAATTATACATGAAATAGAAATGTTCTACCTTAAGACGTCATTACCATTTAACAGAAATTAGAATAGGGGCTCGTATTATTTTTGTAAACAATCTTGGAACACCGATTTCTTCGCATTGTCATTTGTAACCATAGAGATAATAAATTATATATATATATATATATATATATATCTCTGTTAAAAAATGGAATAAGAGCAAAAAATATAAGTGACGTTTTGTCTTTTCAACTTTCAATGTAAAAGGTTGTCATTAAATATGTATGTTAACAATTAACAGTAAAAGACAAGTATATATTTTCATTGTTAAGTTCAGTTTTATCTATTTTTAATACATCATCTCACTAATTATTTCATCGGCAATAAAAATTCAATAATTGCAGTGCAGTTGAAATCAATCTCCATCTATTGATATTGTTGTATTTTGTAACTACTCTAACACCTTAAAAAACATTTAATTTGTTCTTATCTATTTTACATGCAGTAATTAAAATGTTTAGCAACCTTTTGACAAGGATAGTTAACTCATAAACATTACTTTTCGTATTACCATCTTTGTTGCACTTATTTACACATTGTAGGGCTGTAGGTCTATAAGAAAAAATGTTTGTATTTTTGTTAATCTTTATGTTTGGTATTCTTAGGATGAAATTAATTATTAGTTTGTGTTTATTAAGTCTATGTTTGTAACTTACTTTTATATTCACGTGAAGTGCTTATGATTAATATTCATTTGAGATGACAATATCAAGTATTTTCAGTATAAATTACAGAATTTATAAGAGAAACAAAATTCAGGTCTCGAATTGAATTCCTTATATACTCCTATTATAGTTGAGATTTCGATCGCTATTTATATTTACATTTTTACAAGAAACAATGAAATCGCAGTTAAAAATTATGCATTACTTTTTTCCTGGAATTTCTATTTGTGTGTGTGTGTATTCATTCTTCCTTATACGTGATTCCCAAGGATTTAATTTATTTTTGCAGACCTTAGGCCGACCGGATGAAGTAGTCGCAGCGGAAACATTAGCGAATCATGTTCGATGTAACAGTTCGTTCGTTCAAGCCGTTTTCCAAGCACAATTTCGCAGCTCGTTAGTGTGTCCACGTTGTCTCAAACAGTCGAATACTTTCGATCCGTTTCATTGCATTAGTGTACAGTTACCTCAACTTTCACGGCATAATATTTTCGTAACGGTGAATAGAAGTTTTCTGTATATTAATAGCCGCAAAGTATAGGGCGTTGGATAATTTTTGTTTATATTATTTTCGATCGTTAGGTACTGTATACACAGCAACAACCGAGGCAAGTACAGCTCGGCGTAAGTGTACCGGCCGGAGTCACTATCGGTGAAGTTCGCGCTCAATTAGCATCCGATACATCGATCGAGCGCGCGCGCATGTTGCTTATAGAAATCGGTGACGGCGGATTCGGGCGTACTTTAACCGATTCTCAGCCTGCTGCGGCCGTCGCCGAACGTGATCCTATATATTGTATCGAAGCTCCTGTGTTACGAGATGCCACCGATGATGCGACCACTAGTGCTTATATTCTTTTATGCTGGATCAATGTCGAAGTGAAACGAGACGATAGCATGAAGCGATTCGGTTTGTAAATTACTTTTTCTTTAAAGAGTTATAATTTAAAATTACAAACGTCCGTAAACAAAAAAGGTGTTCGTTTTATTATACTAATCGATTTTAATTACTTATAGGAAGTCCGTACACGATGCAAGTATCAAGAGAAACATCTTATAGTGATTTGCAGAAATTAATATTGAAAGAAATGGCATCGATCCTTCATGATGATATTTTAACATCAGCACAGCCATCAGGGGTAACATTTTCAAATATAATTTACCTAAAAAATATAATATGTGAAGCTTTTTAAGTCATGCGTAATAATTCAATAGATGTTTTATTTTTTAAAGAAAATAACATAATCTATAACTGCAAGAAGTAAGGAAAACAACTATACAAATGTCTTGATTGTATAAATTTTAAATGAATTCATGTACCCGTTCTAATGATTTGCATTGTGTCCACTTTCTATATCTTAATATTATAAATAATTCAATAAAATGAAAAATAAGTAAATGACAGATCATTCTAAATACTTGAATTTATAATGCAGGTATTTCTTATGAGGTTATGTGAACCGGCATTAGGTGAAAGTGAAATCTTAGATTCTGGCCTTCCTCATCCGCTTTTCATGGAAGCCGTTGACCAAGCACTCGCTTTATGTTCAAACGATGGAGGCCCACCTCACATTAAACTTATTTTGGAATGGACTACAGAGTCGAAAGAAAGGTACAAACTACTATCGGTGAAAGTTTCTGTTCAATGAATAAAAATATATTAAAAATTGTGTAGATGAAAATCGGTATTTTTTCTGAATATTTTTTATAATTTCAGTATTATTGCTGATGACACTGATCAACTTGAAGAACACTACAGTGTAACACAATTAAAGTCTGGAGATGGTAACAATGGATCGATTGCACCTCTGACTTTGACAGATTGTTTAAGGCATTACACGAGAGCTGAAACCTTAGCTGCAGAAGATGCCTGGAGATGTCCGCATTGTCAGCAGTACCTTCCGGTCGTAAAAACATTAGGGTTGTGGTCGCTACCTGATATACTAGTTATTCATTTGAAACGATTTCGGCAGTAAGTTTAGAGTATATGAACTGTTTGTACGTGAACGGTATTTTTCTGGAATTAACTAAAAAAAAAATGTCTTTTTTCAGACAAACAGTAAAAGGTAGACATAGTTCAAAACTGACAACAATGGTAGATTTTCCACTGTATGGTTTCGATATGACTCCGCATTTAGCCAATAAAAACGCAATAAACACGGCCAAAAATCTTACGAACGGCCATATCGACACCACGAATCCTATGATTTTGGGTGGTTTGGGTTGGTCACCCTGGAAGAGACCTCGAAAACAATCACAAAACAACGATAACACGTACGATTTATACGCGATATGTTACCATCATGGCGACGACTTAGAAACGGGTCATTACACCGCAGCTTGTAAAAATCCATACGATAACAACTGGTATAGTTACGACGATACGAAAGTAACAAACATTTCGCAGAACTCGGACGATATCGCGGCAGAATTGATCAACAACAGCGCGTACATATTATTCTATCAGAAACGTAACGGCGTGTACGTCGGTTCTAGTTCGAGCTCGGCAGCTAGTACGAGTTCTGTAGGTAGTATAGGAGATCACTGGGTTTCGAGAATGCCAAAATTTAGTTACGTACCTCCAAAAAACGATAAAAAATGTACTGAATCTGCAAATAAAACTAATAATACTGTTATAACGAAATCTCAGTCTACCGAATCTTTAACAAATAATAATAGCAATTTAATAGAAGCAAAGTCTGCCACAAACTCGACAGTAGAAATCGTCACTAGTCCGTCTATATCGAACAACGATAACAGTTCTAAAGCTCAGATAAATTCTTCGAAATCTGTTGCTAAAAGTAAAAGCGACTTAGAGTCTGCAGGAGTAGATCGTTCGAAAATATCCGTGGCAAGCCTTGAAAATTTTCCTTTAACGCCGAAAAACTCGACTAGCGATTTAAATAAAAAGACGATGGAAAATAAAAGTACCAATACGGTACCTATCGTGGACATTATCGCAAACAGGCAATCTCTTTTTTCTCCGCTGGCGATCACGAAAGATGAAACTAACCAACGTAAATCTTTAGATTCTAAAATCAGCTACATGAATTCAACAGTAACCGATTACGGGCTAGACGGAAAGTTGTTAAATTTGTCCGCTATCGACAGACCGAACGACCGAGAAACGTCCGATACGAAAACGTTATACACGACGAGTATTTATATAAACTCTTTCGGAAACGCCGATATTAAAACGAATTGCATCCGGAATTCACCGCCCGTCGGAAAAGTTCCCGTGTCAGAAAATACAGTCATGGTAACGTTAAACGATCGGCGCGATAGCTTTTATCGTGGAGAACGCGGTTACGCTACGCTCGGACCGCTCGGAAGAAAAACTTCGATAGAGAAAGATATCGACAGTGAAAAACTTTACCATTCGGACGACGAAGCTCCTCCGGCCAGAAACGAGTCTTGGGTAAGCTACGACGCTCGAATTGTTTCTTCTCTTTTGAGGCGAACACTTTTTGTGTTGTTTCAGATGTCACCGACTCCTGTCAGAAAATTATCGAGCAATCATTCGGTCACTTCGATGTGAATTTTTTAATGTCGACATTTTAATCGAATTTAAAGATAAAAAGCAAACTTTTTAAACTGAATCATTAAAAAAAAACAAACGATAATTGAAAATCTACAGTCTTTTGTCACTGTAAAATCAACATATACGATTAAGACTGGTTTTGATTCGAACGGATTAACACCAATTAAATATTAGTTACATTTTACTGTGTTTATTCTAATTAAATTGTGTCAATTCAGTCTGATATTGAAATTTAAGACCAAAATATTTTATTTTTAATGTATTTAAAGTATGTAAATATAGTATATACATATAATGCTTGGAATAATAATAATGAAATTTATATAAATATTTTTTAATATAAAACAAATATTAATATATTGTAGATCATGTTTATTAGTAACAGTGAGGAAAAAAAATAGATACACAGTGATGCCTTCTAGCAATATATTTAATGGTGTAAATTAAAAACTGTTGTAAGTGTTTTTGGATCAACTATTATATTTTTATAAATAGTTTTTAGGCGTAAGTTATTATTTAAATGAATGTTTAATCATTGAAATAAATAATATACATTATCTCTTAAATAGCTAATCTCATTTTAACACGAGATTGCAGATTAAGTGGTACCCGGGTTAATATTTCTTTTTTTAAACATGCAAATTTATTTATAAAAACCGAGCAGATCAAGTTGCATAATCATTAGTTTTTAAATGTTCGTAACGATGCATTTCTTTAAAAATCAAACGTAATCACATTTGCGATTTGCTGTAATCGATAGTTTCTGTACGATCACTTACGATTTTTAAAATACGTTTCGTTTTCAACCGATCGATCGCGTGACGGTAGCGAAGAATAGCCGGTCGATCGATTCGCAACGCAGATCGGTATATTCTTATGATGTAACAGGGTTTTTAATCTGTGTCGTTGAAATGTAAACACGAGTCGACGAAAATTAATGATTACACAAAATCGTACGGCGTGTTTTCTTTGCGTATCGTTCAGTATTTGCAAAACATTTATTTTATAATGATTTAGTTATTTTACAGTGATATAAAAAAAACAATGTTGCTTTCTATTTGAATACCGCACGTTAATGCTGATTGTAAAAGTTTTTCGATCTATTCAGCCTGATAAGAAAAAAAAATGACAACAATAGATTAAGCATTCCTTCACAATGAACATTTTTTTAATGTTATTATATACAATATACATTGACCAATTTATGAGCAATAGTGTTGAAATAGTAAAGTACAGCAATAGCAAATGCTTTTTTTAATGTTATATAAATATTTTCATAAACTTTCTGATACATTGTTTATTATTTTATTTCATAAATATATACACGTATAAATACCGTTTATCGTTAGACATTAATGTATATATCCTTAATACATAGAAACGTACATGTTAAATATGTGCCTTATGTATTTATGTTAATCGAATCTATTGTAATCGTACCATTACAGAATATTTAAATAAAATGTGACGTTTTGAAATTGAGTATGCCGGACATCAATTTAGAAACCCGTATTACTGGTGAATAAGTGGAAGGAATACTATCGTGACAGATCAATTTTAATAGTACCATTTATAAACTTACGAGCATGATCATAGTTTTATTTAAACGAAGAATCTACACGGGACTTGCATCCATTATCAAACCGTTAAAAATAAATTTAAAAAAAACTAAATTTAAAAATCGATACCTGTAAGATAATCTCTCAGACTTAAACATCAAGCAAGTGTATTTGATGTGCATCCATTAATTATTCAATATAAAGTGGGTCACAAAAGTATTCATGCACTCTATGTTTTACACTTAATATGTATTTCATATAAAGTTAAATCAAATTTAGATTATATTGAACAATAGAATGCTTTATTAGATTTCAAACGATACCAATATTATTAATGAATAATTTTGTAACAATTTAATGAATTTTACTGCTTCACATATGCAAACAAATATTTCAAAAACTATTCATACACCGATGTACGAATATAGGTCTCAATATGAGGTCTCGTAGGTGTCTCAATATTGTATGTTATTTGAATATTGAAGTGTTTATTAATGTTATTGCTGTTACCACACGATCATCTTGTAGTGATATAAAAATGCTCAAGAAAACTAGAGAAACAACAGTGGATGAGAGAAATATTAACATTAATTGCTTAATAAAGGAAAATCTGCACAAAATCGGTAAAATATTGTCTAAAAGTTTTGCCAATATCGAATAAATCGATAAGAAGTACAAAAACATCAGAAATGCTGTTAACTCTTTCGAGCACAGTACATACCATAAAAGTATAATGTTTTTTTTAACAGGCTCCTTGATGCAGTCCAGTAGGCTTTGCCACTGTTCTAAGCTTCAAGTAACAGCTGCCATTTTTTAAACAGATTACAGAACTACCAGCAACCATCTCTTGAAGTGATCTTTAAGTCTAAGTGATTCACAAATTATACCATCAGATTGTATTGCTCCAGATCTTTGAAATGGTGGTACATATATATATATATATATATATATATATATATATATATATATATATATATATATATATATTGATATTATTTATTAATATATTTTTATAATTAATATTTTGTGTATTTTTTTCTATAAAAATATCGAGTATTCATTATATTGAACACTGTGAATAAGTCCAAGAAAACATAAATACACCAATTGCAAATTATTTGAAACATAACATTTTTTTCCCATAAAATGAACTGGTTTAGTTTGACCTATTTTTGAAAACAGTATCGAAGCGTCGTAACAAAGCCGCGTCAGCATGTTATATAATTCACTCCTTGCTGCGCCCCGAGTCGACTGGCTGCTTGCGACTGCCGTAACGCATTTGCTTATCGGACGCCGCACGTGTAGCACGTTGTTCAAGAATTTTCCTGTATAGTCTCATATTAGTTGGTAAGAAATTGAAATTTTTAAACATATATTTAAAACTAACTAAATTAAAAACATTTAACCATATTTTAACACAATTTCAAAATAATTTTGCGTTTTTCAATATTTTTCTGAAATATCAATTTGTATATATGTATATATATATATACACACATACATACATACACACTTAAAAAATATTTATTTCTTTCCTTTTTATTAAATTAGAAGCATCTAATATTATATTTAAAATTTAAGAATTCATTTACACATTCATTTCACTTTATAGGATATTTTGCGGTTATGGATTTTACTTATTTTATCAAATTAGAAGTGTGTATTAATTTCTCAAATGTTATTAAATTTTCTTACTTTTCTGTAATATTTCATCGTTTTGGATAAATAATAGTATCGTCTTTTCTTTTTTTATTGTATTAAATTCGAAATACTTAAAAAATATTTATTTCTTTCCATTTTATTAAATTAGAACTGTCTAATATTGTATTCAAAATTTAAGAATTCATTTCACTCTACAGGATATTTTACTATTATGGATTTTACTTATTTTATCAAATTAGAAGTATTTAATAATTTATCTCAAATGTTATTAAATTTTCTTACTTTTCTGTAATATTTTATCATTTTTGATAAATAGTAGTAGCGTATTAAATCAGAAATACTTAAAAAGATCTCAAAAAAAGCAATATATTCTTCTAGTAATATTCTATGTTTAATAATGTTTCATGTATTTTTTTTGTATGAAAATATATATAGTATTTGTTATTATTAAATTATCGTTAATAATAAACGCTATGTTAATAAAAGTATTCAGTATTGTGAACATAATGAAAAGATTAAACATTGGCCGTGTTCGTTCGTTATGTAATATTTTTTGTTAGAATACCGTTCTCTCTGCTTCATAGTCGTAAGGTATTTTGCGTAACTACCCCTTCTCTGTGCCTACGTCACTAGTGCCGTTACAATTTGTCGGCTAGCCTTCCGTTTAGCGGTTCTTTCTACTTTGCTAGTGGAAGCCGACCGTTGGGGATGCGTAGTTGTTTTATTTTTATATGTGATCGTTTTTAATTGGTGATAACTATTGTTTGTTCGGTGAAAATATTGAAATTAGGTAAATATGATAATTTATGAACATTATTTGTGATTATTGAATGATTATTTTGAATTCTGTATTATTTTTGTTTTACCATTTCGTACACGTGTGTGTGTGTCTATATATACACACACACGTGCTCACACACACACACACACACGTGCTCACACACACACACACGTGCTCATGTGTACGTGTGTATATATATATATATTTATTTGAGATATAAAAATTAGATGTACAAAAAACACTTTTCTGTATGTTGTATAGTAAAGCAGAAATGGACGTTGCTGGTGATAGATGTAGAACTGGGAGTTGATGATAATTCCAAATCAACGAGATCCTTTGACTGAATCTGTACATCTTGCCAGTGGACTTTGAGCTTGTATCACTCGGCCTCAACCTTCATCGGTTCACCGTGTTTGAGTGGTAAAAATTGTCACATTTTTACATTAAAGTTCGACATTTAAATAGAACGAAATTAGAAAATTTTAATAAATTATTAACAATTTTTGGCTATTCTATATCGTTCATTCTTTTTTTTTAGAATCTTTACTATCGTGGATAAATACTTAAGTATAGAGTAGTTTTGTTTAATTCAAATTAAATTTGATAAATTGTCTTTAATTATTTTAAAATACATTTCTTTAAATTCTAATTTGTTATATACGTTCCTCTGATTACGGAAGCCGATTTGAAGATTTGTTGTACAACGATATATGTTTCTAACAACACGTTAGAAGCACCGAAGCAACGTTAAAACGTTATGATCGAGGAAGATCAGCGATCGATGAAAAATCGTAAAACTAGTTTTCAGTATCGTAAATGTAAGTGCCTCGGGGTTTTGTATCGTGATCGTCCGATCACTTTAACTGTCAATTCATAAAAATCTTTTGGTGAATTCTTCAAATTCATTTTAAGATCGTCCGTGAGTACGAACCAGATGTCTAATAAACGTTAAGCTGGGATTGCGTTAAGGGTACAGGATATTTTGGTTTCACCTCTAGGTAGTACTCTGCTAACTGTAACCGTCTGTACGTTTTCGCCATCGAGAAGCCCTCGAACCTGGAGGTTCGAGGCAATCTGTTTGTTTTGTCGTTTTTTTCAGGGTTTTCGTGTTGTTTTTCCTAACCTTCATTTTGTGAGACACTTCGTCTCGCTTCTCACTTGTGCTTCAGATTAGACTTTAGAGTAGGATTATGAGGCCGCCTCGATTTTTTTTTTTGTAGCTCAGGTTTTCGACTAGGGTTTCAGGTTTCTTTCACTTTCTTCGATGACATCACGAAAACGTACGTTCGGTTGAGAAGTGCCACGTGGCTGGGGTATCCCCGGGCCTGTAATCCTACACGGGTGTTACTCGGATGCTTCGTACTTTGCTTTGCTTGTAGTTTTAAATTTATACTCATTTTTTTTAACATTTCGTTACTGGGGTAGGGTTTATCGTCAATACGTTTCATTAAACAGTAAACAACGTGGTCGACTGAACGTATACGACACTATTTAAACCGTGGTTCGAGTTGTTGAAGACTCTCACTGCACATCGTATGTGTAATCGGAGGATACTGTTATAACAATATATTTTGTAAAATGATAAATGTTTAACATTCCACGTCGAATATTTAACACGGACGTAATATTAAAAGTTCGTTAAATCTTAAAATCGTTTTATCACACTACTCTATACTTCAAAACGAGCGTTTGAAGATCGTCAGACCGACGTGCATAACAAATATAACGTAATAACGGCATAAAAAGTAAGAAATAATAAATACACGATTCATCGATTAGTGTGGTTAACAATCATAAAATTTCAGATGCTTTCGATACCAGATGGATCCAGTTTCTCGGAAAGATTGTGAACGCATCGCACCGAAATGTATATCTCTACTACTGACTATGTATGACAGGAAGTTAAAAATGTTAAGGAAAAAAGTTAAAATATAAAATTCTATTTTTAAATATACATATATAAACATTTGTAGTAATAATATTTTGTTCTAGGTACTAACTTAATAGTTTCAGCATTGTACGATGGGTAAGATGGATCAAATTTCGGATGCTGAACAAGGATTACTAAATTGTATTGTTTTGATGCTTTTATAGAATAATGTAGTCTTCTATCCAGTCTTCATTTTAAAAGTAAGTATTTCGTTAAAAATTTAATATTGATGCAAAATAAATATGTAGCTTAAAATTGAAATGTAAACATACTTTTAATAACTATAAAGTAATAATTAAAAAACTTAAGAACTTTAACTAATAAATTTTTATGTTCCATTAGGATCGGTTCAACTCGTCGCAGAACTTACAAATAATCGACGAATAAAATAATCGTCGGACAAAATCGAGAGACGTTGCAGTTAATTAACCAGAAACTAAAAGCGCCGTATCGCAAAGTAAGTTTTCTCTTTTAAAATTTCAAATTTCATTACGGAAGTAAACTGTTCATTTAAATAAAATAATCGTGGATACTTAATATTATTCGACTTTGTGATTTTTTTTAAAAAAATTATCTTTATGTGAAATATGTAAATTCGTTAATTTTATCGAATATTCAGATTTTCTTGGTTCGTGTATTTTTTGATTGTTCTAAAGTTAACATAATTTCTCTAATATTCGATTTATATCGAACGATGCTTAAATTTCATTCGATAATAAATATACGGATTTTTCTATTATGATATCGCTATATTTTCGAATTTGTTTTTAAAAAATATAATCCTTCGTTGCTATTGTCGAAATGTTAATTTGTTGTTTAATTGTGATTTCATTTGTGTATTAGTTTAAGGGGACCCGGTGGTCTAGCGGCCTAAAATTTAAGCTATTTTAAATTTTTTTTCTATATGAGGGTAATGAATAATGCTTTCAAATTTTTTTACACTTATTTTATTACTAATAAACTACACAAAAATAAAAATAGACAAAAAAAAAATTTTTTTAAATTAGAAAAATGATGCTGAAGTCTCCCTCTAAAAAAATGGAATTGCGTGGTGAATGATGATTTATCTCTCCCTCTGATCTGAAATAAAACAATTGACGAATTTTTAATTAGTATAAGTATAGCTATCGCAGGAAGTAGAATAAAAAAAAAATTTGACAAAATGGCGCGTAGTCAAAAGTACAAGTTTGAAAACGACCAGTATTTTTGAATGTTTTGTTAATAAAAAAAATATAAATATTTTACGGAAACTATTAGTTTTAACAATTAGTTTTAACAATTAGTTTTAACAAAATATATATATATGTTATAATCTACATGTTCACATATGTGTGTGTGTTTAAAAATGCGTACAAGTACTAATTTTATATAATTTCTTCCATAAATAATATTTTAATTACTGGTTAACTGTTGAAAATATTTCTTAGTATTAAACTTTGTTTTTATATAGTGTATTTCGTTATCTTTTATTTTGCTCTGTTTTCAATTAATTTTTTATTCCATTGGTAATCCGATAAAACTGATTTCTTCTTTTACTCTATTAATAATCGAAACAAATCTAAAACAATTTCTAAAAAATGTCAAAATGTTCTGTTAAATAATCAGAATAAATATATTTTTTTTTAATTTAAACCACAATACGTACAACTTACAATCAGATAACTTTATTTTTATTTTATTTTTTTTATTGTTTCGAAAATTCATTTAATTTTGACACATTTATATTTTACAGTAATAATGTAATTTCGTAGAAAACAATTAACGTGTTGAAATATTGTTGCAGTTATTGAAATGCTTTAATATTTTTTATTTTCACCGATTTTCACTTATTTAAATTGTATTCTAAACTAATTGTTCTTTTTTTAAAAAAGATTATTTTATAAAAGATTATTTTATAAAAGATGTTGTTTAGTAAATATTTTAATCCGCTTGGTTATATTTAAATATCTTAAAAGTGTACTATGTTTAAAAATCGTGTTTTGTTTATACTAGAATGACATTTTAAAAATCATTTCAAGAAGTAAATTTTCTAATAGTTTTACTAATTTTCACTTCAACAATAAAGTATTAAAATAATTTGTAATTTTTTTCAACATGTATAGTTTATATATATATATATATATATAATATATTAGTAATGTGAGTGTGTAAGTGTATAGTAATCTTTAAGTAACTACATACTAGTGTCAAAGTATTAATGATTTTATCTAATTATCTTTATAATATTGTTTTCTATTATATTACAATTCTTCATATCAGATTTCTGTTTCAATCTTTTATTCATTATATATATTTAAAAAAAAATAGAGAAAGATTAAAAACATTAAATTTGATTACTTCTCATTAGCTCTCTACTCAATAATATTTATTCTGTTTCAATTACACATTTAACAAGTCTTTTTGAAAACATGCTTCATTCTTAATCATGTATCCATTATTATTTTTTTTGATATTTGGATCCAGTTTCTATTTCTATTTTGGGTTCTTTTTCAATATTGGTATTTTGGTTATACGAATAATTTTGTAATACGTATATTAGATTTTATTAAATATTCATATATTCATTTTTTCATTTCTAAACTTAAACTGAGTTTTCGTAATGGTGTTTATTTTTTTTTTGTACCATTTTTCAAAATGTAATTGAAATCGGATTGAAAAATATGAAATGGTGAAAATTAAGATCTCGAATAGTTGCCACTTCTCATTATTAATATTTGATGAATGTTAACTTAATTACTATTTGTATTAACTTTTTAGTTTCTGATTGCTGTTTCGACATTTTAACATTTTTTTTATATACATAATATTTTTGTATCATGACTTATATTTGATTTCTATTTATCTCATAATTTAAATTGCGGTTCTTTAATTGCATCCCTTCTTGAAAATTTGTGAAAATTAGATTGAAAAATATGAAATTAATAATACTACTCTCTAACCATTTTTCCATTTTTTATTCAGTTTGCACTTAATATTCAATGAATTTTATTTTAAAATATATTTTCTTGCTATTCTTAAATTAATTTACTGATTTGATATTTAACTTACTACTTGTATTGTTTCTTTTTCGATATTCTACCATATATATATATATATATATATATATATATATATATATATATATATATATGTTATAACAAGTCATATATAATTAGATTTTATATACTGTTTCATTTTTGTTTATTTTAAAATTTAACCTGCAATTCCTGAATTAATTTTTTTATTATTTAAAAATGTTAAAATTTCTTCTTTCAAATGCTCCTTTTATAATCAATTTGCTTCTTTTTCATATGCGTTATTAAGGAGTCTGTAAATGATCGAAATCAGTTTTATACACCAATTCTATCAATTTTTCAAGTTGAAATTATCTTCTCTCTTATTAAACATGTTTAATTATTCAATTGAAAATAATTCTTAAAATGTTTCATTTATATGCACTGTTATATTATTTTATTTGAATATATCTGTATTTTACTGTTTATTTATTTTTGTAACATGCTTTTTTTTAAAAACGGTTGACAGATTTTTATACGATCAAATAATACATTTTTTACAGTAAAAACACATCTCATTCGTAATTCCTTTTTTATTTTTTTTATAAATTTTTAATAGTTTGAAGTGAATGACTGAAATAGATTGTATGCATGAAATATTGTCAATTGTATATATTTTTTGTTTTCAACCTTTAATGAATGTGTTATAAAAAGAATATAAAAACGTTTTCAGATGTTATCCGAAGAAGATGAAGAGTATCTAAAATGTAAATATGACTAAGATTTGCCGATATGAGAGACGTGTTCAGCTTGTTTCCATTACCGATGACAGCATTGCAGAATCAAGGAACTTACAAGGAACTTACTTATAGTTATAGTTATTAATTATAGTAATTTATTATTGTTAACCCAAATATTTCTATATATTTGGTAAAAAATTGCGATATTCGAATAATAGGGTATTGATTGCAACATCACTTTTTCTATAAGAGCAAAATTTTAGTAGCATTGACAATGAATCGTTTATTTAAATGATTCTATTTTAACTATTCGTTAAAACGAAAAGTAAATTTCAAATTTTTAGATTCTCTTTTAAAGTTCACAAGTAAAAGAAAACTGCGTATTATTTAAAGAAGTAAATTAATCAAAATGATATTTTATTATAACCGAAATGAAAAAGTACATTCGTAAATAAAAGGAAATTGTAAATTATTTAAAGATAAATTAATAGAAGTAGTATATTTAGTTCTTTCGCATTAAAGAAACAATAAGTTCATATGAAATAAAATCAATCGGTTTGGTTATCCATTCATTAATGAATTTTAAATACTTAAAATTTTTTTTTATAAATAAAGAGTAAGAACAAATCGAAGTTCATAAATAATAGAAAATTGTAATGATTCCTCGAGATTAATTAATGGTAAAATTTAAAATATTTGTTTTTTTTAATAAGTATTTAATATTTTTATATTTGTTTGTTACTTACTTTATTTTCATAAACAGATTATAATGTGAAAGTAATTACTTTATACTTTCCCTTTAAATGGAATTTAAATTAATTTTTAATTACTTCTGTCTAAAATCTATAAGTAGAAAATTGACTTTTTTAAAGTAATGAAATGAATCAAGAATGTTTATATTTTTTTTTATTAAATATGAACTCAGTTTCTTACTTTTCGATAGTTCGAATGTTTTTCGTAAACAGTACAAATTTTAATCAAATTTTTGTAGTTGAATTATTAATTAGTAATATTTAAATACTTTTTCATTTAATTTTACAATCTCGTTCAATTTCATATTTCTATATAAAGTTGTTTCAAATGTCGTAAATTGTTGAAAATTAAGAATGTTTTTCATAAAGTGAAATAATTGGTAATATTTAAATGATCTTCTAATTAAATATGAATTAATTTTTTATCACTATATTAATTATAATATTTTTTAATGATCATAATGGAAGTAATTTTTATAACAAAATTTTGGTTTGATAACATATTTAATCGTTTTAAGATTTAGTTTAACTTTGCCATTTTTCAATTTCTTATTTCTGTATTAAGAGAGCATTGGTTGGAATTTGAAACAATAGAAATTCACAGATCACTTATTTTAAATATAAATTCACTTTTCTTATATTACAAATAAAGTTTAAACTTTTCTAACGATTCACAAGTGATAACTAATTATCAATTACGATTTTAATAGATAAATTAATAGTTTGATTATCTCGAAATACTCTGATTTTCAACAGTTCGACTTTGAATGAAATTAGTTTTATTAAAACCGGTAAATGATTGAGAATTACAAATTAATAATTTGTTTTACAAGGTTAAAATAATGATTGATTATAATTTTTTTTTATTGAATATGAACTATTTTTTTTTATCATTGATATGCATTCATTAAAAAGTTTTCAAATGGTAATAAAGAAATTGTCATTTGATAAATAAATTGGACTTGAACACATTTTTAATATCATTTCTTTTGATTTACGAACTTTAAATTTCTTATTTCTATGTAGTGTTCTCGATGCTCGTTAACTGATAGAAAATTACAAATTATTTTTTTTTAAAAAATCATATAGTTAATAATATTTAAATGCTGTTTTTCTATTAAACTAATTCAATTTTATATCAGTACATTAATCGGGAATCATTTCTAATGATCCTTAAACATTTTAAAAGTAATTTTTATGGTTTACTTAACGATTTTTACATATTGTTTAAATACTTTTTCTTTTAACTATGAACTTTTAATGTAAAGTTTTGTCAATGCTCGCAACTAATAGAAGATTCAAAATGAATTATTTTTTAAAGATTAAATAAATGCTCTCTTTCTATTAAACATGAATAAAATTTAGGTCGTGAACTTTTTATGAACTTTTTCAATTTCTTATTTCGATAAACACATCAACTATATGATAATATATGAATATTTTTTTATTTAATATGAATTAAATTTCGTGTCAGTACAATAATTTGAATGTTTTTAATGATATTTAAATAGTTGAAAATAATTTTACATGTGAATTAAATTTTACTGATAATAATTGAACATCTTAACAATTGAATACTCTTGACATTTTATTTAATAATGAAATTGTTAAAATTTCTTATTTCTATATGAAATTAAGTATTGGTAAAGTTCATAATTATTAGAAATTAATTTTTTGTAAAGTGAAATAATCATTGTCGGAATGTATATACTCTTTAATTGTTTAATAAGAACTAGGTTTCTTATCAGTACATTAAATACAAAATTTTCTAATGATTGCCATAAGTAATAGACAGTTACAAATTAACTTTAACAATTCAATTAAAGGTTATACATACCTTTTTTGACATTTTAATGCATATTTTTATTAAATATAAACTAAATCACATCTGATATGTATATTCAATTTTATACTATCATAAGTAATAGACAATTAAAAATCGAGATTTTATTTAAGTAGATTTTATTAAAATAATGAATACAAGTAGAAAAAATCTTTGAATGAATCATAAGGCGAATGGTTTAATCGAAAATTTTATTTTTTTCGTTAAGTATGAAATCGTTTTCTTATTCAAATTCTAAATTTTTTCAAACAAAATTAAAGTATTTTTTTAACGATGATGAAATCGATGTTATTTACGTAGTTGTTTTTTAAAAAAAATGAATGTTATTTTCATATCACTTCATTAGTAATTAAATTATTAATTTTTCAATTTAATTTCTTTATGAATAATGTAACCATTCTTTTTACTGTAATGCTTTTTAAATATTAATTCAATTTATTATTTCGATATGAAATACTTGTTTTTAAGTAAATCTGTAATATCAGATAATCGTTAGCTAATGTTTAGCTATTATTTTTTGCTTTAAATAATAATTCTTAAATGAAAACATTTCATAAATAACAGATGGATTTTTTTTATAAGTAAATTAATATTATTTAGATGTGTGTTTTAAATATATTCAATTTCATTTTGTAATATTGAATAGTTTCTGTTTGAAGTCAATTTATATAGAATCGATATTAATCAGATGCCTTTTTCGTTTAAATATCGAATCGTATTTTTATTTTATTAAATCAAAGTTCATATTGCAATTGTTTTTAGTTATTTTATATTAATACCGTCGAGTGTATAATATATATGCAAAGTTAACATACCAGTAAATGTATGTACAACGTAAATGATTATTTCACATTTTAATTAATTTATATATCTATCGAAAATAGAAAAGTGATGTCGTTTACAATATCAGTAGTAACTTTCAATGTGCGATATATACAATACATATAATTTAAAAATAATTTGTCTTTGAGTATATGAATCGCTAAAAGCGATCTTTCATCGAATGCATATTTAATTTTTCTTTTCTCGTTTTATATCTGCAAAAGTTTTCAGAAAATCGAAACGTATATTTCAACACCGTCTATATGTGTGTTTTGAACAAGTGTCTGTCTCTTGTGTGTCATTAGCTCGTTTAGCTCGAATCCGACATTTTCGTCTCGTTTAATTATATCGGTTTAGGCCGTTTAGATTCGAATCATCTCGGGTAGGAGTAGATAGTTTAGCTCTAATGTGATGTCAGGCAGGTTTTAAATAGATCGTTTAGATACATACTCGGGTAGGTTTATACCGTTAGCTACGTGTCGGGTAGGATAGGGCGGCGGCAGTCGGAACGCCGGTGTCGTATGAATGTCGTGTATGTACGAATGTTACGTATGCTCGATTAACATCCGAGAAGTGGTAGTGTGAAGTTTCGAGATATCATCTCGTCGGTGCTTAATAGATTTTCTGGAAACTTTTATAGTTTTTTATCATTACGGTACTATTAAAGTAATCAATTTATACCGCATATTTCTTTGAAATAAACATTAATCATTATAAATATGTATTTTTTTCGCACATTGTTACGTTACTTTTAGCTATGTACTACTGTTATTTTTGTATCTGATTACCATAATCATTTAAAACGAGTAAGTCAATATAAGTTTTAATGAGTAATAAATATCGTACACCGTAATATATCTTTTGCACCGTACATCCTTTGTCATCGATACATGTCATACACTGAACAGTGTGTGTCGTAAGTAACAGAAACGGAGCATACGTTGTAAGTTAAACGGACTGTGTGGTTATCGTAAGTAAACAAAACCGTGTAAGTAATATCGTAAGTAACGAAAACGGACAGTGCGGTGCCTTAAGTAACTGAAACGGTGTAGATATTTTTGTACGATAAACGATTACCTGTGACCGATGAACGAAGTAACGATAGTACATCAAACCTTTCAGATTTATATATGTAAAATAAAGAATAAAATCGATAGTGCAATGTTTTCACTTTTAATTTATGTTGTATCGTTAGGCTTTTTACGTTCGTAATCGCAATAAGATGCGAGAGCGTTTCTTAAATAAAATATACCCTTTTTGATTTCAAAACTCATGCGTTTTACTCGAATATAAATATGTACGTGCGTAATGTGGTCTACGATTTATTTTCCGATAACGTGTATCGCTTATGTTTTCCGATACTCTGTCCGATAACCGATCGTAATAACTTCTATAAGTGCGTTACACGAGTATATATAAATCGTATCCGATTACGCCTGCATATATCATAGTCGAGACTTAGACTCTGTCCGACACGTACGCTCTCACATCCGCAACCCTTATCCGACATATCAAAATTTGCAGGGTAGTGGGGGCGAAGCTCTGGCCAAATTTTCAGGTCACGTGATGCAGTTTAGTCCCAGCGCATGCGCGGGGACTTACATTTTTCCGAAAATACCTCTGATATCACGGCAAAACGTCACGCGCCGACGTCATCGGCCGCCATCTTGAAACGTCATCAAAAAACCATGAACTAAAATTAAAGACACAGGCGACACTGCACACACACACACCTCTTTGATCTGGAAGGGGCAAAACACGCCCGTCTACCTCCCCCCCCGCCGGTATCCAACCGTCCGGCTCACCAGGCTCTCGCGAGGCAGACGGGCCAGGCGGCTCGCTGTGCGCCTCGGCGCCTGGCTTCGCTTGAAAAAGCGAGGCCGGGTAGCCGGTCAAAGAGGTGTGTGTGTGTGTGTGTGTGTGTGTGTGTGTGTGTGTGTGTGTGTGTGTGTGTGTGTGTGTGTGTGTGTGTGTGTGTGTGTGTGTGTGTGTGTGTGTGTGTGTGTGTGTGTGTGTGTGTGTGTGTGTGTGTGTGTGTGTGTGTGTGTGTGTGTGTGTGTGTGTGTGTGTGTGTGTGTGTGTGTGTGTGTGTGTGTGTGTGTGTGTGTGTGTGTGTGTGTGTGTGTGTGTGTGTGTGTGTGTGTGTGTGTGTGTGTGTGTGTGTGTGTGTGTGTGTGTGTGTGTGTGTGTGTGTGTGTGTGTGTGTGTGTGTGTGTGTGTGTGTGTGTGTGTGTGTGTGTGTGTGTGTGTGTGTGTGTGTGTGTGTGTGTGTGTGTGTGTGTGTGTGTGTGTGTGTGTGTGTGTGTGTGTGTGTGTGTGTGTGTGTGTGTGTGTGTGTGTGTGTGTGTGTGTGTGTGTGTGTGTGTGTGTGTGTGTGTGTGTGTGTGTGTGTGTGTGTGTGTGTGTGTGTGTGTGTGTGTGTGTGTGTGTGTGTGTGTGTGTGTGTGTGTGTGTGTGTGTGTGTGTGTGTGTGTGTGTGTGTGTGTGTGTGTGTGTGTGTGTGTGTGTGTGTGTGTGTGTGTGTGTGTGTGTGTGTGTGTGTGTGTGTGTGTGTGTGTGTGTGTGTGTGTGTGTGTGTGTGTGTGTGTGTGTGTGTGTGTGTGTGTGTGTGTGTGTGTGTGTGTGTGTGTGTGTGTGTGTGTGTGTGTGTGTGTGTGTGTGTGTGTGTGTGTGTGTGTGTGTGTGTGTGTGTGTGTGTGTGTGTGTGTGTGTGTGTGTGTGTGTGTGTGTGTGTGTGTGTGTGTGTGTGTGTGTGTGTGTGTGTCGTCGTGTCGTCGTGTCGTCGTGTCGTCGTGTCGTCGTGTCGTCGTGTCGTCGTGTCGTCGTGTCGTCGTGTCGTCGTGTCGTCGTGTCGTCGTGTCGTCGTGTCGTCGTGTCGTCGTGTCGTCGTGTCGTCGTGTCGTCGTGTCGTCGTGTCGTCGTGTCGTCGTGTCGTCGTGTCGTCGTGTCGTCGTGTCGTCGTGTCGTCGTGTCGTCGTGTCGTCGTGTCGTCGTGTCGTCGTGTCGTCGTGTCGTCGTGTCGTCGTGTCGTCGTGTCGTCGTGTCGTCGTGTCGTCGTGTCGTCGTGTCGTCGTGTCGTCGTGTCGTCGTGTCGTCGTGTCGTCGTGTCGTCGTGTCGTCGTGTCGTCGTGTCGTCGTGTCGTCGTGTCGTCGTGTCGTCGTGTCGTCGTGTCGTCGTGTCGTCGTGTCGTCGTGTCGTCGTGTCGTCGTGTCGTCGTGTCGTCGTGTCGTCGTGTCGTCGTGTCGTCGTGTCGTCGTGTCGTCGTGTCGTCGTGTCGTCGTGTCGTCGTGTCGTCGTGTCGTCGTGTCGTCGTGTCGTCGTGTCGTCGTGTCGTCGTGTCGTCGTGTCGTCGTGTCGTCGTGTCGTCGTGTCGTCGTGTCGTCGTGTCGTCGTGTCGTCGTGTCGTCGTGTCGTCGTGTCGTCGTGTCGTCGTGTCGTCGTGTCGTCGTGTCGTCGTGTCGTCGTGTCGTCGTGTCGTCGTGTCGTCGTGTCGTCGTGTCGTCGTGTCGTCGTGTCGTCGTGTCGTCGTGTCGTCGTGTCGTCGTGTCGTCGTGTCGTCGTGTCGTCGTGTCGTCGTGTCGTCGTGTCGTCGTGTCGTCGTGTCGTCGTGTCGTCGTGTCGTCGTGTCGTCGTGTCGTCGTGTCGTCGTGTCGTCGTGTCGTCGTGTCGTCGTGTCGTCGTGTCGTCGTGTCGTCGTGTCGTCGTGTCGTCGTGTCGTCGTGTCGTCGTGTCGTCGGGTCGTCGTGTCGTCGTGTCGTCGTGTCGTCGTGTCGTCGTGTCGTCGTGTCGTCGTGTCGTCGTGTCGTCGTGTCGTCGTGTCGTCGTGTCGTCGTGTCGTCGTGTCGTCGTGTCGTCGTGTCGTCGTGTCGTCGTGTCGTCGTGTCGTCGTGTCGTCGTGTCGTCGTGTCGTCGTGTCGTCGTGTCGTCGTGTCGTCGTGTCGTCGTGTCGTCGTGTCGTCGTGTCGTCGTGTCGTCGTGTCGTCGTGTCGTCGTGTCGTCGTGTCGTCGTGTCGTCGTGTCGTCGTGTCGTCGTGTCGTCGTGTCGTCGTGTCGTCGTGTCGTCGTGTCGTCGTGTCGTCGTGTCGTCGTGTCGTCGTGTCGTCGTGTCGTCGTGTCGTCGTGTCGTCGTGTCGTCGTGTCGTCGTGTCGTCGTGTCGTCGTGTCGTCGTGTCGTCGTGTCGTCGTGTCGTCGTGTCGTCGTGTCGTCGTGTCGTCGTGTCGTCGTGTCGTCGTGTCGTCGTGTCGTCGTGTCGTCGTGTCGTCGTGTCGTCGTGTCGTCGTGTCGTCGTGTCGTCGTGTCGTCGTGTCGTCGTGTCGTCGTGTCGTCGTGTCGTCGTGTCGTCGTGTCGTCGTGTCGTCGTGTCGTCGTGTCGTCGTGTCGTCGTGTCGTCGTGTCGTCGTGTCGTCGTGTCGTCGTGTCGTCGTGTCGTCGTGTCGTCGTGTCGTCGTGTCGTCGTGTCGTCGTGTCGTCGTGTCGTCGTGTCGTCGTGTCGTCGTGTCGTCGTGTCGTCGTGTCGTCGTGTCGTCGTGTCGTCGTGTCGTCGTGTCGTCGTGTCGTCGTGTCGTCGTGTCGTCGTGTCGTCGTGTCGTCGTGTCGTCGTGTCGTCGTGTCGTCGTGTCGTCGTGTCGTCGTGTCGTCGTGTCGTCGTGTCGTCGTGTCGTCGTGTCGTCGTGTCGTCGTGTCGTCGTGTCGTCGTGTCGTCGTGTCGTCGTGTCGTCGTGTCGTCGTGTCGTCGTGTCGTCGTGTCGTGCACACACACCTCTTTGATATAGAAGGGATTTGATCCGAGGACAGTGACCATGCCAGCAATAGTAATTGGACGTGTGTGCTATCCACTGCACCACGTCGTTCTAATACAGTATAAACTCGGAACTTCCTTTTGTTCTCTTTAATTCAGCCTCCGTTACCACCAGAGCTTCCGAGTCATTTTTAGACAATGTCCAAAAATCGTCCATCAACACGAGTCATTTTTAGACAATGTCCAAAAATCGTCCTTCAATACGAGTCATTTTAGGACAATGTCCAAAAATCGTCCATCAACACGAGTCGTTTTTAGACAATGTCCAAAAATCGTCCATCAACACGAGTCATTTTTAGACAATGTCCAAAAATCGTCCATCAACACGAGTCGTTTTTAGACAATGTCCAAAAATCGTCCGTCAACAAGAGTCAATTTTAGACAATGTCCAAAAATCGTCCATCAACACGAGTCATTTTTAGACAATGTCCAAAAATCGTCCATCAACACGAGTCATTTTTAGACAATGTCCAAAAATCGTCCATCAACACGAGTCATTTTTAGACAATGTCCAAAAATCGTACATCAACACGAGTCATTTTTAGACAATGACCAAAAATCATCCATCAACACGAGTCATTTTTAGACAATGTCCAAAAATCATCCATCAACACGAGTCGTTTTTAGACAATGTCCAAAAATCATCCATCAACACGAGTCGTTTTTAGACAATGTCCAAAAATCGTCCATCAACACGAGTCATTTTTAGACAATGTCCAAAAATCATCCATCAACACGAGTCATTTTTAGACAATGTCCAAAAATCGTCCATCAACACGAGTCATTTTAGGACAATGTCCAAAAATCGTCCTTCAATACGAGTCACTTTTAGACAATGTCCAAAAGTCGTCCATCAACACGAGTCATTTTTGGACAACGTCCAAAAATCGTCCATCAACTCGAGTCATTTTTAGACAATGTCCAAAAATCGTCCTTCAATACGAGTCATTTTTGGACAATGTCCAAAAATCGTCCATCAACTCGAGTCATTTTCAGACAATGTCCAAAAATCGTCCATCAACTCGAGTCATTTTTAGACAATGTCCAAAAATCGTCCATCAACACGAGTCATTTTCAGACAATGTCCAAAAATCGTCGTCAATCCCGAGTCATTTTTAGACAATGTCCAAAAATCGTCGTCAATCCCGAGTCATTTTTAGACAATGTCCAAAAATCGTCGTCAATCCCGAGTCATTTTTAGACAATGTCCAAAAATCGTCGTCAATCCCGAGTCATTTTTAGACAATGTCCATAAATCGTCCTTCAACACGAGTCGTTTTTAGACAATGTCCAAAAATCGTCGTCAATCCGAAGTAATTTTTAGACAATGTCCAAAAATCGTCGTCAATCACAAGTAATTTTTAGACAATGTCCAAAAATGGTCGTCAAACCAGAGTCATTTTTAGACAATGTCCAAAAGTCGTCCATCAACACGAGTCATTTTTGGACAATGTCCAAAAATCGTCGTCAATCCCGAGTTATTTTTTAGACAATGTCTAAAAATGACTCGTGTTGATGGACGATTTTTGGACATTGTCTAAAAATGACTCGGGATTGATGACGATTTTTGGACATTGTCTAAAAACGACTCGGGATTGACGACGATTTTTGGACATTGTCTAAAAATGACTCGGGATTGACGACGATTTTTGGACATTGTCTAAAAATGACTCGGGATTGACGACGATTTTTGGACATTGTCTAAAAATGACTCGGGATTGACGACGATTTTTGGACATTGTCTAAAAATGACTCGGGATTGACGACGATTTTTGGACATTGTCTAAAAATGACTCGGGATTGACGACGATTTTTGGACATTGTCTAAAAATGACTCGTGTTGATGGACGATTTTTGGACATTGTCTAAAAACGACTCGTGTTGAAGGACGATTTTTGGACATTGTCTAAAAATGACTCGGGATTGACGACGATTTTTGGACATTGTCTAAAAATGACTCGGGATTGACGACGATTTTTGGACATTGTCTAAAAATGACTCGGGATTGACGACGATTTTTGGACATTGTCTAAAAATGACTCGGGATTGACGATGATTTTTGGACATTGTCTAAAAATGACTCGGGATTGACGACGATTTTTGGACATTGTCTAAAAATGACTCGGGATTGACGACGATTTTTGGACATTGTCTAAAAATGACTCGGGATTGACGACGATTTTTGGACATTGTCTAAAAATGACTCGGGATTGACGACGATTTTTGGACATTGTCTAAAAATGACTCGGGATTGACGACGATTTTTGGACATTGTCTAAAAATGACTCGGGATTGACGACGATTTTTGGACATTGTCTAAAAATGACTCGGGATTGACGACGATTTTTGGACATTGTCTAAAAATGACTCGGGATTGACGACGATTTTTGGACATTGTCTAAAAATGACTCGGGATTGACGACGATTTTTGGACATTGTCTAAAAATGACTCGTGTTGATGGACGATTTTTGGACATTGTCTAAAAATGACTCGGGATTGACGACGATTTTTGGACATTGTCTAAAAATGACTCGGGATTGACGACGATTTTTGGACATTGTCTAAAAATGACTCGGGTTTGACGACGATTTTTGGACATTGTCTAAAAATGACTCGGGATTGACGACGATTTTTGGACATTGTCTAAAAATGACTCGGGTTTGACGACGATTTTTGGACATTGTCTAAAAATGACTCGGGATTGACGACGATTTTTGGACATTGTCTAAAAATGACTCGGGTTTGACGACGATTTTTGGACATTTTCTAAAAATGACTCGGGATTGACGACGATTTTTGGACATTGTCTAAAAATGACTCGGGTTTGACGACGATTTTTGGACATTGTCTAAAAATGACTCGGGATTGACGACGATTTTTGGACATTGTCTAAAAATGACTCGGGATTGACGACGATTTTTGGACATTTTCTAAAAATGACTCGGGATTGACGACGATTTTTGGACATTGTCTAAAAATGACTCGGGTTTGACGACGATTTTTGGACATTGTCTAAAAATGACTCGGGATTGACGACGATTTTTGGACATTTTCTAAAAATGACTCGGGATTGACGACGATTTTTGGACATTTTCTAAAAATGACTCGGGATTGACGACGATTTTTGGACATTGTCTAAAAATGACTCGGGTTTGACGACGATTTTTGGACATTGTCTAAAAATGACTCGGGATTGACGACGATTTTTGGACATTGTCTAAAAATGACTCGGGATTGACGACGATTTTTGGACATTGTCTAAAAATGACTCGGGATTGACGACGATTTTTGGACATTGTCTAAAAATGACTCGGGATTGACGACGATTTTTGGACATTGTCTAAAAATGACTCGGGATTGACGACGATTTTTGGACATTGTCTAAAAATGACTCGGGATTGACGACGATTTTTGGACATTTTCTAAAAATGACTCGGGATTGACGACGATTTTTGGACATTTTCTAAAAATGACTCGGGATTGACGACGATTTTTGGACATTGTCTAAAAATGACTCGGGTTTGACGACGATTTTTGGACATTGTCTAAAAATGACTCGGGATTGACGACGATTTTTGGACATTGTCTAAAAATGACTCGGGATTGACGACGATTTTTGGACATTGTCTAAAAAGGACTTGGATTTGACGACAATTTTGGACATTGTCTAAAAATGACTTGGGCCGAAAAACCGGTTGAAAATGGGTTTTTTGGGCAAAATTAGGTCTGTTTGGGCAATAATCGAATCGAATTGCATACCACGCGATAGATAATTTTAAGACGCATCTAACGATATGCGATATGAGCCGTTTCGCACTTGATTTAGACTACTTATAGCCGAAAAACTGTTTGAAAAATGGGTTTTTTGGGCAAAATAAGGCCATTTTGGAAAATAACCGGATCGAGTCGCACACCACGAGATAGATAATTTTAAGACGCATCTAACGATATGCGATATGAGCCGTTTCGCACTTGATTTCGACTACTTATGGCCGAAAAACTGTTCGAAAAATGGGTTTTTTGGGCAAAATAAGGCCATTTTGGAAAATAACCGGATCGAATCGCACACCACGAGATAGATAATTTTAAGACGCATCTAACGATATGCGATATGAGCCGTTTCGCACTTGATTTCGACTACTTATGGCCGAAAAACTGTTCGAAAATGGGTTTTTTGGGCAAAATAAGGCCATTTTGGAAAATAACCGGATCGAGTCGCACACCACGAGATAGATAATTTTAAGACGCATCTAACGATATGCGATATGAGCCGTTTCACACTTAATTTCGACTACTTATGGCCGAAAAACTGTTCGAAAAATGGGTTTTTTGGGCAAAATAAGGCCATTTTGGAAAATAACCGGATCGAGTCGCACACCACGAGATAGATAATTTTAAGACGCATCTAACGATATGCGATATGAGCCGTTTCACACTTAATTTCGACTACTTATGGTTGAAAAACTGTTCGAAAAATGGGTTTTTTGGGCAAAATAAGGCCATTTTGGAAAATAACCGGATCGAGTCGCACACCACGAGATAGATAATTTTAAGACGCATCTAACGATATGCGATATGAGCCGTTTCGCACTTGATTTCGACTACTTATGGCCGAAAAACTGTTCGAAAAATGGGTTTTTTGGGCAAAATAAGGCCATTTTGGAAAATAACCGGATCGAGTCGCACACCACGAGATAGATAATTTTAAGACGCATCTAACGATATGCGATATGAGCCGTTTCACATTTAAATTCGACTACTTATGGTTGAAAAACTGTTCGAAAAATGGGTTTTTTGGGCAAAATAAGGCCATTTTGGAAAATAACCGGATCGAGTCGCACACCACGAGATAGATAATTTTAAGACGCATCTAACGATATGCGATATGAGCCGTTTCGCACTTGATTTCGACTACTTATGGCCGAAAAACTGTTCGAAAAATGGGTTTTTTGGGCAAAATAAGGCCATTTTGGAAAATAACCGGATCGAATCGCACACCACGAGATAGATAATTTTAAGACGCATCTAACGATATGCGATATGAGCCGTTTCGCACTTGATTTCGACTACTTATGGCCGAAAAACTGTTCGAAAAATGGGTTTTTTGGGCAAAATAAGGCCATTTTGGAAAATAACCGGATCGAGTCGCACACCACGAGATAGATAATTTTAAGACGCATCTAACGATATGCGATATGAGCCGTTTCACACTTAATTTCGACTACTTATGGCCGAAAAACTGTTCGAAAAATGGGTTTTTTGGGCAAAATAAGGCCATTTTGGAAAATAACCGGATCGAGTCGCACACCACGAGATAGATAATTTTAAGACGCATCTAACGATATGCGATATGAGCCGTTTCACATTTAAATTCGACTACTTATGGTTGAAAAACTGTTCGAAAAATGGGTTTTTTGGGCAAAATAAGGCCATTTTGGAAAATAACCGGATCGAGTCGCACACCACGAGATAGATAATTTTAAGACGCATCTAACGATATGCGATATGAGCCGTTTCACACTTAATTTCGACTACTTATGGCCGAAAAACTGTTCGAAAAATGGGTTTTTTGGGCAAAATAAGGCCATTTTGGAAAATAACCGGATCGAGTCGCACACCACGAGATAGATAATTTTAAGACGCATCTAACGATATGCGATATGAGCCGTTTCACACTTAATTTCGACTACTTATGGCCGAAAAACTGTTCGAAAAATGGGTTTTTTGGGCAAAATAAGGCCATTTTGGAAAATAACCGGATCGAGTCGCACACCACGAGATAGATAATTTTAAGACGCATCTAACGATATGCGATATGAGCCGTTTCACATTTAAATTCGACTACTTATGGTTGAAAAACTGTTCGAAAAATGGGTTTTTTGGGCAAAATAAGGCCATTTTGGAAAATAACCGGATCGAGTCGCACACCACGAGATAGATAATTTTAAGACGCATCTAACGATATGCGATATGAGCCGTTTCACACTTAATTTCGACTACTTATGGCCGAAAAACTGTTCGAAAAATGGGTTTTTTGGGCAAAATAAGGCCATTTTGGAAAATAACCGGATCGAGTCGCACACCACGAGATAGATAATTTTAAGACGCATCTAACGATATGCGATATGAGCCGTTTCACATTTAAATTCGACTACTTATGGTTGAAAAACTGTTCGAAAAATGGGTTTTTTGGGCAAAATAAGGCCATTTTGGAAAATAACCGGATCAAATCGCACACCACGAGATAGATAATTTTAAGACGCATCTAACGATATGCGATATGAGCCGTTTCACACTTAAATTTCGACTACTTATGGCCGAAAAACTGTTCGAAAAATGGGTTTTTTGGGCAAAATAAGGCCATTTTGGAAAATAACCGGATCGAGTCGCACACCACGAGATAGATAATTTTAAGACGCATCTAACGATATGCGATATGAGCCGTTTCGCACTTGATTTCGACTACTTATGGCCGAAAAACTGTTCGAAAAATGGGTTTTTTGGGCAAAATAAGGCCATTTTGGAAAATAACCGGATCGAATCGCACACCACGAGATAGATAATTTTAAGACGCATCTAACGATATGCGATATGAGCCGTTTCGCACTTGATTTCGACTACTTATGGCCGAAAAACTGTTCGAAAAATGGGTTTTTTGGGCAAAATAAGGCCATTTTGGAAAATAACCGGATCGAGTCGCACACCACGAGATAGATAATTTTAAGACGCATCTAACGATATGCGATATGAGCCGTTTCACACTTAATTTCGACTACTTATGGCCGAAAAACTGTTCGAAAAATGGGTTTTTTGGGCAAAATAAGGCCATTTTGGAAAATAACCGGATCGAGTCGCACACCACGAGATAGATAATTTTAAGACGCATCTAACGATATGCGATATGAGCCGTTTCACATTTAAATTCGACTACTTATGGTTGAAAAACTGTTTGAAAAATGGGTTTTTTGGGCAAAATAAGGCCATTTTGGAAAATAACCGGATCGAGTCGCACACCACGAGATAGATAATTTTAAGACGCATCTAACGATATGCGATATGAGCCGTTTCACACTTAATTTCGACTACTTATGGCCGAAAAACTGTTCGAAAAATGGGTTTTTTGGGCAAAATAAGGCCATTTTGGAAAATAACCGGATCGAGTCGCACACCACGAGATAGATAATTTTAAGACGCATCTAACGATATGCGATATGAGCCGTTTCACATTTAAATTCGACTACTTATGGTTGAAAAACTGTTCGAAAAATGGGTTTTTTGGGCAAAATAAGGCCATTTTGGAAAATAACCGGATCGAATCGCACACCACGAGATAGATAATTTTAAGACGCATCTAACGATATGCGATATGAGCCGTTTCGCACTTGATTTCGACTACTTATGGCCGAAAAACTGTTCGAAAAATGGGTTTTTTGGGCAAAATAAGGCCATTTTGGAAAATAACCGGATCGAGTCGCACACCACGAGATAGATAATTTTAAGACGCATCTAACGATATGCGATATGAGCCGTTTCGCACTTGATTTCGACTACTTATGGCCGAAAAACTGTTCGAAAAATGGGTTTTTTGGGCAAAATAAGGCCATTTTGGAAAATAACCGGATCGAGTCGCACACCACGAGATAGATAATTTTAAGACGCATCTAACGATATGCGATATGAGCCGTTTCACACTTAATTTCGACTACTTATGGCCGAAAAACTGTTCGAAAAATGGGTTTTTTGGGCAAAATAAGGCCATTTTGGAAAATAACCGGATCGAGTCGCACACCACGAGATAGATAATTTTAAGACGCATCTAACGATATGCGATATGAGCCGTTTCACATTTAAATTCGACTACTTATGGTTGAAAAACTGTTCGAAAAATGGGTTTTTTGGGCAAAATAAGGCCATTTTGGAAAATAACCGGATCAAATCGCACACCACGAGATAGATAATTTTAAGACGCATCTAACGATATGCGATATGAGCCGTTTCGCACTTGATTTCGACTACTTATGGCCGAAAAACTGTTCGAAAAATGGGTTTTTTGGGCAAAATAAGGCCATTTTGGAAAATAACCGGATCGAGTCGCACACCACGAGATAGATAATTTTAAGACGCATCTAACGATATGCGATATGAGCCGTTTCACACTTAATTTCGACTACTTATGGCCGAAAAACTGTTCGAAAAATGGGTTTTTTGGGCAAAATAAGGCCATTTTGGAAAATAACCGGATCGAGTCGCACACCACGAGATAGATAATTTTAAGACGCATCTAACGATATGCGATATGAGCCGTTTCACATTTAAATTCGACTACTTATGGTTGAAAAACTGTTCGAAAAATGGGTTTTTTGGGCAAAATAAGGCCATTTTGGAAAATAACCGGATCGAGTCGCACACCACGAGATAGATAATTTTAAGACGCATCTAACGATATGCGATATGAGCCGTTTCACACTTAATTTCGACTACTTATGGCCGAAAAACTGTTCGAAAAATGGGTTTTTTGGGCAAAATAAGGCCATTTTGGAAAATAACCGGATCGAGTCGCACACCACGAGATAGATAATTTTAAGACGCATCTAACGATATGCGATATGAGCCGTTTCACATTTAAATTCGACTACTTATGGTTGAAAAACTGTTCGAAAAATGGGTTTTTTGGGCAAAATAAGGCCATTTTGGAAAATAACCGGATCAAATCGCACACCACGAGATAGATAATTTTAAGACGCATCTAACGATATGCGATATGAGCCGTTTCGCACTTGATTTCGACTACTTATGGCCGAAAAACTGTTCGAAAAATGGGTTTTTTGGGCAAAATAAGGCCATTTTGGAAAATAACCGGATCGAGTCGCACACCACGAGATAGATAATTTTAAGACGCATCTAACGATATGCGATATGAGCCGTTTCACATTTAAATTCGACTACTTATGGTTGAAAAACTGTTTGAAAAATGGGTTTTTTGGGCAAAATAAGGCCATTTTGGAAAATAACCGGATCGAGTCGCACACCACGAGATAGATAATTTTAAGACGCATCTAACGATATGCGATATGAGCCGTTTCACACTTAATTTCGACTACTTATGGCCGAAAAACTGTTCGAAAAATGGGTTTTTTGGGCAAAATAAGGCCATTTTGGAAAATAACCGGATCGAGTCGCACACCACGAGATAGATAATTTTAAGACGCATCTAACGATATGCGATATGAGCCGTTTCACACTTAATTTCGACTACTTATGGCCGAAAAACTGTTCGAAAAATGGGTTTTTTGGGCAAAATAAGGCCATTTTGGAAAATAACCGGATCAAATCGCACACCACGAGATAGATAATTTTAAGACGCATCTAACGATATGCGATATGAGCCGTTTCACATTTAAATTCGACTACTTATGGCCGAAAAACTGTTCGAAAAATGGGTTTTTTGGGCAAAATAAGGCCATTTTGGAAAATAACCGGATCGAGTCGCACACCACGAGATAGATAATTTTAAGACGCATCTAACGATATGCGATATGAGCCGTTTCGCACTTGATTTCGACTACTTATGGCCGAAAAACTGTTCGAAAAATAGGTTTTTTGGGCAAAATAAGGCCATTTTGGAAAATAACCGGATCGAGTCGCACACCACGAGATAGATAATTTTAAGACGCATCTAACGATATGCGATATGAGCCGTTTCACATTTAAATTCGACTACTTATGGTTGAAAAACTGTTCGAAAAATGGGTTTTTTGGGCAAAATAAGGCCATTTTGGAAAATAACCGGATCAAATCGCACACCACGAGATAGATAATTTTAAGACGCATCTAACGATATGCGATATGAGCCGTTTCGCACTTGATTTCGACTACTTATGGCCGAAAAACTGTTCGAAAAATGGGTTTTTTGGGCAAAATAAGGCCATTTTGGAAAATAACCGGATCGAGTCGCACACCACGAGATAGATAATTTTAAGACGCATCTAACGATATGCGATATGAGCCGTTTCACATTTAAATTCGACTACTTATGGTTGAAAAACTGTTTGAAAAATGGGTTTTTTGGGCAAAATAAGGCCATTTTGGAAAATAACCGGATCGAGTCGCACACCACGAGATAGATAATTTTAAGACGCATCTAACGATATGCGATATGAGCCGTTTCACACTTAATTTCGACTACTTATGGCCGAAAAACTGTTCGAAAAATGGGTTTTTTGGGCAAAATAAGGCCATTTTGGAAAATAACCGGATCAAATCGCACACCACGAGATAGATAATTTTAAGACGCATCTAACGATATGCGATATGAGCCGTTTCACATTTAAATTCGACTACTTATGGCCGAAAAACTGTTCGAAAAATGGGTTTTTTGGGCAAAATAAGGCCATTTTGGAAAATAACCGGATCGAATCGCACACCACGAGATAGATAATTTTAAGACGCATCTAACGATATGCGATATGAGCCGTTTCGCACTTGATTTCGACTACTTATGGCCGAAAAACTGTTCGAAAAATGGGTTTTTTGGGCAAAATAAGGCCATTTTGGAAAATAACCGGATCGAGTCGCACACCACGAGATAGATAATTTTAAGACGCATCTAACGATATGCGATATGAGCCGTTTCGCACTTGATTTCGACTACTTATGGCCGAAAAACTGTTCGAAAAATAGGTTTTTTGGGCAAAATAAGGCCATTTTGGAAAATAACCGGATCGAGTCGCACACCACGAGATAGATAATTTTAAGACGCATCTAACGATATGCGATATGAGCCGTTTCACACTTAATTTCGACTACTTATGGCCGAAAAACTGTTCGAAAAATGGGTTTTTTGGGCAAAATAAGGCCATTTTGGAAAATAACCGGATCGAGTCGCACACCACGAGATAGATAATTTTAAGACGCATCTAACGATATGCGATATGAGCCGTTTCGCACTTGATTTCGACTACTTATGGCCGAAAAACTGTTCGAAAAATAGGTTTTTTGGGCAAAATAAGGCCATTTTGGAAAATAACCGGATCGAGTCGCACACCACGAGATAGATAATTTTAAGACGCATCTAACGATATGCGATATGAGCCGTTTCACACTTAATTTCGACTACTTATGGCCGAAAAACTGTTCGAAAAATGGGTTTTTTGGGCAAAATAAGGCCATTTTGGAAAATAACCGGATCGAGTCGCACACCACGAGATAGATAATTTTAAGACGCATCTAACGATATGCGATATGAGCCGTTTCACATTTAAATTCGACTACTTATGGTTGAAAAACTGTTCGAAAAATGGGTTTTTTGGGCAAAATAAGGCCATTTTGGAAAATAACCGGATCAAATCGCACACCACGAGATAGATAATTTTAAGACGCATCTAACGATATGCGATATGAGCCGTTTCGCACTTGATTTCGACTACTTATGGCCGAAAAACTGTTCGAAAAATGGGTTTTTTGGGCAAAATAAGGCCATTTTGGAAAATAACCGGATCGAGTCGCACACCACGAGATAGATAATTTTAAGACGCATCTAACGATATGCGATATGAGCCGTTTCACACTTAATTTCGACTACTTATGGCCGAAAAACTGTTCGAAAAATGGGTTTTTTGGGCAAAATAAGGCCATTTTGGAAAATAACCGGATCGAGTCGCACACCACGAGATAGATAATTTTAAGACGCATCTAACGATATGCGATATGAGCCGTTTCACACTTAATTTCGACTACTTATGGCCGAAAAACTGTTCGAAAAATGGGTTTTTTGGGCAAAATAAGGCCATTTTGGAAAATAACCGGATCGAATCGCACACCACGAGATAGATAATTTTAAGACGCATCTAACGATATGCGATATGAGCCGTTTCGCACTTGATTTCGACTACTTATGGCCGAAAAACTGTTCGAAAAATAGGTTTTTTGCGCAAAATAAGGCCATTTTGGAAAATAACCGGATCGAGTCGCACACCACGAGATAGATAATTTTAAGACGCATCTAACGATATGCGATATGAGCCGTTTCGCACTTGATTTCGACTACTTATGGCCGAAAAACTGTTCGAAAAATGGGTTTTTTGGGCAAAATAAGGCCATTTTGGAAAATAACCGGATCGAATCGCACACCACGAGATAGATAATTTTAAGACGCATCTAACGATATGCGATATGAGCCGTTTCACATTTAAATTCGACTACTTATGGTTGAAAAACTGTTCGAAAAATGGGTTTTTTGGGCAAAATAAGGCCATTTTGGAAAATAACCGGATCAAATCGCACACCACGAGATAGATAATTTTAAGACGCATCTAACGATATGCGATATGAGCCGTTTCGCACTTGATTTCGACTACTTATGGCCGAAAAACTGTTCGAAAAATGGGTTTTTTGGGCAAAATAAGGCCATTTTGGAAAATAACCGGATCGAGTCGCACACCACGAGATAGATAATTTTAAGACGCATCTAACGATATGCGATATGAGCCGTTTCACACTTAATTTCGACTACTTATGGCCGAAAAACTGTTCGAAAAATGGGTTTTTTGGGCAAAATAAGGCCATTTTGGAAAATAACCGGATCGAGTCGCACACCACGAGATAGATAATTTTAAGACGCATCTAACGATATGCGATATGAGCCGTTTCACACTTAATTTCGACTACTTATGGCCGAAAAACTGTTCGAAAAATGGGTTTTTTGGGCAAAATAAGGCCATTTTGGAAAATAACCGGATCGAATCGCACACCACGAGATAGATAATTTTAAGACGCATCTAACGATATGCGATATGAGCCGTTTCGCACTTGATTTCGACTACTTATGGCCGAAAAACTGTTCGAAAAATAGGTTTTTTGCGCAAAATAAGGCCATTTTGGAAAATAACCGGATCGAGTCGCACACCACGAGATAGATAATTTTAAGACGCATCTAACGATATGCGATATGAGCCGTTTCGCACTTGATTTCGACTACTTATGGCCGAAAAACTGTTCGAAAAATGGGTTTTTTGGGCAAAATAAGGCCATTTTGGAAAATAACCGGATCGAATCGCACACCACGAGATAGATAATTTTAAGACGCATCTAACGATATGCGATATGAGCCGTTTCGCACTTGATTTCGACTACTTATGGCCGAAAAACTGTTCGAAAAATAGGTTTTTTGCGCAAAATAAGGCCATTTTGGAAAATAACCGGATCGAGTCGCACACCACGAGATAGATAATTTTAAGACGCATCTAACGATATGCGATATGAGCCGTTTCACATTTAAATTCGACTACTTATGGTTGAAAAACTGTTCGAAAAATGGGTTTTTTGGGCAAAATAAGGCCATTTTGGAAAATAACCGGATCAAATCGCACACCACGAGATAGATAATTTTAAGACGCATCTAACGATATGCGATATGAGCCGTTTCGCACTTGATTTCGACTACTTATGGCCGAAAAACTGTTCGAAAAATGGGTTTTTTGGGCAAAATAAGGCCATTTTGGAAAATAACCGGTTCGAATCGCACACCATGTGATAGATAATTGCAAGACGCATCTAACGATATACGACATTACCCACTTCGCACTTAATTTCGACTATTTACAACCGAAAAACTGAAGCTTTACTACACGCCAGTTGAATTGTACGGAGCTACACGTGAGTTAAGGTCTATAAAGAGCTATACATGCGTTGTGAGCAACACGACGCTATACAAAGATATAACATCTATTAAATGAAATTCATAAAATCGGTCAAAAAATTTTTTAGATAAGTAAAAAAATTGACAGGCCTAACAGATATTCGCGCGGTTGAGATTTTACTCGATTGCATGAAAACGCGAAGATACGAAAACCTCTTTATGCCATTCGAAAAAGCATAAAACTTACTATAACATATAATTAATAAAAGAATTTAATTGTGCAATAAAATATTAAAACATTTCCGAAATTTGATAAAGCACTATTCGATATCTGCTGCACTGAATTACGGTTTTTGTCCTATTGCCCAAAAACATGCAAGATACAAAAATTCTCTTTGTCATTTGAAAGAATATAACATTTACAATAACATCTGATTAACTAAAGACTGTGAATCACTAAAATTTTTGAACATTTCCGAAATTTTACATAACGACTTTTTATGTCTGCGTCGCCTACAGGTTTTTCATAATTTCTGATATTTTAACGCTTCAATGTTTTGAATTTAATAGTAAACTCTCCTTTTTAATATCAATATTCGCAAAAAAACGATTTAAAAAATGAAATGAAAAATAACCTAGTAGACTAATAATATAACTGAATATTTTTTTAATAAAAATTGATATTTATTTGCTAACCTGGCGGACATTAACCTGTCAATAGAATGAAATTTACATACTAGAAATCCTGATGTCATATATACACAAACACAAGAATTTTTGTATATTAAACAAATAAATAAAGATTACTAACCTTTTATGGCTTGATGTTTTCAATTTGTAATGAATTACACATCCTTTAACACATAAAACTGTTCTTTATATTTGAAGTTATAGTCTACGCCATGTTTACTCTGACAAATACTTAGAGCACTGATAAAGTATAGAATAAAGTGTATAAATAATAAATTACATGGTCTAAGAAATAATATCTCATTACCATATATTTTTCTCACTTATAGCGCTACAACCGCTAACTTTGAATTTGTCTTTTGTACGTATTTACACACAACATATATACATATATATATATATATATATATATATATATATATATATATATATATATATATGAATATATTAGGGGACGTTGCACTCTGCTCATTACATTCACCAACCCCTAGGTTTGCTTCGCTCATTCACTTGTCAATTATAATCATGCGCATGTTACCGAATGAAACAATAAACCTATTTTTTAAAACTCATTTATGTCTATATAACCATTCTCACAGGTATATTGCAACATTGCTGTTATATATATATACATATATATGTTAGTATGTCTACGTAATCATTATCGCAGACAAATTGCTACGTTTTATTTTATATATGAGATAAACATATTTGGGTATCATAGAAACCTCATCGCCATAAATAAATAAGTCATTTCATCGAATTTTTTGTGGATAATTTTGATTTTATATATGTATATATATATGAACACAATGTATTATCATCATCAATTGTTTGAACATGAAAAATGAACAAATAATCATTCCTTTGTGTAACATTTTATTGAATGTGAAAACACTACACGAACAAAATTTGGGATATATGACTACGTAAAAATATTAATGTATAAATACAAATTAAATAATAATATGTTTATTTTGTTTTGCGTACAACTATACAATTATGCAAAGACTACAAAAATGTAACCTTTATAAATGTTTCATTTTTAAGATAAAGCAAACATTTTACCTTAACTTATTTATGAATTGTTTTGTTACCAAAACTGCAGAAACGAATGTGTATACAAATACATACATTAAATAAGCACCGATAACACAATTTAAGTCAAATAATTATTTTGTTCATCATCAGTCTCTGAACTATCATCGTCATCGACGTCTGCATCGTTAGGAACATCCGGAAGACGAATATTACCTAACAAATCACGCATAGCATCCAATAAGGAAGTTACACTTCGACGTAAATCGACCCCACTCGCACCTTCATCTCTAACACCGTCGGCAGCTTGCTCCTCATTAACGTCTTCAGCACCACTATAATAAAATAAAATTACTTTATATTAATAAACACATTTTCTGAATAACATGTCATCCTATTGAAAAAATTTCTTACACTTGACCCAGCTGCCCAATCGACTCGTTTATATTGAAGTTAGGTAAAAACGATTGCAAAAACATTATCATCGGACTTGAATTTTGATGGAAACGCGGACCCTTCGGTTTACTGTATAAATTAATAGAATCCTGAGGTGGTAATGGATCAAAGCTCGTAATTGGACCCTGAAAATCCTAAAAAATAATTTAAAATAACTACCTGAGTTGATACTAGAATGGAAATTATTTTATGAACACTAACTGCAGAAATTGACGCTGTTACTTCTTTAAAATCAGATAAAAGTATATGCCTAGATATATTTCTCGGTGTGCCCTGATAACGGGTTGCTCTCCGTCTACTGCATTCAGATATAAATTCATCGTTGCCAGAATTAACTCTAGTTATAACTACATTAACATTTCGTTCCAACCATGCAATGATATCAGTTTCTTTCCATACACAATAAGTTCGACATACATATAAAAGCACCAATTGACTAAGCGCTGGTGACTGGCTGTAAAAAAATGACAAACATATATGTGTGTGTGTATGTGTGTATATATATACATATATATATATATATATATATATATATATATATATATATATATACACGCTCAGTAATAATACTACAATAAATTTATATGAGTTATTTATTATATTATTACCGTATGCTCATGCAGTATATTTCTTAAAATATATAATCAAAATTAGAAAGTCTTACTAGCACTATTGTTTTTTAAATCTAAACTAGATACACTCTACAACAAAACGAAAAATAATAAATATAGAAATGAAAATAATTATTGATGAATACTAACTTATTTTACTATTAATAAAGTTCACATGTACATTCATATATGCATTTAGTATAATTAATCTAAATGAAAAACCTATTAATACAGTTATTGATCAGATTAAAGTATGATTATATTTCCTAAAACTTTCTCAATAATAAGTGTAAGCGACTCACATTCTAATAAGTTTAAAAAATCGTAACTATACAATGAACATCATGAATAATTCAATACAAATTATACTATTATATAAGTAAAGCAAATATGTCTATAAAACATAAAGTTATAAGGAATTATGGAGGACATAGTTTTCTAAACAAAATGTTAATCTCTTAAAAGTACTGCATTCACATAAACTGTTTTCTTACCAAATTATAAAATAACTTTACCTTTCTTGTGCTTTGTGATTAAAGTATGGGTGTGAAGAAACTGTTGCATCAGGCTGTACTGAACACTTTTCAAGCAATGGAATTAATACACCAGGAAACATAATCAACGCATTTTGAAGTAAATTGTCAGCAATACTTAGATCGTCGGATGTAGCTAAATGGTAATGTGCTACGGCGATTGAAAAAGCGAAATTTGGCAATTGAGAAAGATTTTTTTTCATTTCCCACTCTTCAAAGTACTGTATCAACCATGCATATTCTCGAGAACGTAAAGCATAAAAATCAATAGCCAGTATAACTCCTAACGGATCGCCGTCTGGATCTAATGACAACAATAACTTACAAAATTCCAGGGCTGTTCTATAACAAGCACGGTTTCCAACGTACATAAGATGTTTGAAAAGCGTTATAAACAATGACCTAAAAAGATATCGATATTATAACTCACACGATCGTCGTTTAAAATAAATAACTCGGATACCTGTTCTCCTCTTTACGATATTCGAGTCGACAGTTTCCTTGCGCGATATTAAATAACGGATGAAAAGCACACTCCAAACAAAACAATGCACGTTCTATGAGTTCTGCAGCCATAGCTAAATCCTCACTCATTTTACATAAATCTGATAACTGAATCAAAGCATCTACATGATATGGATGATCGTTAATTATTGTTACAATATTATCTGGATTTAAACTTTCAACTGCTTCTAGAAATTTCATCTGTATTTGCTGATAATTAATATTATGTTCATAAGCAAAAACCAAAATTCCATTTTTGTTTTCCACAAGATTCATCGACAAACCTGGTTTCCCAACTTGGGGCCAATTGTCTTTAGCAGAAACAAGCCATGTAGATTTTAAATGACCTCTTCCTCTGCCTCTTCGTTTACTATAATGTTCATTTAAATCAAATTAAAGTACTGAATTTTACAGAAAAAGAAATTACTTTCAAAAAATTTTTAGATGTACCATTTAAAAAATAACTGTTTCAAGAAACTGGAAGTAATTAATATAATAAAACTAGATCAAAATTGAAACGTTTAAGGAACCAAATAATTTCATATCTAAGACGTACAAAACAATAAAATCAAAAAACAACTCACCATTGTTCTGATTGAAATACTTTCGAACCAAATATACGTTTGAGCTCGTTATTCGGATTCAAATGACGATGTTGTACGTTTAGAACTCCCTTTCGAATATTCGTACACTTCTCAGCAGGTGTTGAACTGGTTGGATCAGCTTCTCCTAATAATTTATTTACTTCACGTACTGACCGTTCAACTTCATCAACCTTAAGAATTTTTTTACAAATTAAATATACACACACATATATATATATACATAGAAAAATTTTAAAAATAAATGCATACCTCTACATTATCTTCACTACTTCGACGAGCACTCATTGATTTTCCAGATTTCTTCTTTTTCTTTTTTTTCTTCCGCTTTGTTGCTTCTTGGTTATCATTCCCATCCGCAGCATTTGTAGCTTCAGTTTCATTGTCATCTTCTTTAACTTCGCTTTCTGAATGTGACTGTTGATTTAACTAGAAAATTTTATATATATATATATATATGTATTATTTAACATATTATACTCTTTACTGACTTCTAAGATCAGTCCTTAATTCATACATTACATGTCATATTTGTTATCAATAATAAAAATGAGATGATTTAGGTATGATATTAGGAATCATATGTCATCTTTATATACATTTTAACAATGAAATTCAAACGAATGTCATGCATCAAAAGTTGTGACTTTTGCAATAGAGAAATATTTTAATATCCAATATGATCTTACCAAATCATATCGATTAATATTTAACTGTTTTCTTCTTGCGCCACTTGACAATGGCAATTCGGTTTCTGGATCAGACACTGTTTCTTCGGGTATTTCTTTGTCCCCTTGCAATTTTCTTAAAACACGCGATGACATTTTATTTCAATAACGACAAATGTAAATAACATTAAAAAAAAGTATATATTAAATAATGAATATTATATTTCGTAATTATAAACTGATTAGCATTTTTGACATTTCTGTGATAGAAAGGTGTTGTTACACGATACACATTCCATTATCAAGTGGTAATTTTTCAATTGAAACCTCTAAATTTATGTGAGTGTCGATCGAATACAACTGAAATTCATTTTGAATTTAATTTTATAGATTTTTATTTATAAAAACTACGAAAAATCTGTTCAGTGTACTTTTTCTCTATCTCTTTTCCAATCTACACACACATTCAGACATTTATTTATATGTGCATGATGTGTGTGTGTGTACAGAAATACATACGTTTGTAAGAATGCTTTTGTATGCATATATATATGTATAATATATATATTTATTTATATACATGAATGTACATAGGATTGTGTGTGTGCATTTGTGTGAGTATATATATATATATACATATATATAATTAAAAATAAATTACTTCTTTAAATTACCTCATATCAAAAATATACATTTAAACTAATAGCTCATTGAAAATTGTGTGAAATTATGTTGAGTATAAAATAAGATTTCAAGTAATTTTCAGTTACAAATAAAAAAAAAATGCAAGTATTCTGCTATTTATAATTTGTTCACTATTATTAAAAAATAAATCACGAATATCTTTAGTTAACATGGAAATATTTATTAAAATTAATAAATTAGTTATTTGATTTTAATAATTATGAACTGAGTACACACACTGAATATATAAAAATCTATAAAATAAATGCATATCAAACCGCTCCATACTCTGAAATATTTCATATATTTTTATTAAATAAACAACTTATAAACAATATAATAATTATAAAATGCATATATTAATAAACATAGTATTTATTGTAAGTGTTGAAATCTAGTATTGAAATTTTAATACTAAATACAAACATTAAAATCACAGATTTTCACTTTTTACTTTGTTCTTCTTCTTCTTTAGTGTTGGATGAAGTCACACTACGCATTTTCTGATTAATGAAATTCAAGTAACGTGTTAATTGCAATATTGCCATTAATGAAGCTACATAATCTTGAACATCTTCCTTTTTAAGTGATTGAACTTGAGTCGATAGCGTTCTATATACACGCCGAGCTACTTTGTTTGATAAACGTCCAACTGTCTGTATAGTGTGTAATGCTTTATCAGTTTCAGCAGAAATTGGAGCTATAATAGAATAAATACATTTATTAAATATTCACCATTACTCACACACACATTATATATATATATATATATATATATATATATATAAACATACAAATATTACCATTATCTTGTTCAGTTTCTTCAGGTGATGGAGGGAAATAATAATCCAAAAGTCTCTCAGCTAGAGCTGCTGTATTCTCCACACCATTTACCGCCATAGTTCCATACTGAGTTGCAAGTACTTCATTCGCTTTAGCCCAGCTTAATT
This sequence comes from Acanthacorydalis orientalis, assembly GCA_034766995.1. Classification (NCBI taxonomy): domain Eukaryota; kingdom Metazoa; phylum Arthropoda; class Insecta; order Megaloptera; family Corydalidae; genus Acanthacorydalis; species Acanthacorydalis orientalis. The sequence goes on from CM068316.1 coordinate 51,094,752, forward strand.
CTTTTATGGAATGTGCAGTTTGCATTCCAAAATCCTTTGCTGCTGCCATCTGTATTATATGCTAATTTATGATCATTTTAAAATATCTCAAGAATAATATTTAAAATTAATTAAGCAATATCACTAATCCTCGACACAATTCATTCAAGGATGCATTGCAATAATATTCAAATAGAAATAAAACATACTTTATCTAAAGTAGGTTGAATAGTCTGCTGTACTGCAGTTTTTGCATCATCTAAAACTTTACATGGTTGTTCGGTGACTTGAGGTACATAACTTTCAACAGTATTAAGTCCAGCACACAAAGTTTGATCAGCAAGATGTATCGGAGCTTCTAATTTGTTGATTACAGGTAGAGCAATAGGTGCAGCTTGCTCTAATGCAGACTGTACCGTTTGTTCTACATTGTTCAAAGCCCAATTGAACATAGAATTTGAATCCTGTAATATTCATAATTTAAATTAACATGTGTATATACTTTAAGAATTGATAATTTATAATTGTTTATATACATCTTACTAGATACATTTTTAAATATTTTCAAAACATTGCCTCATCATTAAAATATTATACAATCATTACACGAAATATTTCGTGCTAAATACCTTTATTTTATTGTAAGTTTGCTGAGAACAACTCCAAGCTGTTTGAATGACCGGTAATTTCCACATACGATCTATAAATTCCATATGTACAGTGTTCTGTACCTTTTCATCACCTTCTGCATTTGTTGCAGGTACATCATCCTTTGATTTATCAGTAGCCATTTTCTAAAAAAATGTACAAAATTTTGAACAAATATTTAAAATATATAATATTAAAATTATGTTAAATGTATTCATACATGCATATTTATATAACAAAACACGAACAATCAAAGTATCAAAGTTCAAGATAATCTTAATTAATGAATAAAAAGTTCAAGTGTATAATTAAGATAATAGACTACTTTTTTGTTATATTAATTAAAAAATACAATACTATCTGCATTAAAATACTTTTTCAAAAAGTTTAAACAAAAAAAAATAATAATTATACAATACACAAATGTATGCATATATATTAATGTACTATTATACTAATTAAATATACCATGGCAAACAATTTAAAAAATATTATCCCATTAGTCATATATAAATTAAAAAAAAAAAAAACTAATAAAATGATAAAAAGATAAAAAGATAAACCCACATATTATATTCAGATATATATATATATATATATATATATATATATATATATATATATATATATATATATATATATATATATATATATATATAAATAAAATACCTCAAACAATACTCACTTATTTCAAATGAAAGCAAATTCTATAAAATACACTCCGACTGATCCAACGCTATCACACTGAATGCAAAAAATAAACGAATATTTGTATGATATTATCTTTATATATGAATACTTTATAGATAAAATGTTGACCTTTACTCTTTGCCTAGCCGTTTTACTAAATTGAACTTTAATCCTCCACGTAATTACTCTGAATCACTGCTAAGCATTTCTTACATTATTAAATTTCACATGCTGTTGAGTCAGTTCCATTAAACTGACATAAGTTTAAAGTTACATGACTTTTTGTTCTTATTCATATAAATTTACGCGGGTTAAACGTTATGTAAATAATAAAAATTATTATTAATATACATAAATTTAATCTAATATATCTCTTTATGAATTTATCGTTTAAATTTAAGATAAGATGAATAAATGCATGCACTTTATGAAGTGTATTTCTTTCAAAATATGTAGATCAGATATTCCTGTATCAAGGTACTCAAAAAATGATAACATTGCCATAACATACATAAAACATACATAAGCAATAATTAAAAATAATTAATAATTACTTATTAAACATTTTTAACCAGAATTTTTTGGTTTGCGGAGTGAAAAAATAAACAAAGAAAAAGAATTAATTTGTCTAAAGAAAATTTCTAACTTTGCGCTATAACACACCAAAAAATAATTAAATAATTTTATATTAAAAATGGCTTGATTTCAAGAAAATTATTTTGTTTCATCCGCATACGTTTGACTAAACAAAAAGCGAGGAATACCTATGTTGTTTACAATTTGCAGATTCCCACCAATTGTATGAACAAAACTGGCCGGCGCGAGATTTAACTACAATTTAAATAAATTATCTAATACATATATCTTCTTAATGACATTTTTAAATCGTCGTCGAAACAAATTTTAATATAACAAATTTGTTTTCAAATGTATCTTTTTCCAGCCTTTATCAAAAATGTACATATATATACATATATACATATATATATATATATATATATATATATATATATATATATATATATATATATATATAGAGAGAGAGAGAGAGAGAGAGAGAGAGAGAGAATAGGGGGCTTCGCCCCCACCCGTCCACTTGTCAATTATAAGCATATACATAGAACTAAATGAAATAATATTTTTTAAAATTCATTTATGTATATATATATATAGACTAGGGGGCTTCGCCCCCACCCGTCCACTTGTCAGTTATAAACATATACATAGAACTAAATGAAATATTTTTTAAAATTCATTTATATATATATATATATATATATATATATATATATATAGGATATATATATATATGTATGTATACATATATCGTTATTTAGATTTGTTTTTTGATGATCCACTTTTTGGTAAAGCCTGGAAAAAAGGAGAGATACATTTAAATACAAATTTGTTATATATATATATATATATATATATATATATATATATATATATATATATATATATATATATGACCAAACCGATATAAGGGAACCCCCGGGGAAATATGTACGACCGTGGTTGAAAGGAGATGTAACAATTTTAGTAACTTTTTATAAAAAAAACAGTATATAGACCATCAAAATTGACGGGAAAACAGGAAGAAAAACTGTTTATTGGTTTTTACAACATAATATATTTAAACATAAAAAATATCTAAGAATGAAACTTGAAACTATGAGCTGACAAAGCAGACATTTCTCGTCACTTTGTCCGCAGGGCAAAGTGACGAGAAATGTTTCTTATTATAAAAAATTTGCACACTGATTTAAAAATGTTCTTTGATGTAGAAATGTTCTGGTTATTTTAAATCATAAAAATATTTATTAGGGATGTGTGTGTGTATGTATGTATATATATATATATATATATCTGTGTGTGTGTGTAGTAATATTTAAATAAATTTTAATATTCATTGTGTTGCAAATTCTAAATTATTTAATTACTACAAAACAATTAAATTGATTTATCATATGCAATTCATATTTCACATGTATGATTAAATAAATTAACAATTGTTTCTATACAAAAGGCTTTCTTAATTATAAAAGATTGAGTTTTCAAAATTATAAATTAATCGACTTTAGATTAACAATACTAAATATTCATTCACTTGACTTCAAGTTTTAGTTGTTCCTGTTTAACTAAAAATCATACTTACATTATTCATGAATTCCAATAAATTATGTTTTCAAAAACTGAAATAAAATACTACTTTCGATTTATTTATGTTCTCAATTTTAAAAAAAAATATATATTTTATCATTGCTATTAGGAATGAAGTGAAACAAATAATTTTAATCATCAGTATTTCAAATCACAGATACTTAAAAAGTATATTAAATACACACACATTCCATTACAAATATACTCATGTATAATAATTGTTATACATTTTATGACAATATCCTGAAATAGAAACACACTTCTTACAGCTCATAACACAAATACAAAAAAACAAGAAATGAACCCTTCTACCATAGTATATAAACTAGCTGGAAAATTAGCACAACTTTAAAAGTAAATTCCGTTTACGCATCGCCATTTTAACTGAAACTCTTCAATGTTATTCAAATTTTCTGAATGCCAAAGTTAAAAACCACAAATCATTTTATTGGTGTTTATTTGTTGCAAAAGAAATCAGTCATATATATTCTCTCATTTTATACAAATTACATTTTATAACATATTATTATGAGTACAATTAACTCGAGTACTCGTCACACATTACAAGCCACCTTGGCTATAATATCAAATATTTAAATCAAATTATCTTTTATTAGGTACTGTATACTCTTATTCAGCCTATCTAAACAATCACTTCAATGACAAACATATTTGGACCCACTAAATGAAATTATAACCAAGTTTAACTTTAGTTTTAAATCCAAGAAAAGAAAATGTTCATTACATGTCGAAATAGTATGTAAGCATATTTATAATCATATATTCACACACATATGTATATTATATATATATATATATATATATATATATATATATATATATATATATACTTTGTACATATGTATTTAAAATTAAAAATATCTTTAGAAAATTTCATAAGTGTAACATTTTATAATAAATAACAAACAAATGCATATTACAAGCATAAATGTATTTAAAAAAATCATTAATTTCATATATTTTCGAAATATTGTTATTATATAAAATAGTAATTTTTGAAAAATAAATATTTCGCACTGCTTTCTCTTATAGATTACATATACGTATTTAATTAAATATAAACATACACCCACATATACACATCTGTACTGTTGATTTGATACCAATGGCACAATTTTAAAGTTACATCTTTGAAATAAACTTAACAAATAGTACATACACACACTTGTATGTATATGTTTTATATATATATATATATATATATATATGTATATATATATATATATATATATATATATATATATATATATATATATTAATAAAGGGCTATTGTGGTTACACTGATCACTTGTAAAAATAACAACCGTCAACTGATCTGTACATATGAATCATATATACATGGATTTTATTTCCTTGAAGATACCACAAAATTAGCAATGAAATATTGCAATAAATTAAAACATGGTATAATTTTTAGTGACAACTGCCGATTAACAATCACCAATATAATTATATAAATGTATATAATTATATACATGTGTATGACACACGAGAATAAGCTATTCTGATTATAAAACTGTGTAAATTTACTTGTCAAATCTAAATAAAATAGATTACACCATTTTCAATATAATTCTCATAAATTTGATAAAGACTCCATTATATTTGACAAATAATCAAGTATAGAAATAGCTTGATCATATATTTAAAGTTTATAATCAATTATTCAAATAATTATATTACAAGCAATAAGTTTTTGATTGCACATTTATCAAAAGAAAATACAAAAATGAAACAAAATTAGAATTATTGTTTATACACTATAAACAATGCAGAGATAGTAGTTTAATACACCCACTGTAATAAAAAAAAATATAAAGACGACTAGCAAGTTTATTCGAGGAAAAAAATTATATTAATCACCAGATTTTATAATATTTTTGTCTTCGCACTCTTTATCTTTCGAAATATTTTGATTCATTTGATCGTTTTCGTATTCTACAAAGTCGTCGAAAAGACTCGGCCACGCTTCTGTATCGTCGTAAGAATTCAAATCGTTCCCGACGGCCTCCGAGAAGTTCAAGAACATATTCCACGTGTCGCGTGGAATACCCCTGACGTGCGGGTGGGCGTCGAGAAACTGTAGCCACCGTTGTAGTATCGGTGGCTCACGGATCGAAAACACTAACCTCCACAAACAAACAGCCATATCAGACGGTAATATTCGTTGCCCGGTCACTACATCGAGGCCGAACCTAAACGTAAACCGGTATAAATCTTTGAACTGTTCTTGATCGGCTTCGACTTCTTTAACTAGTTCGGACAAGCGTGTCTGCATACTTTTTATAGAATCTGTATGCATGGCTTTACATCCTTGAATGAATTCTTCTCTAGTAAACCGACACATCTGTTCAGCATTTAATTTCCACGCGAGCACTAGTACACGAAATTCATCCGGCGATACTTGAAGATCTTCGCACAACTTTTCGATTCCTTCGGTCAATATCGTATCTTCGTTCGGATCTTTATAATTATCGAATAAAAGATTGAGTTTAGCGTCCGACGGCTGTTTAGAATCGGTCTGACCCATCGTCGGTGCAGAACGGGAAGCCGGCTTTCGCGAGTAGAAAGAACGAACGACGCAGGACGAGTTGTTAGTGACGGACGTTACGACAGGATAAGCCGACGTCGAAAAACCCGCAGTCTGCTTACTGGACAGAGCGGTAGCGTTTCCATTAGTATGAGATAAAGAATACAAATTGATCGTGTTAGAATTATGACACGACAGTTGTGTAGGCGTGTAGCTCGAAGACTGTTCTTCACAAAGGCTTTCTAATTCGAGCATATCTAAAACAACAGCACACGAATACACCTATTGTTTTTTTTTAAAGTAATTCAATCGAATATTACCCTCTTTATTAGAATCCGAGGATGTATTTTGGGGTGCGCTCAGGGGTGGAGGCACCTTGAAACAACTGAGGCAATGGCCCATTTGAGGGCAGCGCCAAAGATCTTTGTAGGGCAAGGCCTAGATCCTCTTCCAGGCCTGCCCGATGCATGAAGAATAATTTAAAAAAAACTCAGTTAATTTTTTCAGACTCTGGCTCACTAAAGATATGTGCAGAAAATTAGTAATTGACACGGAAATTAACTACGGTATAAAACAACTTACATTCGCACGGAAATAATTAATTCATTATTTAAGTACACATCTCAAATAGTGTCTGACAAAACCATTGTTAAATGCGTATTAAATATTTCCACGAGCTAAAAACAAAATATGAATTGAAAATGAAATATGCTACACATTACATCAAAAAATAATATTGTATAAAGTTAAAAATGATTTTCGTACAGTGATAATACATGCCACTATGTTCAGCATAGTGCAAGAAATGACATATTTGTAAAACAAATTTTCATTCTATTCTGTGTATAGTATGTACGTTTTGTTTAATCCTGACATCTTAAATCTGTTATAATTTTGAATTTTATTGTAAATACTACAAACTACAATCTAACAATAGTCAACTAAATTTATCTACAAATTATTATAAAAAAAATTGATCATAACTTCATTTCTAACAGTGAATCACAGTAAAACTGAAAGTTCTGTATGCTGAAATTATCGTTTAGTTATATAATAAGTCGCACTAAATTTCCCCAAATGTGATTTTATATATGTACATATATATATATATATATATATATATATATATATATATATATATATATATATATATATATATATATATATATATATATATATGTACATATATATATATATATATATATATATATATATATATATATATATATATATATATATATAAACAATATCTATACATCTATAAAAGTAAAAAATATGTTTATATTTCAATAAAACAACATTCATATTACAAAAAACAAATAGTAACTGTCTAAAAATAGATTGCAAAATTTAACTGTTGTGCGTAAAGTCAATGCTGTTATATATATATATATATATATATATATATATATATATATATATATATATATATATATATATATATATATATATATATATATATATATACGTATGTATGTATAAAAACATATCAATTATCATATATTATAACGCTATTTTCATCCTTTTTTTATAATTATTCATATTTGATTCTAATGTTTTATATAATTATAAATCGATTTTAAAAACTTTACCTGAAAGACACGAGTGCACTATTTTATATTTACTTATTTATACAATTCTGAAACTATAAATTTTTCACAGATTAATTACTAAATAAAATAAATAAAGATATTAACAAATAATACAATTTTACTTTTACATCGAAGATATTTAAAGTTATTTTCAAATTAAATTATATATATATATATATATATATATATATATATATATATACACAGATAGATAGATAGATAAATCATTTAACTCCTATTGGAGACTCAATAAAAACTCAAAAGGGGATTTTACTTTAAACAAAACTTGACTCATGTTCAAAACATGTGCTGAAAAAATCTCAGGTTCTCTACGGACATTTTTTAGGTGTTCCGAGGTCATCCTTTTCCCTCAAACCTTAACGGTTAGAATCAAAAAAAAAATTCAATAACTGGGCTATTAGAAACCTGTTTTTTTAACTATCTCAAGTCTTGGATTTTTTCAATTTTGAATACGAGTAAATTACTGATAATTACAAAAGTATTTGTATTGTTATGCACATATTCAGTCTATTTTCCCATGTAGTTGTGTTATTTAGAACTGAGTTCGATTAAAGAATAAAATCATTGGTTTAAAAGTCTGTTGCCGTGTATAAGCGTTAAGGTACAGAAAAAACATTAAACTAATTAATGTTTTTTTTTTAAAAAAAAAATAATACAATATATAGCTCTTTTTAAAATTTAATAAAACAAAATATATATATAAGTATTATTTTTATAAAAAATTGTAATAACGATAGAAAAAAAAACATATTTTTATTAAAATTCATCAGAAAACAATCCGCCACTGGACGTAAAGTTTGGAACGTTTAGAAAATTACTGTTTAATGGATAGCGTATACCAAAGTTCACGTACATATCTGACCTTCATTCGTTATCCATTTTTCTCACTATTAATAAAAATAAAAATACCACTAGCTCGCACGGTTAATTATCGAGTGGACTGCAATGGGATTCTTTTCCAAAATCATCACGGTATTTGTTAGTATCGGGATCGGATGGATTTCGTATGAAATATACAAACATTTACAACCTCCATCGGCACCGGCTCCGCTTCCAGAAACGTGGTGGGGACCAGGTGAAGTAACGAACGATATCTCAATTAGGCCATTTAAAATTCAGGTTGACGACAAGGTATGCATATATTTTATTCATATGTACTTTATATATATTTTTTGAAACATGTTGGTGTTTATTATTAACACATCTAAAAAAAACATTAATAATGCGGATGTTTTTTTTAAAATGTACTATATATATATATTTATATATATATATATATATATATATATATATATATATATATATTTATGTATATATACATATATATATATTTATATATATACATATTTATATATATATATATATATATAAATCTACATATAAATACATATATATACATATATATATATATATATATATATATATATATATATATATATATATATATATATATATATATATATATATATATATATATATATATATATATGTATATGTATATATGTGTATGTATGTGTGTATGTATGTATGTATACATGCAAATATATAAAAAATGCGATTTTATAAATGATAACAGTAATTTAAAAATAGTATAAATTGATAAATGTATACACTCATTTTCGTTTAAACATACTGATAAAAAGTTACACACTATCGTTACTGTGTCAATATAATTTTTGAAACAAACACATACCTGTACATGCTATAAATACATACGGGATTCGAACATTTTCATTAAGCAAAGGATTATCTCTTAAAGTAATAGTCGTAGTATGATTACAATTCGATGTAATGTAGTATAAGATAGTACGATACAAATGATTCTTTTTATATTTGTGATGTCGTTTACATGTTATCCTGGCGGTCTTCATTCTTTTAGACCAGCTAAGTATCTGCACCCACTATTAGTTTCAGCACGAGTGCTCATCATCAGGTGAATTTTGAACACTAATTTCAGAATCGATTTATGATCATTTTCTTTATGTTTCATGGTTTGTGGTTTAGAATTTTATTTTTATATATATTTATTTTTATTTTTTGAGCTTTATGATGCCACACCGACAAGCTTTAAAGCGCATGCATTACGTCGTTTTTCCGTTGAATAGTTTTAAGATCAATTATTTTCGTTCTGTTTGTCATATATATATATGTATATATTTAAATAGGAAACTTATGTTTTGGTCTTTTATGTGCAACACTCTGATCTGTACATGTTTTATGACCTGTAATTGGGCTACGCCCATGTATGTTTAATAAATAAAAAATAAATATAATATAAGGCATAAAATAAATATAATTAATGAAACGAACGAATAAATATCAATAGCGACACATTATTTTATATCTTAAAATTATAAAATTATAAACAACCCATAAATAGATATAAAAACATCATAAATCGATTTTAAAATCAGTTTTCAAAATTCACCTAGGGATGGCATTCGTGCCAGAACTGGCAGTGAAGAGCAGACATTTACGTAATCCAAAAGGACGAAGACCGCTGAGACAAAATAAATACTTATTTTAAAATCATTCATTTTTATATAACAGTGCTTCTTAAACAATGCGCCATGAAAAAATCTCACAGGGTACAATTGTGACTAAATCCACTTGCTTCTTTTTTCATCCCGTTAATCAAAAAAAAAAAAAATGTTTTATCAAAAACGTCGAATAAATGATTATCGATCATTTTCGATTGTTACCTATACGCATTTCGATGGCGATGCCATCATCTTCAGGATTTAACATCTCAATCAGATTATAAAATGTATTAGGTTGGTAGGAAAATAAACTATGCTTTTGGTGTGGGTACTGTTAAGGAACGTACAGTACAATGGTGGTTTTAAAAATTTTGTGCTGGAGATGAGAGCCTTGAAGATGAAGAAAGTCGTGAATGCCCTTCTTCAGTTCAAGATGACCAACTGAAGGCGTTACTTGAATCAGAACCACGCACAACAATTAGAGCTTGCACAAAAGTTAGGCGTTAGTCGTCGAATAGTTCTGGACCACTGAAAACAGCTACAGGAAAAACAAAAAAGAGAAAAATGTATATGAATTTGAAGGTCATAAACCGCAATTATTTGTCTACCAATCTAATATATTTATCGTAGAATGTGGGTAATTACTATTCTATTTCATCTGCTTCCAATTTTGTTAACATTTATTTTGCAAATTTATTTTTGTAAATTTATTTTTGTTTTATCTCTAATATTGTGTTTCCATGCATTTAGAAACAGAATATTAATGAAAATATATCTAGGGCTCTGTGATATTTTCACGAGTGAATTCTTTTTTCGCTAACCATAAACCAAAGACAGTCTGTTTCTGACTAAAAATGTGCAATGGATTATTATTGTTTTCGATTATCGTTTATGCGCATTTCTATGGCAACGTCATCATCCTCAGAGCGTCAATTATCGAATCAGTTTTTTTTCCTGTACATTTATCATGCTATCCATGTTTGATATTCATATGTTTAGAGTACAGTATACAGTGGCGCACTTAGAATTTAATCTTATGGAGGGGGGGAGGGGCGAATTGAACGAATAAAAAAATGTTAAATGTGAATTCAATAAAATTCATTGAGTGATTATAAAAATTTATTTGAAAAATAAAATCCAGTTTTATTTTCTTTTTACAAAACTCTTGAATTACTTCAGTCGTGGTTATATTAATCTCTCTGTGCATATAGGAGCATTTTCGCGCGATGCTTTTGTATTGTTTACTAATTTTTTCCCCTTTTCCTTTGGGGTGGGGGGGCAGGACCTCTTGCCAGCTGCGTGCACCAGTGATAGTATATATTAATTTTTAGCTAGGTACCCTTAAATAGACATATTTATATAAACTTACAGGTTTTACAAGATCTCCGTCATCGTCTAGACATTATTCCAAAATTCAACGAGCCGCTAGAAGATGCGAATTTTAAATATGGATTCAATTCGAAAGCACTTGCAGAAATTGTCGAGTTTTGGAAAACAAAATACAATTGGCGGGAACGTGAACAGTTCCTAAACAAATATCCACATTACAAGACGAACATCCAAGGATTAAATATACATTTTGTACATGTAAAACCTAAAGTGACGAAAGGTGTTCGTGTCCTACCATTACTTATGCTTCACGGATGGCCTGGATCCGTTAGAGAATTTTGGAATATAATTCCATTACTTTCAAATCCACGTGAAGAGCATAACTTTGTTTTCGAATTGATTATTCCATCATTACCAGGTAAATGCTTACACGGTGCTCATTAAACGTATTGGCGTTAATTATAGATTATTTCAATGAGTGTACGTCATTAACACTGTATATATATAGTTTTTAATAATAATTTTATTGATTTTTTACTAACCTTATAACAAATTCTCAAGCTACTGAATTAGATAAAAAAATAAGGCGAGTAGAATAACTTTAATAGATGTCAGAACGCAAATAACAAAACAGTGAAAGATGAAACAATTCAATTGTCTTTTTAATTTACCCTCATTTTTCTTCAGTAACCATGTTTTCCATGGAAACGTCAAGTTTGTTATTTAATAACAAATTCATTTAGAAACAAAATATATTTAAAATATTCGAAAAATCTAGTCTTCCTACTAGATTTGTTTAATTGTAAGTTTAATGACAATAAAACAAAACAACAGTGTTTTTACAAGTATTGAAATGAAGAATCATGCAAGTTCTACTTAACAAAAACTTACCCTGATATCTTGAGAAAAATGAACTCTACAACTTGCTAGTATCCAAATATGTATATATGATATATATGTATGTATGGATGGATGGATGGATGGATGTAATACAAAATCCGATGATGATAAATAAATAAATAAAAATTTTTAGGCTACGGATTCTCCGATGGATCGGTTAAACAAGGAATGGGATCAGCGCAGATAGCTGTCATTATGAAAAATTTAATGAAGCGCATTGGTTTCGATAAATTCTACGTGCAAGGCGGCGATTGGGGTTCTGTAATAGCATCGAACTTGGCAACTTTGTTTCCAGACAACATAATTGGACATCACTCGAATATGTGTCTTTCTAGTAGCACACATTCTATTTTGAAAACAATTATCGGCGTTTTCATTCCTAGTTTGGTCGTCGATAAAGAGCACGAGGATAAAATGTACCCCCTCGCAGAAAAATTCCAATACATAATGCGCGAATCTGGATATATGCACATACAGGCTACAAAACCTGATACAGTCGGTAAGAATCAGTTATGCATACAGTTTACCAGTTTAGGACTGAATCCGTTTTCACAAATTAACTTGCATCCATCTACAAATCACACGAAAACTTTCTGATCGAGAAACGAACGATGAACGGTGTGTATACAGTCAAGCCTCCCATAACGCGATTCATTCGTACCGCGTTAAGTGAAACTCACAAGTAAGTACATATAAATCAGGTTGATTCGTTCTGCATTATATGAAAACTGCATTCTCAGAACACCATGTTATTAGGTTTGATAAAAACAAAACAGCAATGATGGATCGTTTCTGCGTTTACAGGGGAATTCCCTGACAACTGAAATTGAAAATTGGTGATGTACGCGCATGAAAAAATAAACACGGAGGTATCCCCATTAATTTCAACCGTAAAAATGCATGATACAGGAAGATTGCTTAAACTAATTAACTCGTGTTACATAGAAACCGTGTTATAAGAGTACGACGTTATAAGAGGGCTGTCGTAATTTTTACTCCGCGTTATGAGAGTACCGCGTTATAGGAGGGTTTACTGTAGTCTGTAAAGAAATGAAAATTCCTTTCTGAAAGACCAGTGAGAATGCAATTCTGGCACTGTGACCAAATTCGCTTTCATAAATAAATTATTTGCCCCACAAACCGTAAAAATATTTCTGATTAAAAGTGATCAATAATCATTGATCGAATATTTCTTTGTGATAAAAATAGTAAAACAAGTGATTATTGCTCTTTTTTTTTGTTACTTATGCATATTTAGATGAAGATGCTATCATCCTCAGAGTACCAACGTGCTCTTCTGTACCTTGGCGCTCCGAGGATGATAATGTCATAATCGAAACAAATGACCAATAAAGGATTTACTGAACACTTCTGATCAGAGAATTACTTGTAGTAAAAATTCGAAATTCCATTCAATGTTATATTAAAAAAAAAGAAAAATTCATATTCATCTTTCTAATACGGTTACTAGCCAAATCTTACCTTTCGCAAACAAGTTATGAAGAAATTAATTTATTGAAGATTTTTGCAGTCCGATCAATCAAAAATCAATCGTTCAATTTCAATTCGCAGGAATCGCTCTCCGGGATTCGCCGGTAGGACTTGCTGCTTATATTCTCGAGAAATTTTCAACATGGACTAATCCATCATGGATAAATCTCCCCGACGGTGGTTTAACACGAAAATACTCGTACACTGATCTACTCGATAATGTTATGATCTATTGGATCACGGATTCAATCACTACATCTATGCGTTTATATTCAGAAAATTTTAGTAAACAGCAAATGAGTCTACAATTAGATGGGTAAATTTATATATATATATATATATATATATATATATATATATATATATATATATATATTTATATAATATACTGAAAGAGAGAGAGAGAGAGATGCCCATTAATTGCATTTATATGTTCACAGAGTCCCTACAACTGTACCAACAGCATGCGCACGCTTTCCATATGAACTTACATACACACCGGATTCAATTTTAAAACTGAAATTTTTAAATTTGATTCAAACTACAGACATGCCGCGCGGTGGACATTTTGGTGCTTTCGAAGAGCCTAATTTATTAGCCGATGACGTATGGTCCGCAGTGGAACAGATCGAAATATTTCATAAAACAAAAACAGTGTAATTTGTTCAAATGAGAAGAAATTACGAATGACTTTTTCGATTAAATAACTATTGATAATAAAAGATAACTTAAGTTGTCATTAGAAGTGGTTATTGCATTGTGAACGGTTTTTGATAATAAAATATATGTTTTAGAAAAGTCCGTCTGTATTAATTGATTTTCGATGTGTAATCCTTTCTTTCGTCCTCATTGAAAAATAAAAAAGTAACGCGATAGCTAGATATTTATTCAATTGAAAATCTCTATTCTAGTATTTAGTAATTAGTATCAGAGCCATTGATTCATTGATGTTTATTTTATTTATCAATGATACTCCCAATACAAATAAATCAAATATAAAAATGAAGCAAGACTGTCAGTCATATAGGATTGATAAAGGAATCCATAAAGTATTGAACGAGATTGAAAATCCATTAGAAATATGTAATCACCTTTATTCATTTGTGCTTGACATACGCCCTGATTCAATTGTTATTTTGTTTCAAATGAAATAAGGTTATTGCAGTTGTGTTATGTGCATCTTTCTGTCATCGACATTACAAAAATCTGAAGTTCATGGTCACGCAATACTAGAGAATGGACGTATACGCATATTTTTCGAATAAAACAGTGAACCACCACTCTAGAATTCTGCCGAGTGAAATATGAGAAGCTGCTCCGCAGTGGGCCATGAAAAATTGATGCACAACTGAGAAAATCCCCGGTCGAAGATACGTATAAGAATTTTATTACTACACGAATCTCGCGTTCCGGTGCTTGGAAATCAATGTTTCAAGAGCCTGTTCGTTCCAAAAAAAAGGAACCATTAATACGACTATTGATAAAGATCAGAATAGATTATAACAAATATTATTCAGTAATAAGAGTTAACAGTTCTAAGATTTACTGGAACACTG
Organism: Acanthacorydalis orientalis; assembly: GCA_034766995.1. Lineage (NCBI taxonomy): Eukaryota > Metazoa > Arthropoda > Insecta > Megaloptera > Corydalidae > Acanthacorydalis > Acanthacorydalis orientalis. The sequence continues at coordinate 51,110,152 of CM068316.1, forward strand.
AAATAATGTGTAAGATCCACGAAGTAATTACAAATATTATATTAACTCACTCTCTCTCCCAAAAAAATATATTTAAATACTCAAGGATACACGCACCACAGATTAAGAAGCACTGGTTTAGAATTAAACAAAAGTGAATTTATTTTGCAACAATCAACAACGATTTTGTTTTTGTTTCGATTTCTTTGAAATTGTATGTAAATGATAGTAACATTCTAATTATTAATATCTGATTCACCTGACTAGTTATTATCTTTATAACTATATATATAATTTATAAAAATTTCGAAAACTCTAATTTATAATTAATAAAAAAACGACTACTAGATTAACACAATTACCGAAATAATAATGACAGTAATTTGATTACGAGATAAAATAAATTGGACTAAAATGTGATTAACTGTAAGTACGCTGATTTTTCAAATGATCATTTACGCCTTCGAAGCGAATCTAAATGTCAAAAATTGAATTTTCATTCATTGTTCTATATGCACTCATTGTAACACATTTCAGCAGTAGTGTCTAACACAACTGAAGGATGCTTCGGCACCTCCGCTCTTCATAAATTATGATTACAACTTTATTTCAAGGTCTAGACTTAAAACCTGCATCATATACATGATATTTCTCAGTCAATTAAACCATTGTCGTAACGAGTGGATTCACCAATGGGTAAATCAAATGCAGGGATAGTAAAATGTCAAATTGATTTAAATGAATGAACACGTTATTGTTGAATCGTAATAAACATAATTGTTATACATAACCCTATTTTATTTAAACGTTTGTTATCGTTGTTTTTTTATGACTCTGGTATATTTTTAATGTGAATGCAGTTTAAGCTAACAATCAAGTATCAAAGATGACAAATGAATAATTGTCACAGCTCAAACATTTTATAGAGTAATTTAAAATTATATGAAAAAATAAAAATGATTTTTTTTCTATTTTCTATCTAAATTTTCTTCTAAAAAAAATTCTATACTTATTTCGACTTGAACATGAATAGCAAGTGAAATCTAGTTACAGTGTCTTATGAAATATAAGACTTATAGACCCATATTATTTATATATATATATATATATATATATATATATATATATATATATATATATATAATTTATTTAGTACCTACATAAATAATAAATAAATCACTTATTTGTGCAAGCTTGAATCACTGAGAATACAGCGAGGTGTATTAAGGCGATAGACAGGCGATTAAAGAAAGCTTTAGTTACTTTTAAATTTTACACGTTTGGATGGAAAACAAGTGAGTGAGAATAAAATTTATTAATCGAGGGAATGAATAAGATTGAGGATCTTCTTGGCCATTTTCAAAAAACTGATATAAAATAAAAAATAGGTTCGATTATTTCTGGAAGAATTTTAAATGTGAAAATGAAGGATGAACCCCAAACTGTATGTAAACATATAACAGCAATAACTAAAACAAAAGAATGGATTTAAGAATGTCTCAAACTAAGTTTCAGTTGTTATTAACATTTTTTTCTTCTAAAAATATGTACTTTATGTGATGATCAGTTTGTAAGAGTACCTCGATAAATATTATATTTATATAGTCAGACAAAAAAGTCTCCGTACACTCACAATTTACAACAAAAATCTTTAATTGTTTCGGCATTTATGTAAATACATGTATAAAACTTAACAAAAACGTTCTTTGATATTTATATTAATATATTATTTAAAAAAGAACACATTTTTAAAATTTATTTCTAAGAAAACTATAAAAAAAATAAATTCAAAGGCGAAAAACATTACAAAAAATCTCCGTACACTTTACTATAATTATTATTATGGGTACTAATTAATAAACTACAAGCGTTTTTAATATTTCGTAAGAATTATTCTTATGTTTAATATCTTATTACACTTTGTTTTGTCCAACTGAAATCTTTTCCCGTCCTACAAACAGCAAAAAAATTCTAGATAAAAATGTTTAATAAATCATTACCATTTTTTTTATTATTACATATGTGCATTTAAATGACGATGACATCATCTTTTGGGCCCCAAGGTACAGGCCCGTAGCCAGACTATCATATTAGTGGAAGCAAATACAATTTTTGAGGGGGCGAAATTTTGTCAAAATTGTTAGGGGTTCCAGTAGAAACGCGCTCATAGAAACGATTTTTTCACGGGTAGAAACGTTTTCAATCATCAAGGTAAATCAATTAGGAAGATTATCCATGATTTTCAAATCTTTCAAAATCGTAGATCTTATTAAGGGGGCAAATGAAGCAACCAGGGGGAGGGGAATACCCCCTGGCCTGCCCATGATTACGGGCCTGCCAAGATACAGGAAAATCTCCATAAGACACTCTAGTACAGAGAGTCTATCTATTCTCTAGTATTTACGCGACTGGAGACAATTTCCTAGCATCATTACAATATTTAAGAAAACACTGTCATTATACCTACGTCACATTCGAGGTTTTTTTGTAACGATTTTGAAGTCTTTACACAATTTTTTAATAAGAAAAACAATAGATAAGTGTAAAATGTATCATATGCTCGACCGCAAACCAAAATGACTATATATATATATTGATTCCGTCATATTATAGAGCAGGTATACAATAAAGGAGAATAATGATGTCAAACAACATTCTTCTTCGATTATGCATCTCTGTCGTGTCTACTTCAGGCACGCTTTGGTGGAAAAAAAACTGCATGTACAGTTGTCAGTTGTTTTTCGGATTCAACAGGTCATATAACCGTGTACGATACGTTTTTTGCATGAGAAGAAAGTACAGCAGCTCGTCTTGCGAACTGAAACGTATTTTATTTATTTCCGTCGATCTGTTTGTTACGTTGCAAAAGTGGCAGGCCGAAACAAAAACGGCAATAAGAACAGTTTTCGACTGTTTTGGATGCCTGGAAGAAAGTCACGCGGACATAAAAATAAACAGGACAAACACAAGTATCAGCAGTACAAAAGTTATGACTCTCCGAAACCGCGGCGGTAATATATTTTTTTTTTATATATACATATGTACATTTTATTAATTAATCATAGATGTAAGTAGTGGCTGGTGAAGGCGTTCACTTTAATACACATTCTTGTAATTTCGATTAACTTTTCATTTACAAACTTTAACATATAACATTTACTTACACGTTTTGACATGATGATGTTCATTTATTTTTCAATTCGTAAAATAAAACAAATTGCAGTAATATAAACAAAGTAAACGGTGTCAAATTAAAATCATAAAAGATATAAATATACAAACGCACATACACACAGCTGTATATATATATATATATATATATATATATATATATATATATATATATATATATATATATATATATATATATATATATATGATATGAATGACGCAAAATAACTTTCATCTGTTTATCTATCCATCTATATATATATATATATATATATATATATATATATATATATATATATATAGAGAGAGAGAGAGAGAGAGAGAGAGATAAATAGAGATAGAGATGACGTCATATAATGTAGTCTACAATAATGAAAAAGACTAATTCCATCAAAACTGTGAAAAAAAAATTCAAAAAAAAAAACAATCAAATTGAGAAAAGAAGATAATTATTGTTTCCGACGTTATGACCTTAAACCTATCATGTTTTGTTAAAATAAATGATTTTTATTCAACACAATGTATTTATTAGTCACATCTACCTTGAATCGGATCAAGGGTGGTTATGGACTCGAGGTGAAGTGAGATATTCTAAGATTTTTGAACAATGATTAAAATATAAAGTAAGTCATTAATTTTTTTAACAATATGAAAACTGACTTGTAAATATTGATATATTTAAAAATTGTTGAATAAATTTTAAATGCCTATTGTATATTTAATAGGTTATATATTGAATATATATATATATATATATATATATATATATATATATATATATATATATATATATATATGTGTGTGTGTGTGTGTTATCCTGATAATATTCATGTTTTTGGATAATATTTTACACTACTAGTTTCGGCACGTGTAAATGTTAAAAACTCGAGCATCTATTTGAAGATGGCACACATACCGAAACTAATAGTGGAAAACAGACACGCAAATGATCGAAAAGGACGAAGATCATTTGGGCAACGTACCAATTGGATTACAGATATAAAAACATAAAATTTACTTTTAATATATCGGTATATTACTTACATTCTTCCCCTCATTATCCCCCTAAACTTATAGACAAGATCCGCACTTGACCTTCTCAAAATCTTTACATAAATCGTACTGAAAATCTAAAGACTGAAATTGATACCGGATCGAAATAATAAACATGGAAATGTTAAAAACAGAAATTCTCAGATTTTTGAATGGAATCAATGTCGAGGTGATAATAAATTTAGTGGATTATACGAAAAATCATTATAACTATAAAAATAAACAATATCATCTCGAATAATTTTAAAATATTTGACATATTTTACTAACAAACAAACAAAGGCAGTTATCAAAACAATACATTTGTTTTTCTGTATCTTATCGCTCTGGGGATGATGGCATCGAAATGCACATAACCCAACAACCAAAAACGATCGATAATTATTTATTGAACATTTTTGGTCAGAAAATACTGTTGTGGTTTGTGGAGTAAAAAATAATTCATTTATGAAAGTGAGTTTAGCCCAAAGAACTAAGAAAATAGAGAAAATGTCACGAGTCTAATGAAATCCGTCCATGTGTCAATCGTAAAATGGCGGATGTGTAGATGTTTCTATTTAACTTTTATAAATCCTTCAGACTACTACTTATTAGTAATATTTAATATACGCATTACTTATTTGAAAACAATGGTATTTTTAATAAGTAAAGGGAAAAAATATATTTAAAAATTATTAACACTAAGTTAAAAGATCTCACTAAAAATGTAAACACGCTTAGATTAATTATATTATTATCAGGTTAATGCAAAAAAATAATTGCGGTTTTTACGTATCGAGTATAAAGACGCATATATCAGTTAAAAATCATATTTATTAATCAAAATAAAGACCAATGACCTGCACACATTCCTCACACCGGGAATCAGTTTTGTTTATTCCAACAAGATATAATTCTGGAGTCCTGGAATTAACGAATTCACCGAAAGCGCGTTGAGCTGATGCTTGATTTTTGAAAACCTTCTCGGAGGAAATTACTCAAATGTATTAAAAAAAACGATAATCTGTCGTAGACAGGTCTGAAGAATAAGGTGAGTGAGGTAAAGTTTCATAACCCAGTACATTTTTTTTTTTTTTTGAGTCATTTGTGAGACATGTGGTCGGGTGTTGTCATGAAGAAGAATTGATCCACTTCGATTGACTAATGCAGGCCTTAAACGATGCAACTTCTCATGCATTTTTTTTTCGATTTCCTGACAACATTTTTCTGCTGTTATTGTTTCACCAGGATTTAAGACGTTGTAGTGAATGATTGCCACTTGCCGACCACTAAACAGTGACCATAATCTTTTTTATCATGAAGCTTCGGTTTAGGAAACTGTTTTGGTGCTTCTCTTCGGTCTAGCCACTATGATGAACATTTCTGATTGTTGTAGAGAATCCACTTTTCATCGCATGTGACAATGCGATCAAGAAAGGGATTGTATCCAAAAGAAGTACAGAGCAGACTTTTATTTAATTCACACGGCACCCATTTATCCAGCTTTTTTGTTTTTCAAATTAGACTCAAATGTCGAACAACTGTTGAATGATCAACATTGAGTTCTTCTGTCACCTCTCGAGTTGTTTTACGTGGGTCCGTTTCAGTAATTGTTCTTAAATCATTATTGTCTATAGTTGAAGGACGTCCACGACCCGCCTCATCATCAAGTCTTTCGTTTCCATTACGAAATTTTTGGAACCAGTGTTGAGCTGTACGTTCGCTAATTGAATCTTCGCCAAAAACAAATCTGATATTTCGAGCAGTTTCTCTTGCTTTACATCCTAATTTAAACTCATACAACAAAATCGTACATGACTAATTTAAGAGGTTATATCCAACAATACTAAAAAAATGAAAACAACAGACAAGCTGAAATTAGTAGTGCTAATTTCATTGTTTGCAATGATATATCCACATGACTATAACAAAAGATAACGGTAACTAGAAAAATCGGCGCCAAACTTGAAATGATAAAAACCGCAATTGTTTTTGTACCAACCTAATAAAATATATTTAAATTATAAACAGATATCGAGGGTTTTTTATACATGTACTTGCTGTAAGAGGTACGAATCGTTTTTCGGACGCACATATATATACTGATACAAATATAAATAATGTTCTCATTTATACAAAAAGCGTTTCGTTTTACTCTATCACAATTTCACGGTACAAAAATGATATTTCTGCCACACCAAATTGCTGTTATGAATTCGGTTCTTTTATCGACAAAAAATAGTAAATAATTAAATTGTTTTTATAAAATTGTTTTATTTATAGGCTATCTCATTTCTTGATAAGAAAATGAGCAACACTTACGACTTGCACGAATTAATAAATGCAGTGTTCGCCGATACGATATTTAATAATAAACAATATGGCCAGATATTATATATATACATATATATATATATATATATATATATATATATATATATATATATATATATATATATATATATATATATATATATATATATATATATATATATATATATATATATATATATATATATATATATATATATGCCCAGCTGCAAGTAATTGCTGGTTTTTGATTCATCGGAAGCATAATCAAAACCAACGATGCTAAAATAATAATACAATCAAATACAAATAAAATAAAAGTTTGTTATAATAACAAGCATGCCCGAGTGAATTAAAATTGTAATAATATTGTAAACGTATCTAAAATAGTGTTAGAAAAATAAATCAAGTATTCAACTACAATGATTCATTGTTAAACCATTTTACAAAAAAAAAATGAACGATATTCAATTTGCTCTTTAGTAGTTACAGTGACTTTCAAGTAGTTTGTGCTTATAAATTTTATAGTCGCGACTAAATGCAAGAAGTTATTTTTTTGATATATTTAGCAGTTTTGATATTTAATACAATAATAAAATACTAGTAAGTTTAATATTTATTCTATATATATATATATATATATATATATATATATATATATATATATATATATATATATATAACATAAAAGGATTCCTAAATTATATACAAGATCAGGAATATAAAGGCAACACTGCTTAATATATTTTAACCGATTGCTTCCTAAACAAAAATTAAAGCTACATTCTCGAGTTTTCCATTGAATTTATTATGAAAAAGTGTGAAAGCTGCTCATATGTATTTTTTTAATTTGAAAACATGTACATCGAAAAGGACTGCCACAAATATTTGATGTTTATAAAAAGATCTATTTTTGATATTCCACTCGACAAAATTCTAATAATCACAATTATTATAAATAGAAATAAATATTCTAAAATATCAAATAAAAAAAGCACATTTACCTGACATAACTGGTTATATGTCAATAACTGACAATTGTCAGTTAATCAAAACAAAATATATTTTATTGGGCAAATATTTAGATTTCATTTACTATTTGTTTGACATTTGTTGACCACTTATGCAACACGGGATTTGTTCCGAGGGTTTAGGAAGGTTGGGTGTGGTTTTGATTGAGATTTGGTGGATTGGTTTTTGCATTATTATTGCACTATTGGGTATTTACACTATTTATATGACACCTGAATGTTGATTCTTTTTTTTTCTGACAGATAATTTTGAGAATTGTCACAGCCATCTGTGTTTAATAGTACTGTTATTTGTCGAAATAAGTGCGGAATATTTCGGAGCATAATTATTATTTATTCATTATATATACTAGGAGGCTCTGCCCCTACTCGTGACGCTTACGAACCCCGGGGGGCATCGCTCCCACTCTCTTCGTTCGTATCACATATATTCGCTCAATATCGTAATATATATATATATATATACATATATGCTATAATAGTATGTTTATATAATCTTTCTCGCCGTTAAATGCTAGTATGTTCTTCTCGCAAGTGTATTGCGATGTTGTTTTATAAAGTCGCACATTTCCTTGTAGTTATTATGATACCGATATCGTAAATTTTCGTGAAACTTCGGGTGTCGTCGTTAATAGTAATGTAATACAAAATCTACGTTTTTTTTTTTAATTTTTCTGTACATTTTTTGAAATTTTACGAAATATATATATATATGTATGTTGTGTATGATTTTCTAAATGTTGTGTATATATATATATATATATATATATATATATATGTATGTTGTGTATGATTTTCTAAATGTTGTGTATATATATATATATATATATGATTTCATTCGAAGTTTGATATACAGGGCTAATCTAAACCTAACAATAAAATAAAAGAGCTTACCCTAAGTCCAAATACACAACCTTAATTATATTTTATAAAAAAATATAATTATGGCCTTTACAAAAATCGCGACAAAACAGTTGAACCTCTGTTTTGAAAATTTACATTTTATGTTAAAAGATGTCACATCAATGCAAAATATGATTCATGTTTATTTATGGTGTAAATTATTTCAATAACAATTAAAAAGGCAAATAAAAAAAATAATAAATTTATTAAAAGAATGATGCAACTTACCAGTCAATTATTCAATCACTTTAAATGTACCTTACTCGATGAAATAAAAAGTATGTTATAAAAATAACAAATTAAAATATTTGACAGATTCATTAAAGTAACAGAATATTATAGATTGGGTATAGAAACATTTCTATGTACTTGTTGTTAAGAAACCTTATAGGTTTAAGAGTTTATATATACTAATTATATATATATATAAATGTGTGTGGATATATGTTCTGTACATTATACATAAAACACATTTTAGATTTATAAAATTATCAGGAATTAAATTACATTTACAGATATAAAAGTTTATTTTTGTAATCGAATATATAACATGCTTATTAAATGAACTACATTTATAATACTAATGAACAAAACCAAACTTTTTGGGCCATTTTGAATCATTGATTTTCTAAGATAAAAATACCAAATTTCAGTCCCAAGTTACGTCCACTAATACAAAATCTTTGATTTATAAATATTTTCAAGTTTCTGTGTTGGTTTTATACAAATAATAAACATACATTTGTTCTCTTTACAATTTGTCGTGTCAATACAAATTCTATTTTAGAAAATTTTATAGATTTTTCATTTTGTTTATCATACACTATGATCATATATGACAATTATTCTTTTGTTTATATGTTTTTTTCATAAACGTTTATTCAATATTTTTTATATTAGCGATTAGATATAAATAAGTAGTTTTTTACTTATGCATTTCATACATTTTGTTTTTAAAATCGAATGTTTTTATTAAAAAAATGGTATAAAAATAAAAAAAAAATAAAATTATTAAATAACATTCATTCTACTATAATTTTTAATTCATGTTTCTGTAAACTATTCAATAATTTTCTTATACCGAGTTTATTGTGTAACAGAAACGTAAATACCTCGTTTAATGTTGAAGATGTTAGATTTCAATGATTTATAATCAAAAAATTATGTTATTACGTACAAAATAAGGATGCCAAAATGACTGTTACAATCAAGCTTCAATTACGCTTGGTGAATTTCGTTCATAAAAACCGTGACAAAGGTTATAAGCAAGTTGTACTTGTCGAATGTGCCTCAGTATGTAAAAGCAGTAACGTGAGATCTGATCATTAGTAAAAAAGTTAACATTACGTTTTTATTTATTTTCAATTTTTAGTCACATGATGGTAAATGAATCATCGCATTCTGATGCTGAACACGGAAGCACCGAACCGAAAAATGTGACCAGGGATTCAACAGAACCAACAACACCATCTAAACAAGACAAATGTACACAGAGTGACATCGCGGATTGTATTGACATATCGAAAACAGACGATCCGGAAATAAACACAGAAGATACTTGTGATACAGAACATTGTCCAGGTGATGTTATATTGACAGTTCCTGAAGATAGTAAAGAAGCTAGCAATGAAAAACTTGTTAATTGCAACGGGAGTGCTGATACAGTTGACTTGCCGGAGAAATCGAATAATGAAAAGAAAGAAGAGGAAGAAGAAGAAAATTGTATCATTAACTGCCTCTATTATTCAATGCAATGTTGTGAGTGCACGATAATTTAAAACTAAAGAAGATTCATCTTCAACTTCTTTGTAATATGCTGCTTTGAAACAACACAGTTGCTGCTATATGCATATATATATATATATATATATATATATATATATATATATATATATATATATATATATATATATATATATATATATATATATGCTTATACACATATGTACATAAACAAATTAAATGTTTAAAAATATTTGTTCTTTCCATAACTATTATCATAATATTATTTTTATCGAAAACAATACTTCAACACAAGTTTAATTTAGAATAAAATCTGTAGTGTTACAAAACAGTAATTAGAAAAAATTAAGACATAAATTGAACTGTGCTCGTAAATCTGTGATTAATCATTATTCTATAAATTAACAATTAATTTTAAGAACAATATCAGAAATGTAATAAATAAACAGCCATGTATAATTGTATTTTGCATAATTAGTTAATTCAAAATCAATTCTTACTATCTAATTATATCATAAGATTGATTTACTTTATAGCCAGTGCAATTATTTATCAAATGATAAAAGATAAACAATTCTAAAAAAATTATACATAGAATTCTGACATTAGTGATAATTATAGCTTCATAACATTTGTTTAATAATTTAAATAAGTGCCTTACATGTATGTACAATACTGTATTTATGTTATACAATATATATATATATATATATATATATATATATATATATATATATATATATATATATATATATATAAAATGTATTATACACATTACACTTTAATAGATTTAAATTTTAATATTTGAGAACAAAACATTATAACAATAATATTCTGTAAAAGACTGAAAAGCAGAGAAAATATATTAACTGATTACAGTAAAGTTATTTTACAAATATATACTTTTAGGAATAAAAGAATATATATCAATACTGTAATATTTGAATGTATAAGATATTTTATTTATATGACTAATACTTTTTTAAAAAAAATTAAACTATGTTTTAATTATATAATAATATATCGTCCTTATAGTTAATATGAATTTTTGAATTTATTTTAAATATGATTTTTTGAATTTTCAACAGTAACTTTTATCTAAGAATTGTATATTTTTAATATTTGTATTTAAAATTTATTTTAAATATACATTTTTATAATAAATTGTTTTTTAATTCATACATATCAGTTTCATATCCTTATTTGCCTAAATTTATCCATTTATTCCATCAAAAGTTCACAAAATATGTTATTCTATTTGTTTGCTTCATATTTTTAATCATTTTTTAAATGTTCATAAAACCAGAATGTAACAATACATGTATAAAAGTTATTAAAATAAATTACTCACCAGCTATCGAATATATTATGAAAACATTTTCAATAAGTTTTGTTCTAAAATAGTCACTCCACCATATAATTGTCTAAAATTATAAAAACACTCGAGGATAACAATTTTAATCAAGAACGACCATTACACTAGATCTATTCAAACTTGCTCAAACAGAATTTTAGGGTTACACCAATGTTTATTTAAAAAACTTTCGATTTCAAGATCAAAATTAATATGATTCAAATTGGTAATCAAGTAATATATATATATATATATATATATATATATATATATATATATATATATATATATATATATATATATATATATTCAATACATTAAAAGGAACTGAAAATAATTTAAACATTAACTAAGCTAAAACATTGTTATGAAACAAAAAAGTTAATTCAACAATTTTAAACTGATGGTTAATTCATATTTAAAATGTGGAAATATTAATTTTTTACTGCACTAGGGATTTTCAATAACGACCTAGATTAGATAAGAACTGACAGCACCAAGTGATAAAATGACGATAGATTAAAATGATGACTGTGTTTATGTGTTCTATGTCATTATTTCAGTATGTTAATTAATTTCATAAAATAAAGTTTTTGATGTTTCATAAAACTGTGTTATAAAACTCTCATTTTTATATCATGATACAGTTACTTTAGTTCAAATATTATTATTATTCTACTGGTAATTGACAATGGAAAGAGATATTTTAGATTTAAAACAGTCACAAGTTCTTGAGAATGCATTAATTAGAATGTTTTTTGAGTATAGATTTTAATTACGAAAATGATAGGTCCTAAGAGAGATCATATTTCTGTAAATGTTAATGACACACCTGTCCAAGATTATAACCAAAGTTCCAGAAGTTTACGACGAGTAAGAAGTATTTAACATGTAATAAAATGAATTAGATTAACAATGAAAAGAAATTATAAAAAAATATGCATGTTGTCGATTCTGTTCATAACACTTAAATAATTGAAAAATGTCACTTTATCTTTTAGTGGTGGAATCAATTGTCTAGATTACAACGTAGTTTATTTTACATGACAGCTGTTATTGCTGGATTTTCTCTACTGTATTTATTACCGAATGACACGAATAAATTTTTATTAGATGAAAAACCTAATTTTAGTTCTATTAAGAAAGGTGCATTTGTAATTAAACCGACTACAAAAAAAAGCGAACATTTCACACACGAAACTGTGAATGTATTTGAAAATAATGTTAAAGAAGTTTTTGAGGAAGCAAAATTAAGCGTATCGTTACTCGATACGAGCAATATCGAGATAAATAACAATTTGAACCAAATAGCAGAACCGCCTAAAAGTGACGCCTTACACTTCATCGGTAATAAGTTACTATAAATTTCATTAATGCAGGAGTAACGTGTTTTGTTTCTAGGTGCCACGAATGATAAACAAAAAGCTATTATTCAAGCATTTAAACATGCTTGGGGTGGATATAAGAAATTCGCTTGGGGTCACGATCACTTAAAACCAATTTCAGGCAGCGCTCACGATTGGTTTGGAATTGGTTTAACAATAGTAGATTCTTTAGATACTATGTATATTATGGGATTACATGAAGGTAAAATGGTTAGTATTTCGATAAAAATTTATCTAACTTGTATTTTTACTTTTAGAATACGCTAGAGCTCGTGAATGGATTGCGAGTAATCTCAGATTTGATATTAATAAAGATGTAAATTTATTTGAGATTACAATAAGAGTACTTGGTGGTTTACTCAGTATATACCATTTATCAGGAGATAAAATGTATTTAGATAAAGCTGTAAGAATTTTGTTGAATGAATTTAAAAAAAGAGCATTACATAAAATTAATAATATTTTATCAGTTTGATTTAGGTGAAAGACTTCTACCCTGTTTTGAATCCGGGTCTGGGGTGCCATATTCCGATGTTAATCTCGGAACCCGTAAAGCTCATTCTCCTAAATGGTCACCGGACAGTAGCACGTCAGAAGTTACGACTATTCAGTTGGAATTTAGAGATTTAAGTAGAAGTACAAATGATTTTAGATTTGAGGTAATTATTCAAAGGGAAATCACATACTGTATAAAAGTTCTTTGTAAATAAATAGAATTAAATTCAGGAAATAATTTTCAAACGAGTCTATAAGTAAATGATTTTGTTCGATAGAAATTCTGATATTTAATATTTGTTCTGTTTTATTTTCTTAGAATGCTGTTTCAAAAGTATCTGTCCATATACATGGATTAGAAAAAATTGAAGGACTTGTTCCTATTTTCATTAATGCAAATACAGGACAGTTTAGATCGTATTCTACAATAACATTGGGTGCTCGAGGAGATAGTTATTATGAGTATCTTTTAAAACAGTGGCTTCAAACTGGAAAAAAAATAGATTAGTAAGTAAAGTAATACTTTGATTTTTTTGTAAAAAAAAAAAAAAAAACGTAAGTAAAATCATTTTAAATAACAGTTCAGTTAGTATTTAATTTTATTTAACAGTCTTCGTGACGATTACTTAAAAGCCATCAGTGGAGTTGAAAAATTGCTTGCACGAAGAACTTCTCGCAATAAATTATTATTTATTGGAGAATTGTTGGCTGGTGGAAAAGACTTTAAGCCTAAAATGGATCATCTTACTTGTTACTTACCTGGAACTTTAGCACTAGGCGTGCATAATGGACTTCCAAAAAGTCATATGAAACTAGCAGAAGACTTACTATATACATGTTATTTAACTTATGCTCAACAACCTACATTTTTAGCACCGGAAATTACTTATTTTAATATACAGGTAAAAGATTCAAAATATCGTAATTGTGTGATGTTGGTTTCTAATTTTATTTATTAAATTTTTAATTTAAGAAGTATATTATTTCCTCTACTACACTCTCATTAGAATTAACGACAATTTGCTATTGTTCTAGGAGGGCGCGTCTTCTGATATGTATGTTAAAACGAACGACGCACATAATTTATTAAGACCGGAGTTTATCGAAAGTTTATGGTACATGCACCAACTAACCAACAACAAAACATATCAGGAATGGGGCTGGAAAATATTCGAGGCTTTCGAAAAATACACGAAAGTGACGAACGGGTACACGTCGATAGGAAACGTACGCAATCCTTTGAATACGAGACCCAAAGATATGATGGAATCTTTCTTTCTCGGAGAAACTCTAAAATATTTGTATTTACTGTTCAGCGACGATCCGAAAGAAATAGATTTAAACAAATACGTTATCAACTCTGAAGCTCATCCATTACCGATTCATTTATTGTGATCCGTCAGAATGTCATGTTAAAGAATTCATCTAGTCCTAGTAGTTCATCCGGGGAACATATGTAAAATAATTTTAAATAACCGATATTGTTTTATTGTGATATCGTTCAAATGTGAAAAACTTTCCAGGTGTAATTTTTTTAGTTTATTTGGCCATTCTAGAAGACTATTTCTCGTTTTGATAAAGTGAATGTAAATTTGTACAAATATTTAACTTTACAAAATTACTGTTTACATGTGTATTTAAAGTATGGTTATAATAAAAATTATATTAAAAACAATTTATTATAATTTCACTTTTTCATTACAAATAGTAGAAAGAATAAACATACTTGAAAAATTATAATCGACTGAAAGTAACTTACTAACTGAATTACTCTTTGAGAACTTTTCCTTTTAAAATTTTCACATCGTCGACAGGTCTATCGTTTTTGTCACATTCGACCAAACCTATTCTTTTAACGACTTGCATTCCAGAACTGACTCTACCAAAAATCGCATGTTTACCGTCTAACCACTGTGTGGGGGCTAACGTGATAAAAAACTGAGATCCGTTCGTATCTGGTCCAGAATTTGCCATTGAGAGAATACCTGCTCCACAGTGTTTAAGATCCATGTTAATCTCATCTTTAAAAGTAGGACCATAGATAGACGTTCCTCCTTTTCCAGTACTTGTCGGATCACCACCCTGAATCATAAAATCTCTGATAATACGATGAAATTTCGTATTGTTGTAATAACCTCGTCGAGTTAATTCTGCAAAATTTCTGCATGTCGTCGGAGCATGTTTCCAGTATAATTCGATTGTAATATCACCCATCCTATAACAATGTGATAAAATTAAATGAAAACATACTTAAAATCATGATATTATCTTGTAATTAACACTAATAAAGTTTTTATATTTATAAATATTAATTTTATTGCTTCTAATAAATGTTGGATATATTTAATGCTTTTTAGAAATATCTAATTATACATGGTTTACATAAATAATTTTGATATTCAATAAGAAATGTAAAATTTAACTTCCTGAAATTCAAGAATGAAAAATATGTAACTTTTTACATATTTTAATTAATGATGCTATACCCTATTATTAAATTTACAGTATTAAATGCATGTTACATTTTATACACATTTTTTCTTAATTTTGTAATCGTTATCTAATAATTATATTTTTTTAAATACCTAAATGTAAACAGCAAATCATTTATTTACTGAAATGTTTTATTTACTTACGTAGTTTCAAATAGTACAAAAGGCGGTTGCCACATTTTATCAGGAATCCCTGATGGGGTTGCTCCAGTTAAAGTCATCATGTTTATTATATTTTAATAGTTTTTTAATTCAAAAAGAAACAATTTATATTCTTTCAAATATGACACCCCAAAATAGTTTTAATTTACTAACTAGTTAGTTAATGTTTTCTATAACAATTTCGAATCATATATACAATGAAAAAATAACCAACAATTATACTAAATAAATAAACTCATTATTTTCATTAAGAAACGAATAAAACGAAATAAAAACGGTTCGCAACAAAAGTTAGGTTAATTTGACAACATATATTGCCATCTGAAAAACTATAGTTTAAAAGCATAGAATTAATTGAAATCAATAAATATGTACTAGTAGTGGTAATTACTGAATAATAATTCAATAAATAAAAATGTTTGTTGTTTGAAATTTAATCATCCATAAATAAATAAAAAAACTATTGTAATTTTTACAATATGACACATTGTATTGATTTTTAAATCACAGATTTGTGGACTAAGAATAGTTGATTCTATGATTGTCAAATGTAACTTTTTATCAATGAACTGTATTAACATACATGTTAAATATAATTATTTTATATTTAATAATGTTTTTTTATTTTAATTGACAATGTCAAAATTTAAAAACTATAGAGAGTGATTAAAGTAAATATATAGAAATAATTTGTAATTTACACCAATATGGATTGTAATAGTGAAATTGTAGAAGTTCATCCTTTAACAAATAATCCCACTGCAGCTTGGACAGATTTGTCAAAAACATGTCGTTTCATTAAAGTAAATGTCAAACCTCCAAAATCTGATGTATTGTCAAATAAGATGAGAGTGGTTTGTATGAGTGACACACATTCACTCACACCACATATCAAATTCGATATACCTGATGGAGATATTTTTATACATGCAGGAGATTTTACACGTTGTGGAGGGCAGCAAGAAGTAGTAGATTTTAATTCTTGGATAGGTAAAATGATTGTTAAAGAATAGTCAGAAATAATATACTAAAATGATTAAAATAGTGCATATACTTTTTTAGTATTTACAATATTGAGCTGATATAGGTCTTCACTGAGTTCATAGACCAAAGTACCATGTTTACAATCCTATTATATTAAAATTTCAACAGCTTACCACTGAAACATGTATCAGTCAGTAAAATAATATTCGATACCGTTTTTAGGAAAATTACCGCATAAGTATAAAATTGTAATAGCTGGAAATCACGAATTAAGTTTCGATCCACTTTTTACACATCCGTTACAAACGAAAAGTGTAAGAGTCAAACACACAGGTAATTTAATCGATGAAATTCCTACACTCGGTATACCGAGGAAAAGCATATCAGATGCTGTTCAAACTCATAATGTTAAAGAATATTTAACGAATTGCATTTATTTAGAAGATTCGATGGTTGATATTCAAGGTATAAAAATATATGGTACTCCATGGTAAGTTAATTCAAATAAAGTTGATTTCTGATTCAAATATCACAATATAGATGCTTGGAAAATGTTTCAATTTAATTGAAAATAGAAATTAACAATAAATGTTTATTGTAATCTAATTACAAATTAATTATAAAATGAGTCAATGTTACAGGCAACCGGAATTTTGTAAATGGGCATTTAATTTGCCAAGAGGACAAGAATGTTTATCAAAATGGAATTTAATTCCAAAAAATACAGATATTTTAGTAACTCATACACCACCGGTTGGACACGGTGACCTTTGTTGTAGTGGAGTTAGAGCAGGATGTGTAGAACTTTTAAATACAGTACAAAAAAGGGTGAAGCCAAAATATCATGTTTTTGGTCATATACATGAAGGTAATATATAAATAGTACTGTTAAATATAATTCATTAATAATTCTAGTCTATAAAGAAATGTAGTATCCCACTAAATGTTTTCTTAAATATTTTAATTTGTCTAGATATTCAAAAAATTCATAGAATTTGATTTTTTCTGAAAAGTTATAAAAATTGTTTTCCATCTGCAATTTTTAGGATACGGAATTTCATCCGATGG
Source organism: Acanthacorydalis orientalis (assembly GCA_034766995.1). NCBI lineage: Eukaryota > Metazoa > Arthropoda > Insecta > Megaloptera > Corydalidae > Acanthacorydalis > Acanthacorydalis orientalis. The sequence goes on from CM068316.1 coordinate 51,128,261, forward strand.
TAAAATAATATTTATCAATGCTTCAACCTGCGACTTGAATTATTTACCCAATAATCCACCTATCGTATTTGATATATCGTTACCGACTGGATACCAAAAGTCGTAAAATGTTGTACGTACTCGAAGTCAGCAAAGTAAGAAATAATTTTAAAGTAGTATAATATTCTATAAAATTATTTTTATTGCTTACTTGTTTATTAAAAATAACAGTTTTCAAATACGTATGTATTTTATTTCAGTGTTGTATCTACTTTTATATTAACAACATAAAACGTATTGGAGGAATTTTGCATTTACGTTCGTTGATTTAATCAACTGTTACTTTTAGATGCCAAAGGTTGTGTACAATGATTCTCCAAAATAATGAATATTTAAATTGTAATTTTGAATACAAATATCAAAAATGTAATCAATTTATTATACACACAAATTTACTTTCGATAGTGCGCTAACAGATATGTCTCCATTCAAATCAATACTATCTTATCAGATTATTTTGATTCGAGCTAACCCTCGTCGACTTGAATTTGTAAGCACGTGTAATAAACTGGTAAGAACGTGTATCGCTAGTCTTTGTAATTGTATTTTAAATTATTAAAAGGATATTAAAAGTATTTCTTTTACTTGTATTTTGTAATTTTTTATAAAGTATTATACATTTTTTTCTACTTAAATAAAGACATATAAATATGTATTTTTTTTCTATACCTAAAAAATAATCAAGCATGTTTGTTTATTAGAATTTTTTTGTTTTATGATCTAATAGTTGGAAAAAGAATCAGTTAAATTATATACTTAAAAACAAATATACATAAACATGTACGTACTTCATATAAAAACACACTTTTTTTACGACCCACAGCTGTCAACACTAATGACTACCCAAACTTATTGAGTCAGTCATGTAAAATGTTTGTATTACTGAATTGTGGATTTGTAAAACCTATCCCTTATTTATAACATAAGATATGGACTTGAATTACATAATTTTCATTTACATGGTACTTTTGGGAAACCAATGTATCATGTAAATAGAAGGGTTAGGTGTGTACATATACACACATTCACAATTTAAATTGAAAAATTGATGGACTTACCAATGATCATGTTGTTAATTATACATTGTTTTAATTCACTTTTAAACTTTCATGATGATTGTAGAACAAATCCAGTGATCTGAATATGTACACAAAGAATAATGATTTTTTTCCAGTAATTGATATACCTGAAATGCATTCTTTACTAATGCATGTGTGTACACACACACACATATATATATATATATATATATACATACACACACACATGATATACATACTATGCATACTCACATATAAAAATAATTTTTTTTAACATGAAAGAAATCATTTGATAAAAATTCTCATACTTCATGAAAGTACAAAAATATATTTATTCTGAACCATATGAATGAAACAATTTTGATTCGGAGTAGTATTCTTATTTTAATTCACATAAAAAAATACAATTATCAGTGTAATTAAAAAAGGAATCGAATAAGAAATATTTATCAATTAGCTGTAATAACAATACTGTCGGGTTTAACAAATAATTCAGATATTATTTGAATATTCGTCCTGTAAAAAGTAAAATCAAATATATAGTTAATGAATCATTTTCAGTTAAAATACTTTTCTTAACCTTATATGATATTAGTCATATTGAAAATTTAGAACTTTAGGTCTTTTGATGAACAATTTTTTATTATAATTGACATTTTTACTTTACAGATTTAAAATCTATATAAAACTTGAACTTACTGTATCTTCAAAATAAGTTTTCTTTTCTTTGGTATTCTTCATTCAGCTTCTCTTTTTTCGGTTGAGTTAGTACAAAGAACAATCGCTTACATCAAGTTACGATTCAATTATCACAGTGTGCGTGAGTCCATCAATAAACATATGTATTAGCTGATTTTCAAACTGAATATATTTCAAAAATTATTTCTTTTAACTGTTAACAATTTTAAATTATAAAACTTAATATAAACACAATTATCATAATTAAATCAGATCATTACTGACAGCATCATAAATTTAACTATACTTTTATCGAAACAAAAAAATTTAAATCCTAAGTGTTTGTGTACATGTGTGATATATATAAATTACATACATATACCATTACAAAAAGTATCATTTACATGAATTTAAATTATTCTGATTTAGATGTTTTTATACAGAATTATATCACATTACTATATTTAAAAAAATGTAAATCAAAATTAAAAACACTATTTAGCACATCAATCTTGACTTTGTCTCAAAAATATATTTGTTTAAATATATCCATATGTGTAAATTACATAATGGACAGTAAAACAATTTATATAAGAATAATCTTACATAAAAAACAATACCAATACATTACTTTCAATATCTAAATTGTTATTGAAATCATTAAATTGTCTTTTAATATGGAACATTCGAAAACAAATATGACACAGATTCTCCGTTATGAGTTCTTCGTACTGCTTCTGCAAAGATCATCGAAACATCTATGCACTGAAAAATAATAACGAACAATTAACTTAATTCCAGAAAATAAAAATAATCGATATAAAAAAATGCCAAAATTAACAGTAACATCGGCGATTAACAAATGTTAAAAATAAGCACCTGAATTTTTGGACACTCTTTCATATGCCCATCTTGAGGTATTGTAGTTGTGACAACTACAGCTTCAAAATTAGCATTATTAATTCTAGAAATCGCAGGACCAGAGAAAATTCCATGAGTGAGAATAGCATACACTTTGGTCGCACCTGCTTCTATTAATTTTTCAGCCGCATGACAAATAGTTCCACACGTATCCGCCATGTCATCGACCAAAATAGCTACACGATCTTTAACGTCCCCGACGAGCACCATCGACGCCACTTCGTTAGCTTTCTTACGTTCTTTGTGAATTAGAGCGAACTCGACGTTCAATCTATCGGCGATCGAAGTGACCCTTTTCGCACCGCCTGCGTCCGGTGAAACTATAATACTGTTACGCCATTCGGAAATATTTTCCTTGATCCATTTTAAGACCGCAGGCTCGGCGTAAAGATTGTCTACAGGAATATCAAAAAATCCTTGAATCTGAGACGCATGAAGATCCATTGTAATAATGTGATCGGCGCCCGATACGGAGAGCATATTTGCAACGAGTTTCGCAGATATCGGTGCCCGGCTCTGCCAAAATAAAATTTATGAAAATATTTTAACAAGAAATTTTTCGTTTTCATCGATTCTGAAGGGTTCATTTGCAACGAAATTTTAAACATGTACTATTCAAGAAACTTTACAGTGTTTCGCAGTAATTAACCTGCAAAAAGTTTAATGCAACTTAATGGAGGGGTGCAAAATATAAATACTATGTATATTAAGTAAAAAATAATTTGTTTTAAGTTATTAAACCAAGCACTAGTGTAACAGTGCTATGTTGGTTGCAAATACACCCTTGTTAGTGATGTTTTTAATAAGCATATAAACACAAAGCATTTAAACTGACAATCACATTGTTGGAAATACTTAAGTTGGATTCAAAAAGTTAATTGTTTTAAATTAAGTGGATATATATGGTTCTTACATTTTTTTAAGAACGCTCATACAGAAAAATTATTTATTGAAACATGCTGTTACAATTTGCATGACCCTGGTTAATTTTTCAAATTTTGACTTGAGCTTAGGAAAAACAACACAAAACTATTAGTTTTCAAATACACACACACATTATATATATATATATATATATTATATATATATATGAGTATATGGTGTAACAAAGGCATTAGTCACTGTAACATTCCATAAACAATGATAATCACTAAGGCTGCATTGCATTAGCTATGTGGTCTCACTGTTTTTTTTCTTTCTAAATCTGTTTTTGTTTGTATACAATTTGTATTAATATTTTGACCCCATTGGTAAATTTATGATTTTAAACACACATAAAACGATAACCACTGTTAAAAGGTAATTTAGTCAAATTTGACTAATCCAAAATAAAATACTTTCAGTGAATAGAAAATCAGTTATTTATATTTCATAGCTGTGGGAACAGGCGATGCTCGGGAGCAAACCATCACCATGATCGATTTGTACTCACTGTAGATAAAACGGGAACAAAGTCCTGAAAGGGTTAAATATGAAATTACATCAGGATTTTTTTTTTAGAAAAATGGATACATGGAAAGAAGGAAATAAAATATTAATGTCAATGTAGAAGTATGCTTTTAAATTGTTTACAATTCATTTTTAGCTAAAAAAAAACTTTTTAACTCGAGATTAATCAAAATTTTTCAGTAATTTTAATTTCATTGAATACTTGTGTTGATTTTCAATATAGAAAAAACAAACCATATAGTTAATAGACATCAAAATATGAAATTGTAAATGTGAATCGGAAAAAAAAACATACTTTTAAATTTACAAATAATTTTAATTAGTACGATAATCACAAAAGTTTTAAAAATAGCAATAAATTCGAAAAAATCAATAACAATTCTTAAAATTCTAAATATATCTCTAGGATAAATATATTCAATGTGTTTTACTGCAGCGATGTTTCCAAACTCAGATTCGTTTTTAAATAAATAAAATATTAGATCGAAAAGCGTATCCTATAATATTTCTAAATATAATTACTTCAATACTTAAAACTATGATTTATAAACATAAAACGTTTTTATGAAAAGGGAAAAATTAATTACAATCTTCGATGCTTGTTTATTAAAATACGATTTAATTTTGAAGCGTAATGCCTATAATAAAAATCATATTTTTACTGATATTATTTTAACATTAATAAATTGTTAATCCACATTGTATATAGATCATAGATAAAGTACTGACTTGTAAAAAGTAAGTAGTAAGATGGTTGAATTTTAATTATTAAATAATTTTTAATAAAAATTACATTTAAAAACATATAATAAATTAATTTCCTCTGGAAGAGATTCATATTTAAATATTATTTGCTTTAAAAGGATTATACCATAATAATAACACATAAAAATAAAATCATATTTCTTTTATGCATAAACACCCAAAGAATACAATGCATTAAACCAATATATAAAACTTAGTGAAACATGAATCTCATCTTTCTTACTATTTTATATACGATTATTGTTAAATAATACATATAACTAAGTATATATTTCATTATAACTTCAAGGATTTCTTCATTGTGAAATATTTAAACATTCATTCATGATTTTTAATGAAACTAATGATTTGATTAAAATTTGATTAGAATTAAATTGACTCCATAAAAATACACTGACCGAAAAAAAGTAGAAAAAATGATCCTTTTAAACACAAAAATGTTTTTATTAAGAGTTATGAACAATAAATTACTTTGCTCTTTTTTGATAAAATAATAAGCAAAATGGCGCGAATTTTGAATGAAGTGAAACAATAATGTGTAAAACAGGAACCGCAATGACTCATTGCCAATTATTATGTTAAAAAATGCGGTCCCTTTTTTATATCTCATTTCTTCGAGTAATATTGGCATTTGTTTTTTTTCAATAATTACTACGACCGATTTCAAATGGGTTAAAATATGGTCCTACAACTGGAAATAAATTAATCATACATAAAATAAAGATTGTGTATACATTGGTGTCCTGACAACAATTTGTTTCCCGTTTTAGAACCACATTTTGTGATGCTTAAAATGTTCATGTTAAAGCGCCCTAACTAAGTCTTATAGATGCGGTAAAAATGGTGAGCCATACTGAAAATGAAAAGATTTTCTCTATTCCTTTTTTTTGATAAAGCGCTAATTATTTATAATTAATAAAATAACTTAAATTCTCCTTTTTCACGAAACAAAAACATGTTTGTTTATCTAATTTTGCCGGTCAACGTATATTTTTAAAAGGAAACAAAAAAAAAGACGCATCAACCCTAAACCAGACATGCAAAATAGCGATTATTAACTATGATACATGAATAAATTACAAATTAATGTATTTATAATGCTTAATATCAACATGAGCCTTTTAATAACATTTCTAATGATGTTCACATACAATATAAATGCAGTTGCAATTTTTTTTAACTTCATAAAAAAGCACTAATAAATTGAATAATACACGTCACAATGTATATTTGATATATAAAAACAATGCAATATAAAAAGAATTATTAGTTTTCAATGCGAGGTTATCAAACTTTCCTTTACAAGAAAATACATTAACGTCAAAAGCATAATTGATAAGCATTTCGCAATAATATTTATATCTATAATCATTTACATTCATATAAACAAATAATATTTATGCTACTATACCGACAATATAAACAATATTAAGATAATATTTTAGAAATATTACTGATAGTATAATGTAATCAATCAATCTAGTTAATTATAAAAAATAGAATCTGCAAAGATTTGTTTGGCATGACATTTATTTCTTTTGTTTTTCGAAAAAGAACATTTCTTTTGTATTGAACATTTACTTTTCAACTGTTTTGTATTTTTACAAAAATATATTCGGAAGATAATATTTTAATATTTTACATACAAGTGAAATACTAGTAAATACCGATGAAATTTAAAGCAAGGAACTCAATTTCACAAATAAATTCTTTTTTTTCAGCCCACAAATTATAAAAAAAATCCGATCAAAAATATTCAATAAGACATTATTAATATTTTATGTACCTCGGCGGCCTGAACATAAGGTTGCATTGTCATTAAAATGCACATTAGCAGTAATTAAAAAAGATCAATAACTATTTATTGAATACTTTTGATCAGAATTTTTTATATTATTTTTAGGATGAAAAAGTATTCATTTGTGAAAGTAAATTTAGTCAGAGCATCAAAACTGTATTATAAGAAACTCAATGCTGTCACTAAAAGCTGTAAAATAAGTAAATGCTATCCACTGGAATTATATAACGAAAAATTCTTAAGTTCTACCTTAAAATCTTTTATATTTATCGTGATTTATTTTTATAAGAAAATAAATCACGATGCCAATTAACAAGTTTGGGTAGATTACAACCATTTACATGCAGAGATTAAAACTTCAGTACTTTACTTTTTCTATTGCATTTTTTTTAAAAAATACATTATTTAACATTAATTCTTGTACTCATGTAATATTTATATTAATCCCATGTTAGTTTTGTTATGACACACTGAAAATTTGTCCTAGAAATAAATTACTCAATTCTTGTTACTTTTAATACAAATACTCTATTCAATTAAAATATGTTAAATAGTAAACTAAAATATTTTTCTTTTTTATAAATATAGAAAAATGACATATGCTAAATGACTTTTGGTTTGTTGATATCGTTTTATGTTATAATTTTCTACTATTAATTTGCAATAATTTTACATATTTCACAAAACTATAAACTAATATAGTGAAACATATATATATATATATATATATATATATATATATATATATATATATATATATATATATATATATATATATCACATAAACATGACCTCAGAAAGTGTACAATAAAAAAAATTTAAAAAAATAGCATTGATTTGTGCTAAATTACATGATAAATATCAGCCCATATATTGGAAAAAAATATATAAAACTCATAGAATTTTTGAATTATTTTTAGAATAAAAGAAATTTAATGAGTTATATTGCCAATAAAGAATCCAAACACTATACATTTTTTTTTCATGAAAAGCTTTGTGTACCTTGTATACTTTAGTATTTATCTGATTTGATTCTGTAGCTAAATGACAAATCAACGTTTCCATAAACATATATTTTCTGTATATAAATTCCACTAAAAGACTAACATTACAAACATATTGATACATAACATAACTTCATTAGTTATATTTATTCCCACTATTATTGAATCTAATTTCAACCTACAAACATTCAATCTATATATATATATAAACCCTTTAACAAAACAAATAATATATTAAGTTGTTACCCGGAATTTCCATTCATTCGATTTCAAATGGATCTTGGTAATCTTTTTAGAATTTTCACCATTCTCATCATCACTTCCAGTCTAAAAGTATAATATTGTGACTGAGAATAAAAATATATAATTATTGGTTAATTAATTTTTAATTATATAAATAAATGTTCTTAGATATGAATATAAAATAAGAAAAGTTACTGATACAATCAATTATTCTAAAAATTACCATATTTCAATACAAAAAACTATGTTCTTAAATTATAAATATACACATAAAAAACACTGCATTGTATAATACTGAAAACAAGCACTGAAAAAAAGTTATTTTGAAAATAATAAACACAGCACAGATTAACTTTTACTTGTTAAATGAAATTAATATCAGCATGGTGTAAACGTACTACAGCTATTACAAATAAATTGGTCAGAAAAGAGTACAGATGCAAATAATAATTTTTAAGTAGATTAAATATTAAAAAACACAAAACATTACAGTTAAAAAAAATGATTCGTACTGTTTAAATGTAACTAACATGAATATTTAATTCAATATTTTTCTTACATCAACAATTTACTATGACATGATAAATTATAGCACCACTGAAAAATTCATAAAATATTTCACAATCAGTTCATTTAAAACATTTTTATTTTCGTAATCTTTTCTTTAAAATAAATATTTGAATGTTTGAGATCATTTTTCAACCTTATTATTCTAATACAAAAAACTATTTTTTAAAAAAACTTTTATGAAATTGAATATATAATTTTTAAATTTTAAGCAAGCCAGTTGTATTTTTAAAACTCGTTTGTTATTATGAGTGCATTCTTTTCATTCATACACTTGTACTATGACTATACAATGTACTAATATAAATTTTATATGAATTATTTTATTTAAAATTCCTTATAGTATGCAAGCACATAAAAGTTAATAGCATACTGAACGATTATAAACGAAAGTTGTTTATATTATTTTTTTTCTTTATTAAATATATATAACTACCAAACTGCTGAAATTACATGTTCCCATTCTATTTATTACGTTCTATTAACAATATGGGCCACAATATTAATATTATAATTTTGTTTATAAATAAATAGTTCATATAATGAAATATTAAATCCAAAAATTTTTCCATTTTTATGAATAAAAACATACACAATCAATAATTCTACTCTTCTCTCTCTCCTATGCACACAAATATAAATACATTTAAATAGTTGCTATACAAATACTGGTATTTTTTTTATTTTTTAATAATTTTTTACTTCGTACAAATTATTGAAATTGAACAAAAAAACCTCTGTAAAAAATATTAATATTTAAAATCTACTTTGCAAACAAACTTACCTTATCTTTTTTATCTTGTCGTGCATATGGATAACAGGGAATTACTGCTGTTACTCTGCTAGCCGAAGCAATTTTACATGCATTAATCATTATCAGAAGCTCCATTAAATTATCATTCACTTCTCCACAGCCGGACTGCACTATGTATACATCTTCCCCACGAACTGATTCACCGATTTCTACACTACAAGGTTTAAAATTTTTATTAATACTTGTACATATAACTAATATGAAAACTTTGATATGTACACATGCATGTACAAGTATATAATTATGCGTGTGTGTGTGTTTGTGTATATATACATATATACATATGCATATATTCATATACGTTTTAGTTATTTATATACAGAATTTTGATAAATAAGTACATTATGATCAAATACTTTATAAAAGCCGAATGCAAACATTTTAAAGTAATAACAATTTAATTACCATGTTTCTAAATTACTAAATTTCTTCGTAACAACCTTGCCAAGATCAATACCAAGCCGATCAACAATTCTCTGTGCAAAATCTGGATGTGACGTACCGCTAAATACTTTAATATTAGGCATTCTGCTATGTAACGAGTGATCTGAGTTTTCTAAATGCACTCTCAACAAACTATTAGCACGCACGGTCTCAGATAAGACAGGCATTACTACGAAAAAAAAACAATCGCACCAATCACAGCAAACGGATATTGACACTGTTGCCAACAATTCTTAAAATTTAAACAAACAAGGTTAAAAGTTCATTATGTACATTTGATAAGAAATTATTAATTGTATTGTTATTTCTAATTAATTTACTTAAAGTACAGTAAATAAAATAAGTCTTTGCTCTGAATGATATAGAATTCATTGTATTATATTTCTTATATATGAAGTTATTATAAATAATCGTTTGCTTCTTGTCTTCATTACTACCTCTCTTTTTTAAATTTAAGTTAAACGAATACTTATTTTATCCATTTTTTTAAAAAAATTAAACAATTCTGAAAAATACTTTGAATTATTTATGAATTAACAAAATTGTTACATGTATATAGTATAAGTGAACAAATTCATATCCTTGTATATGATTTCATATGATCAAATTTGTCGAAATAAATATTAAATATACATTAAAAATACGTACCATTTCCAAAACTCATCTTAATCTTTTCATTTATAACAAAACCTCAATTAGCAAATGCAGTTTTTTTTTAAAAAAAAAAAACAATTTACACCAAGCTTTTATATATGTTGATAAAAATAAAAAATAGGAGCCTGTGTTATGCTAGTATATAATCACAAATGGCTGTATTTATTTAAAAAATAATTGCATCACTACAACATAAATAAACATTGATTGATTGATCTATTTGTCAATAATAAAATTATCTTCGAACTGTAATTCAAATCAATCGATAATTATAAATATAAAACAAAAAAATATTTAATGATTACACTTGGAAATCAATATGTTAAATATTAAAATAAATCATAAATAGTAATATGGAAGAATAGATGGAACTAATGTTGATAAATCAAAGACAAATGAAATTTACAATTTTTATAAAATAGAAATTAATATTTTAAGAAAATTTGAAATGATTCCAAAACCATTTGTGGTGTGCTAAAAACATGTTACAATAAAAATATTTTTTTTATTTAATAAAGTTTTATTGAGTCAAGTATTTTTATCAGTAATTAATAATGTAACAAAGTTCATTTCAAAATAAGATATTTTTCCATTAATCAATGTCAGTAAAAAAGTCATCACAAGTATGTTGCAATATCAATGTTTTCAAATTTAAGGATCAATTCAAGAAGACTACATAACCACAATGTAATAATTAGAAATTTTATTTCATTGAAAAATTACACGTCATAAATTTTTTTAATTAAATTATTTAAATAATGTTCAGGAAGATTATAAGTAGATAGTAAAATATTCACGTATTTTATACTAGTTGGTTTTTCTGACGGCTTTTTAATTCCAATGTATTTTTCTGACAACCTGTAATACAATTAAAAAAAACTTTAGTAAAAATTTATTAACTAATCTTGTAATAATTATACATACATTTTTATGATAATGATAGACAGTAAATTTAAATGATATGGTTTAAATAAAACATTCTTCGATGTTAGATTAAATGTTAATATTATTCGATATAACTGTGACAGTACGTCAACAGTGTCCACTCCAAACAGTTGTAAAATATTTAATACTCTAAAATTAGAATTTTTAAATGAAATAAAATGTATTAATGTAAACAAAATGATATAAAATATAATCATTAATTCACTATTCTAGAAGAATTACTATTATAAATATTTTAAAATTAATAATAAAGTACTTTATTTACATTAGAACTGATAATAGATTATAAATTTTACTTACATTTTATTTAAACAATTAAAAATAATTCTTCTTCTGAGGACAAGTTGTGAATTAAAATCAATTAATGGTAAATGAACAGAAACATCATCTGTATCTCTAATATCTGGCGGATCACTAGAGCTTTCTTCACAATTGTCAATTTCTAGTTTACCTTTAAAAAATGATTTTACCTTGAGCTGTAATTGTTGACTTTGTTTCTTTAATATTTCAAATTCTGGTACAGGTTTTAATTCATTTGGCACAACTGACTTATCAAATTTATTTTCTTCTATTTCCAAGGACTTTATATTTTTACACAATTGCAAATATCTTTTCCCTATTCTCATATCTAAATTTCTATTAAAATTTTCGTAATTTAAACCACTTTTATATTCTGACGTATTATCATCTGGTTGTTTATCTTTCAAAAAAGTCAGCGTTTCAGTAGTAACCCATTCGAAAACACATTTTTCTATATAATGAACTACGTATTCTACACTGATTCCTGCTGGAATTTTTTTAGAAATATTTTTTAAATATTCTTCATTTTTCGTACTTAAAGCTTGCTCTTTGATACTATCATGAATTAAAAATGTACTATCAGAACATTTCATAGGTAAAGGATCGATTAATTTAATTCGTCTTTCTTTAACTGCTTTTAATTTTGCTGTGATTTCCTCTAAAGATTTTTGATTTTTTTTCTTACTCAAAACACACTGATTTGCTGAATTTTTCTTTTTTAATACGTCACTTAATTTAGATGTTTCTGCTGGTAATTTTACAGCTGAAGTTTTTTTAATATTTTCTTGTAATGCCAATTTACTTTCATTACTTTTGACATGAATCACAGTAGAATTCATATTTTGTGAGAATTGATCTTCAATAGTTTTATCCATTTTATTAAAACTGGTATGTTTATCAGTTTCATTTACTTTAGATTTACTTTCATTTATTTCATTAACTTCTTTATTTAAATTTAATTTTGAACTAAGGTCTTCAGATAAATTTTTGTTAAGAAAATAATTTACTGGAACTGGATCATCATTGGTTGCATTTTTAACAATCTTTTTAAGTGACTGTACATCCTCAAATGATTTTAAAGATGAATCAGTATCTACTCGAACAACTCCCAAGTTCACTTCAACTCCAATACATCCACTGTAATAAATAATAATGAACAGAATTATTATAAACTAGTATATACCATGTCAAAATTGACTGAAAAATAGAAAGAAATATAGAAAGAAAAAACTGTTTATTGGTTTTTACAACAGAATATATCTAAACACAAAAAATACCTAAGAACAAAATTATATAATACAGCATTTATATGAGCTGACAAAGTGATTAGAAATGTGGGTTTTTATATATAAGAAAATTATATTATAAAAATATATCACATTTATTATTTCTAGTTTTTTTAATTTTCGATATATATTCAAAAACATACTTCAATACCAAGTATCATACTGATGCACTTGTTTTACTTACAAATATATATATATATATATACACACACACATTAAAGATAATCAAATTAATTTAATACTATATAAAAACACAATCAAATCTTTTACCTCGTTTCAAGTGAAAGTAACTGAAAATGTGGTATCTCTTCTTTATCTCTTAACCACAAAGGGCTTGTTAACATCTGATCTTTTATAAAAATTGCTGCCTTATAACACTGATTACTACAAAAATTCTAAATATATGTTACATTAAACTAAAATTAACTGAAATTTCATACATATTTTTAAAAAAATGGTACCTTCCGTTCATCTATATCATATACTTTGTTTTGTCTCGTAGAAATACTATACTTCTGTTGAGGTATGAATCCTAATTTATTTAAACAAATTGGATAACCACATATTTTACTTATTGCTCGCTCTTCGATGACATCTTGTAAATGACATTGATTAATGAACTTCAACTGAAAAAGGAATGGTTCAGTTTAACAGCTTTTGTTAAAATACACTTTAAATAATCTAATTTTTTACTAAATCGATTGATTTCAAAGTAAAAACTGATTTTAAAGTGGAGGAACAACGATTTTGCAATAAACAATATGAAAAAACAATAAAAAAAGTACCGAACTGATATGCGTTGAGTAGTAAAAAAATGATCTTTATCTCAACAACTACCTTTAAATTGAACAATTACCGGTAAAAACACAAAATAATCACTTGTTCAACACGTTTTGCACAATTTAACAGCGAAAAAGCAACTTTACTGACAACTGTTCAATTTAAAGGCAGTTTTTATTATTTTTCCATATTGTTTATTACAAAATCCTTGTTATTCTGACTTAAAATCACTTTTTACATTAGAATCAATCAATCTGGCAAAAATTAGATTACTTAAAATGCATTTTAACAAAATCCCTTAAACTGAATTACTATTACCCTGAAAAACATTAATTAATATTCATATATACACACACACGTATACATACATATATATTTTTACTTACAGAACAATAGAACCATTCAAGTGGAACTGGATTTTCTATAAGACGTTCAACAATTTGTAAAGCTTTTACATCACATTCTTTTTTCTTAACAATAATTTTTTGGATCTGTTCTTTACTAAAAATTTATTAAAATAAGTATTGTTAAATAAGTTTTTGAACTAATTTATTCCTTTTTTTTGTTATACCTCATGTCAGAAAACTTTGGTACATTCATTCTGACTGATTTTTATTTCTCATACACCTTATATGAAACGTTTTCTTTAAACCTTGATATAAAATAATTAAACTTAAATAAACTTATCCACATAACCATATGTGATTCAATAATTTAAATTAGCTGATGACATTCATACTTAATCATTAATATTTATTATGAATGTATATATTAAGACTCGTACTAATTAACTCCACGAAAAAACTATTTAAAACACGTGAAATTGCCATTACACTTATAAAATAATTTTAATCAAGTTATACTATTATTACATGTCAAATGGAATTGTAATCTATGTCAATAGAATGTGCTGTAGTAATTTTTTTCCCGTGAGTATTTAAACATCGTTTTTCAATGTTCCTACAGTGGATACTGAGTTCATTTTTAATAAATGTGTAAAAAAATGAGAATATTGATTAATGATTTGTATTATTCATTTATACAAGAAGTATACGTTCGTAAATATATTAAAGATTTATTTTTATTTTATTTTTTTTTGTGTTGTGTCGTGTGTAACGAACATTTGTAGAGAATAAATCATGAAATGACAGAAACACGAAGTGTCATAATGAATTTTAAGTTTAAATGAAGTAAAATTCAATATATTTTTAAAAAATGACTGATAATTTAAATTTATATAAATTAAGTTTAATATTTACTATTATTAACAACGGTAAGTCAGTTGGAAGTTTTGTATTAATTATATCAATGATTTTATTAAGAATGTCAAATAATTGCATTAAGAACATATATACTACATATATATATATATATATATATATATAAATATATACATGTATATATATATACATATATATATATATATATATACACACACACGTATGTACATACATACATACATATCTTCCTGTGTGTATTTCAGATATATTGCAAATGGATTAGATATTAAAATTATTATAACAATAAGAATGGAGTCTCCGCCATCGTGTTCAGCGTGGTCTGAAGGATTTTTATTAAGTGAGGATAGTGGTTTGTTATTAACGAGTGGTTCTATTTCTAGTGGTAGTATGAGTGGTGAAAGTCGAAGTGGTCATTTTATACATAACATGGAGGTAACGGTTGTGTTAGGTATGTAGTCCTTGTTTTTTTTTTTCAATATCTTGAACTGTTACAGTCGTTGGAAAGCGATGGTGAAGATAAATCTTTATCTCAAGCGGATTCCTTAGGTGGAATTTCAGATGTGATATGTAGTGAAAATTTCAATACTTTAAAAAAATGCCCGTCTATATGTCCGATTTGGTGTGATCCGACAATCGTAAAGCAACTTAATTCGTTAGAACCGCCTCCGGAGTTTCAAGATAACCCCTTATCATTACCCAAAATGATTTTCAAATATCAATTTTCAATTCCAGTCCATATAGAAAAATTCGCTTCGCAGTTGATGATGAAAATATTAGACGACGCGCTTTTGATATGTTCCAAAATGACATGGTCGATACATTGTTCTCAAGAGTGTCACGGTCACGTAGATAAAAGAAAACACTCGCAAAACAATCCGAAATCTCTTTTAAGGCATCGCCTGTGTTGGACTCCGGAATTAGTACCTTGTAGTCCTTGTCACATAAACCGTCCGAATTCTTATAATTCTTTATCGCCTCGCCTATCGAGTTCACATAATTCTTTGAACGTTCAAAGAACACACAATGAAGACGACTCTAGTTTTATCACTCAAGCCATATCACACGACGTGCTGACCGCAGGCAGCGGAATCAGCGATCTGTATAACGTACCGTTCGACAGTGACATTTATGCCGTTCCCGTCGATGTCGTACGGTCACGTAGCACGCAGTTATCGTCGAAAAGAAATAAACAAGCGAAGTTTCGCAAGAGAAAAAGAAATAATTTAATAGGTTCGCAGGCGGAATTGACCCGACCGACGATACAAACGAAACAGGTTATCGGAGATGATTGTAGTATATCCCGTGTTAGATCGCAGAAGTTTGTTTCCGACGCTTGCGTGAATGGAAAGAGACATAGTGTGCCGAGCAGTTCTATACAACAATCCAAAACCGAACCGATCCATATGACTTTACAAGAAGTAAGACAATACCTTCAAACTTTATATACGAATTCGAGCGATTCGTTTGAAAGTAAAAATAAATCCGATCTGAAGAATCAGGAAACGATTAGAATTATCAATTCAAAGAACGACATCGGTTCGAGATACGAATCTAACAATTCATCGAACACCGGTCGTAAACATAAAAAAAACACATTCGTGATAAACATAAAAAACGTCAAAGTCAAAGATTCTTCTGAAAACGGTAAACAGAAAGTTCCGATAGACGATATCGAAAAACAAATCAGATCGAAGAAACCTTCGACCCGATCGTTTTCATCGAACTTAAAAAAATCCTTATGTAATCTCTTTAGATTTCGACGATTATCGTCACCGGTACATATGAACGTAAAAAAACAAATCGTTTCGAACACAGGACAGTTATTGAAAGAAGATAAAGCAGCATGTGATCAGAGTATAATTGAGACTGATGTACAGAAAGTATCATTACAAAAAAGAGCTTTACCGCCATTACCTACAGATAGTACAGAATACAACCAAGAATTTTTAGAATTAAATGAAAGCGACGAGTGTACAGAACTTTGTATGGATTTTGCATCGAGCATCGAAAAAGTTAAAGACGTAAGCGACAGAATTATTCAATAAAATTTGTTGTATAAACACGTCGAAGTGTATTTATGTATATGTTTTTAGTACGGATGGTATTGGGGTCCCATATCTAGCGAAGCAGCTGAAAAAATATTGTCCAACGAACCAGACGGCTCGTTCATAGTTAGAGATAGTAGCGATGATCATTACATATTTTCGTTAACGTTTAAATTGAACGGATGTGTAAGGCACGTGCGAATAGAACACGATCAAGGTGTGAAATTTTTTATTTTATTTATAGAACACGATCGAAATTCGAAGTCTTTTATCCGTTATCTATATCGTTTTATCTGTTTCGTATCGGATTGTAGGAAACTTCAGTTTCGGTAGTTGTACGAAATTTAAGTCGCATACTATAGTCGAGTTCATCGAAAACGCAGTAGAACATTCACGAAGTGGTCGCTATTTATTTTTTTTACATAGGAGACCGGTGTTAGGGCCTATGAGAGTACAACTAATGCATCCCGTTTCACGTTTCAAACAAATACAAAGTTTGCAACACATGTGCAGGTAATATAAATTGTTTACTAAATCAATATGAAGTACAGTATATTAAATGTTACGGAGTAAGTATGAAAGTAAAGTCGCACAAGTGAAGCTACGTAAGAAATAAAAATCAACTATATATTTGCAGATTTGTGATACTGAAACTCGTGAGACGAGATTTAATTTCAAATTTACCTTTGCCAAAAAGAATGATCGATTATCTGAGTATGAAACATTATTATTCTGAACAGTTTTTAGATTTGGAAGATTCAGAAGGAAATGGAACACATAACGACGAGAAGCTCTCAACATCATG
This sequence comes from Acanthacorydalis orientalis, assembly GCA_034766995.1. NCBI lineage: Eukaryota > Metazoa > Arthropoda > Insecta > Megaloptera > Corydalidae > Acanthacorydalis > Acanthacorydalis orientalis. The sequence goes on from CM068316.1 coordinate 51,146,079, forward strand.
TGCTTAAGTGCAAAGAGTATTTCAAACAATATATAATAGTAATGATGTCAATAGCTTTTTGTGTACTTGAATTTTTTTTCTTATTTATTTTATGGCTATTATATTAAAAAGCAAAATTGATAATAGTATAATATGCAATTGAAATTATTTTAACAATGTGATTATTACTCGGTCTCTTCCTAAACATATTATTGTTTATGAAAATAATGTATTGAAATTTCAATTTTTATTTATTTTTTATTAAAAGTTATTTTTGTTTCATTGAAGTTTCAACACAATATAAATTCACTATAAAAATGTGTATAAAGCCTTTATTGAAATACTTGCTGAAAAAAGTTTTATTTTTATAATTTATTTTATGATTAATGTGTGCAATTTTGTAGATCAATCATTTAACAGACCAAAGTACTATGTGATTTAGATTATATAGCTTTTTTCAATAGAATTTCAGATGTGTACAATTTTAACAAGTGTTATTTTATATTTTAAAATATAAACGATTATAAATTTCTTTACTAGTATTAATCTACTGCTTATTGTTTTCAGTTATTTATGTTGCATGGATGCTGTTTATATTTTTATATATTTGAAAAATTTTAGTCCATGTATAATAAAGTTTTTTTAATTATAATTAAACATCAGTTTTATTTTAAGGTGATTTCATCATTATTTAATGTTCTAATAGTATTCATGAATGAACAGGAAATGTTTTTGACAAGTTTTATATCGCATAAATGGTGATATTTTGTATGTCTTTTTTAATATTAATATGTTTCAGACTCTATTTATTCCTATTTTTATAAAAATTATCTACAAGCTAATGGGAGTATCTAATATGTACTAAGTATTATTAATGAATTTTTTTTAAATAGTTTAATTATCAAGTGGGTTTTACATTCACATATTTTTTGGACTATTTTACAGTTTTGTAGTAATATATATATATATATATATATAAATATATATAAATGAAAACCTGCTTATAAGAGAAAAATTAAAGGTCTGTAAATATTAAAAAATACCTACTAAATTAAAAGCAGTTTTAGATTCAGTTACATGTAATTTAAATAAGTTTTGAAAAAATATACAACCTTTAAAACCACTATAACAACATTAAATATAAATATTAATCACTAACAGATTTAAATCTCAAAGAAAACGTATAATTTATTTAATTCTGCAACATAGCTGGCTTTGCAAAAAAATAAATGAGAAGTAAAAAACTAGTCAAAGACATAACATCTGTTTCCTAAAACACGTACTTGCCCAGCAATGGAATATTTTATTAACAATAATAAATTTAATACATGAAATCTTACTTATGAATTAAGTAGGAATACCTAAAGTTCGTCTAACAATTCTTTCAGCTATCTTATTGAATTCTTCTCTATCTTCTCTCCACATTTTTGCAGCATCTACGTTTGCTCCACTTTCATCATTAGGTTCTAAAACCATTAAATAAAAGTATAAGCAACACTATCGACTACAATGTTCCATATATGTTTTTTAACATAAATTTTCACTGTACTGAACTTGCAAACATTTTTTCAAGCAAAAAAATGTAATGCAACTATGATACAGAATTCACAAAAAGGAGACTGATATAAGAAAGGGCTACTCAATAAAATGAACCAAGTAACTAATATATATGTCTCTTACCTGCTAACATACTAACTACTGATAAAAGTATTTTTTCAACACTTTGGACAGGAGACCATCTTTCAGCACTTGATTCATAACCCATTGGATCATCTCCTGGTGCATGTAAAATTGATATACAAACTCTTCCATCAGCATAAACTACAAAAAATAAATGCATGTGTTTGTAAATGTATGTATATATATATATATATATATATATATATAATATTACTTACTGTTAGGATGAAACATTTCACAAGTGAATTGCATTTTTGGAGGACTTAATGGATAGTCCGGTGGAAATATTAGTTTAGCTGGAAAAACTCCACCTTCAAAGCACGTTCCTTCTGGACCACTAGGAACAGTATCAAGAAGCATGCATATATTTATAAAGGACTTTATGTAAAAGTACATACGTAATTAAGGCTTCCCATTCGAAAAAATTTTCTTCATTAATCGGTCCTGCAATAATACCTTCTGGAGGATTCAATGTCAGTTCTAAAATTTATTAAAAATGATTCTTATTATAAATATGAAGTATATTTAGAATCGCCAAATAGTAAATTTAGGGTAGTTAAAAGTTAAAAATCAGTACTATCCTATATTTGAAAAGAAAGTACATACGCTTATACTCAGCCATAAGTCGTCGAAGGGCAGATCCTGCCATAATTAACTTTTATTACTTATTTCTTAATGTAAATTTTTAAATTTATTCAAGTACTGTACACTTAAACTGAATATATTCGAGTTGGGATACAAAATAATGAATTAGTGTAATTATAGGATAACTTATACAAAAATAATATAGTTGTAATAATTAATCTTTCATTGATATTACATTATTTTGTTTATTTTTATTTATTGTCACCAATGAGTCTAAAAAATATGTTTGAATAAACACATAAATGTACAAACACGTAATACACGATGTAATTCGCAAATAAAATAGTTATTGTTGACAATTAGTAAAGAGAAATAATTCAAAGCGATTATTTTTTTAAAAAGTACATTTTTAACTCGAATGAGTTTTCTTCAACGTCATACTTGATGAGTTTGATACTCATGACATGTGTATTCTACATAAGTTAACATATCTTTGACGCAAGCTATTATTTATGAACATATGGGATACGAAAGTACCAACAACGACCAACCAAATGATTCATAACAAATGTTGGCAACAATGTGTTGAATGGAAACATGCTTGTTCCGGTAAAAACTAAAGCGAATGATTTATAAAACAATTAAAATATTTGAAAGTACGTTATTTTAATTCATTATGTTAGTGTTATTTGAAACTCCAGCGGGATATGCTATATTCAAGGTAAGATAAAAATCTCTTTATTACAAAAAAAATACTTCATTAGTATTTTGTGCCCCAAAAAACACGTGTAGAAATTGTGTTTTATGATAGATTTAATATTTTAGCTTTTAGACGAGAAGAAGCTTGCTGAAACCGACAATTTATACCATGAATTCGAATCTCCAGAATCGGCTAGTAAGATGTATGTAAATTACAAGTTTTGTGTCATTTTCAAAAGTGTTACAAAATAATTTTTTTTCAGTGTAAAATTGAAACATTTTCAAAAGTTCAGCGACACGACAGAGGCATTAGCTGCAACTACTGCTGCTGTAGAAGGGAAATTGGCGAAATCGTTAAAAAAGTTACTAAAAAAGTACGTTTTGAAAGACGTACAAGATCAGTTGCTCGTGGCAGATTCCAAATTAGGATCGGCAATCAAAGAAAAATTGAATCTACAATGTGTTTCCAATACTTCGGTTCAAGAATTGATGCGATGTATACGATCCCAAATGGATAGTTTACTCGCCGGTCTCCCCAAAAAAGAAATGACTGCGATGGCATTAGGTTTAGCTCATTCTCTATCTCGATACAAATTAAAGTTTTCTCCGGATAAAATAGATACGATGATTATTCAAGCGGTGTGTTTACTCGATGACCTCGATAAAGAATTGAATAATTATATAATGCGATGCAGAGAGTGGTACGGGTGGCATTTTCCGGAATTAGGAAAAATTATAATGGATAATATAGCTTTTGTGAAAACAGTTAAATTAATAGGTACAAGAGAGAATACAATCAATACAGATCTGTCCGATGTTTTATCAGAAGAAATCGAAGAAAAAGTGAAAGAGGCAGCAGAAATATCGATGGGAACAGAAATATCCGACGATGATATATTGAATATAAAAAATTTATGCGATCAAGTAATTGATATTTCAAATTACCGCACACAATTATATGAATATTTAAAAGCGAGAATGATGGCGATGGCACCAAATTTAACCGTTTTAGTTGGAGATTTAGTAGGAGCTAGGCTGATTTCTCACGCTGGTTCTTTAATTAATTTAGCAAAACATCCTGCTTCTACGGTTCAAATTTTAGGAGCTGAAAAGGCACTATTTAGAGCACTTAAAACTAAAAAAGACACACCTAAATACGGTTTAATTTATCATTCAGCACTGGTAGGACAATCGAGTACTAAGAATAAAGGGAAAATGTCTCGAATGTTGGCTGCAAAAGCTGCTCTAGCAACGAGATTTGATGCTTTAGGCGAAGAAAATACTTTTGATTTAGGTGCCGAACATAAAGCAAAATTAGAGGCACGATTAAAAATATTAGAAGAAGGAAATTTGCGAAGATTTAGTGGTACAGGAAAGGCAAAAGCAAAGTTTGAAAAATATCACAGTAAAAGGTAAATTCTATTTATATATATTTTTTTTCCTAAGTTATTGACAGCAAGTTCCTCATAAGAGCTGAAATATTGCATTTATGATTTTAAGCTGTCATAGAAAAATCTTTGAATTCTTCACTCAAAATAACAAAAGAAAATTATTTTGATTTTAAATTCAGAACATATTTATTAAAATCATTGTTAATTCTTTCTTATAATTTCGAATAACATATTCAATATATTGTTTTAATTTTTTAGCGAGGTGCGACAATACAAAAGTGCTGCAGATTCGACATTACCACTGACTGGTAAAAGAAAGTTCTCAGAAACTTTAGAAGAAGAAGAAACAAAAGATGTAAAACCACTCGTTGAAGAAATTCCAGAAACTAGTATTGAACCACCAAAAAAGAAAAAGAAGAAGAATAAACATGTCGAAGAAGTTAAACCAATTGAAGAAAAATCAGAAATTAAATCTGAAGTTGAAACTGAAACATTTAAAAAGGAAAAAGTTAAAGAGGAGCCTGAAAACGATGATGCATCTGAGAAAAACGAAGACGCTGATACAAAAGAATTGTTTAGTGAAAAAAAGAAGAAAAAGAAGAAGAAGAAGAAACATTCGTCAGATGAACATTTAGAACCAGAACCTCAAGCTGTAGAAGTAAAAGTAGAGACACCTCCACCTTCGAGTGGCAAAAAGAAAAAGAAATCGAAAGTACAAACTGAATAGCAATCGAACAGTAGTGGAATAAATTAATTTTATATTGATTTGATTTATAATTAATTAATATTGTTTATTAAGACCAGTACTAAATAAATATGGATTTGAGTTGATATATTCAAACTTTTTGTATTTAAGATTTTAAATATATTTTTTTTTATCGTTCTGGAGACATTTTTTTTAATTTTATAGATTCGTTTGTATAAAACAAATCATTATTGTACTAAAAAATTAAAATCTGTAAATATTTAATTTTTCAAATATCCTTAAATGTATGTTGTAGTATTGTATAAACATACAATTCTTTTTAAAATAATGTATTACTGATTTAATTTGTATTAAAACTATTCATTTGAATTTAAAAAAAATATATTCTCAATAATATCACTGCTATATCATTTTTATTTACACGGAAATTATCCTTTTTTTCATTTTTACCAATTCGTTTCAGAAACAATCACATCTAAGTAAATAAAATTGAAATACTTGAGTCTTAAAATAAAACTTATACTTAACTATATTTTTTTAAATATTTTCATACATTTCATTTACAAAGTATATACTTATATATACTAAATTGTAAATAAATGTTGATCTTCAGACCACAGTCATATAGTTTCCTTTACAATACACTATAAAAAATATGAACATTAGAGACGATGTATACAATTAAAAAAATTATACATTCGGTCTGTTCGGTGTGCACTCTTGAACATATTTGTGATTCTCGTCGAATAGTTTAGAGTACGTTTGAAAAAGGAGATTTTTACTCTGAACTTACTCCTGCTTTTTGTTAGAGTAACATTTTAAACAACGTCAAACATATATTTTGGAACTAATCTCCATTTTGAATACGAATTATTGTCCGATAAAAAATTACGAAATTAAATTTACTGATAATTGTCGAACATTGACGAATCTGCTTGAATTTATCAAATTGAACATAAGTGTACAAATAAAATGTTGACAGTAATCATATGATTTACTCGAAGTTGAAAGATAAAACTGAAAGTAAGTTCAGAGTACATATCGAACAGACCTATAAAAAAAATCTTACCAATAAATTCTGATACAGGATCATTTTCACCATCACCTCTCATTGTCCCAGTAATTTCTTCATTTTCCACTAACGGTATAAATAAATGTACAAAATCAGAACTGTATGGTGGTGCAACCACTTCTAACACCTAGAATAATTACTGTATGCACGTGTATGTTTCTATGTATATAATTTACATCAAAACATTTTTTACCTCGGTCACAAAATATCTTATTAAAGATATATCAGTATCATCTTTCTGCCAGCATTGTTTGATATATTTTACAACCGGCACAACACAACCCGCACATAATAAGTTGACCATTCTGTCCAACACCATTTTACGCATTTCGAGCTATGAAAATAAATGTAGTTTTTTCATATACTTAAAATTAACCCAAAAAAATGTTTTTAGACTTACTTTTACACTGACTTATAAATGAATAAAATAATATTCTAAAATAATAAATATTTATAAATACCTGTACTAAAATTTCTAATTCATCTTGTTTAGATTCAAATAACTTTACCAATAATTCTAATACTTTTGGATGTAATAACGGATGACAAGTAACAACTTCGTCGAGTAACGCTAGATGAATCGGACAATGTTCTGTGGATAATTTGAAATAACTCGATTCTGTTACAGTACATTCTACCCATCGTACAATTCCTACAGACACAATTGGAAATCTGTTGAAAACATACATTAAATTCAAAAAGAAATTTTTTAAAGAGGCTTAAACAGTACTCGTGTGTATGTGTATACAATCGAGTCTTTTTATGCGTATCTTTTTAATGCGGTTCTGAAATTATGTGAAACAGGAAGCTCTCGATTTTAAAGTTCCATTAATTGTTGACATTGCACCAGGTCAGCCGCATTTAGAACATCCAAATGTACAGGTAGTGTTTTTTCCACCCAATATAACAAGCATTATTTAGCCATTAAATCAAAGAATAATTGCTACTTTTAAAAATATTACGTTAAGCACACTTATCAATTTATATTGGATAAATTAGATGCGTCACTAACAGCAACTGACATTTGGAAAAAATTCTATTTTAGACTGTTTAAATCATGTTGTATCTACTATTGCTGGAATAAGACCACAAACTTTAAATGCCTGCTGGAAAGCAGTTTTGTCTTTTTTTTGTGCGATTTTTTTATGTGTGGTTTTCTGTGCAATGTATCTACCGCATAAAGAGACTTGACTTTATATATATATATATATAAACAGGCGCACAAATATATATTTACCGTATGCATTGATAGAGAGTACCAAGATCTGCCATAAGTTCTGAAGATCCTTTATTTACATTACAAACTTTATGAACAGTTTCGATCGCTTGGATTGTAGGTTTTAATTCATCTTTATTAATATTTCTTTTTTGTTGTGTGCCTTTCTTTGGAACCACTTCCCAGACACTAGCCGCATATGCCAATAGATAAATATATTTTGGTTTATGTTCTGGATTCAGTTTAACACCAGCCCTGAATAAAGAGTCCACTAATAATTCTAAAACGAAAACCACAATTTTATTTATTAATATTTATTTGAAACATGAAAAGAAGTCAATCTGTTTAGATATATTTCTCAATTAAAATAAAAGAAACATAAATTAGTTTATTCAATTTTTCGTCTGAAACTAACAATTGTTTCGTATTCTTTTTAAGATATTTACCTAAAAATTGCGGTGTTCGAATTAAATCAATCGGCGGAGGATCTGATGCGGAATATATACGAAAGAGAACACTAATATCGGCGGGATTTAAAGTATTTCGACATAACATAGATGAAAGTGCTTGACATGCTTGCGGGTAACTTGCAGCACCGTTCAGTGCCATTGTAATAGGAGTTACATCGTGACGGCTGCAAATAAAGGAATAATTCTATCAAAGTCACATTATATAACAATAAATATCTACAAACTATACTTAAAATAATTTATTTTATAACTTCTTCAAAATATATACCATAATTGTCACACGATACAAATCAAACAAACATATCACTCAAATACATTACTGTAAGAACAAACAAAACTAATTTATATAGCTTACTACTAAAATCATAAATATAAAAAGACTCGTTATAATTAAAACTAAAATTAATTACCATTGCTGTGCACATCGTGTGATTTCCTGCGATAAACGTTTCATACTGCAACCGCCTTTCGCTTCTCTCGCTAAAACCTGTATTAGAACTTGACTATACACGTACGTATGTTGACCGTGACAAACCATTTTCTAAACAAAAACAATCCAACATGATTTTTATAGATACATTCCATTCTTTTATCAACTTACAGCACATTCTTGAATACTGTTATGCCAATCTTCAGTATTATCTAAAAAGCCTGAAATGGCAGTTTTGAGAACTCTCGAGAATACTTCTATCTGTTGCGCAGCTGTCGATATACTTGTAATTTCACCTTGAAATCCAGCATCAGAAATAAGCTACACATATAAATAATAAAGATAATTTAATTTGCAAGCAAAGAAGTACAAGACTAATTCTTGATAAAAAAAAACAATAAGACTGTACATAATTTAAGAAACAACTATAAATTTTAATTTTTGTTTGATTACTTATATGTTTATATAATAAGTAAACACTCATTAACAATGTACAGTAATGTAAACATATCTAAATATATTTATTTACAAATAAAAATTATAATAATTACCTTTATTGTAAAATTAAGCATAAGGCAATCTGGATATTCTTCAGCCAATCTATAAATTAAAGAACGCCACGTGGGATGTTCTATCATTTCAGTTAACCAAGCAGGTGTTTCACCTTCCTCCGTAAAAATAGTATCGGCCTTTTTCGGATCAAATGTCTTTAAAATCATATCTTTTAAATGATTTTCAACCATTGCTTGAACATCAGTCACTTTAACACCTTTTTGGAAACAACGGTATATAAATATAAAAGAATCTTTGTCACATTCAGTTTCTAAGTTATAATTTAAATTGGAAATATAATACTGATTTATCAATGATATTTATACTTTAAATTTAATTCAAAAATTACGAAGTAATTCAAAATTAACTAACCGCCGAGAATAAGCCATTCTGCTAACATGTTTGCTAACTGTGCGGTAGCGTTATAATTTTGTGAAAGCTGTTCTATTACTTGTACCGGATTACCACCTGCTTGAAAATATCTAAAATGTGATTCTCGTGTCAGTTATTAAATATACTCGAACATTAATAAAATAAATGTTAAATTTAAATATTTTAACATTACTATCGAGTCAAATAAAGGAAATTCTAAACATAGTGAAAGTAAAATCAATTGTTAGAAATCTTATCAAGTAATTTAGTATTCTAATTATGACTGAATACTCAAAGAACTAGAAAAACATGTTACAAAGTACCTATCAGTTATATAATTTAATTTTATATTCAAATCCAACATACGTTCAAAGCAAAGATTTTAAATAGAAAAATATACCTTTTCAGTTGTGTAAAAATACCAGGTTCCATTATATAATCCGGAGTAGTAAACTTTTTTGTACATTCTTCGAGAACTTCAGCAGGATTTTCCATTGCTTCTTCTGGTCCATCTGACTAAATTAAATATATATTAAAAATAAAACTTAATTAAAATGATTTTATATACTTTAAATTATTATTACCTCATCGTTAACTATGTCACCAGCCCATCGATCTTCATAATCCTCATCCATTATGAATGAAATTCTTTTCTGTTTACAATTTCCAATTAAATTAATATTATAAAAACATGTATTTCAAGTAAGGGCTCTGATGGTTAATTTTCTTTTCAAAACATAACGCTTAAAAATTATTTCAGTTGTAAAACAATCGAGAATAATAACTACAAATGTATTAAAAAAAATAAGTGTAAAAAATTACGAACGGTGCTGCTATTAATTTTCTTAAATTGATTTCGATAAACAAAAAGAAATTTTAAACTTAAACATAATTATACTTACACAGCTCAAACAATTTATGACAGATGATAGCTGATTTATGTTTAATATATTATCAGTGACACCTAACAGGTGTTTTTTTAAATAACTCAAATAAATGATAACTTATTTTTAAAGATATTTCTGTATTATTCATTAAATAAATAATATTAATCTAAATGCAATTTAAAAACAATTTAAATTTTATAGCCATTAACTTGAAAATACTTTGTATTCTTCGGCAGACAAATGATAATGGAACAATTTTTTTTGCAAATAATTGATATTAAGCATTAAATACTTTTAGTTTTATAAATCGAGTAAATAAGTATATAAACATTTATAAATATACATATAATAATAAAAAAACAAAATTTTAAGAGTAATTCAATGAATCAATGCTGAAATAACATATCAGTTTATATTGCAAGTTTAAAAAAGTATCAAGCATTCAAATATAATTATAACATTAATAAAAAAAGTAATCCGTTTTTATATAAAGTATGATAAATGAATAAATTCGAAATTCACAGTAGATAGTACAGAAAATATTCATTATAGTAATGAAAGTTTACTGAAATTATTTTTTTAGTTTTCCGTACATTTTTTTCTGAAAAAAAATAATTATTTGCTTTTAAATCATAAAAATTTCATATATATCTTTTAAAAAAATATGAAAATTCGTTTTTTTTTTAAAATAAAGTTGTACTTATTTCTATATTAAACTAATCTATCAATCACCAATAAATGAAAATCAGAAAAGCACCCATTTTAAAATTATAATAGATATTCTATATCAGTTATAATTTTAAAATAATCCTTTTCTGATCTTCATTTATTGGTGATTGATAGATTAGTATACATACATATATATATATATATACGTGTATATATATATATATTTATATATATATATATATATATACATATATATATATATATATATATGTATATATATATATATATATATATATATATATATATATATACACACATATATGATTTTATTTTAGAAACAATCGTTGTTTTTAAATAAACCCATACACTTACTTGATCATAAAATATCTATAATAATTTTAAAATAAGTGCCTTTCTGATATTTATTTATTGGTAATTGATAAATTAGTCTAATATAGAAATATAAACGTTCGTTTTTTTTTCAAAAAAAAAAGAAAAACAAATTAAACATATTTCTATATTAGACTAATCTATCAATCATCAATAAATGAAGATCAGAAAGGCACCCATTTTAAAATTATAATAGATATTTTATGACCAAAAATGTGTGTATGGGTTTATTTAAAATAAACGATTGTTTTTAAAATAAAATCATATATGTGTATATATATATATATATATATATATATATCTAATTTATCATTTTATATATTTAATAAGTAAGGGCAACACCTTTAATTATATAATAATAATATATAGTCTTAAGTCACTTAATAAAATGATCAAAAAAAAAAATAACTATCTTACTAGGATATCGTTTTCTTGCAGACATCATTTGAAATTTAAAATGCAATTTGAATTATTCATAAATGTTATGTACACCTGCATTAAAATGTCGCGTTTTACTTTTTTTCAATTCAAGAAGCACACAATTTTTCTACACAGTCGACTATTTTATAGTAATATTAAATCATATAATGAAATCCCAAGTCCATATAAGTGGCCTCTTGTTGGTCATTCATATTTATTTCTTCCTGGAAGTAAGTTATAAATTAATACATATTATTTTTCTTAAATTGTTCAAATTTACTATATGTATATAAAACATCTATGCATATATTATATATATATATATATATATATATATATATATATATATATATATATATATATATATATATATATATATGTATATATATAAATACATACATACACATACACACACATATGTACATATACAAATTCATACATACACACACACAGGAAGCATTCTTAAAATTAAGTTTTGATATATTTTAGTAGGAAAATACATTCCTGATCGATTAACAGAAGCTATTGAAGATTTAAGTGCAGAATTAGGTCCAGTATTCAAGTTAAACTTGAATAATAATGATATTGTCATTACTATTAATGCAGAAGATATCTCGGTAATAACTAGAAACGAAGGAAAGTTTCCTAACAGACCTACTTTTGAAGCCCTTTATATGTATAGACAAAAAGTATTTGGTAGTTCTGGATTAGTTCCAAGCAATGGGGAAGAATGGTATAAGTATAGAAAAGCTATTAATCCCTTGCTGAATTCATCGCTTGTAAAATCATATGCGGAAGAGCATGAGGATGTGGCAAACACATTTATAAATGTTATTAAGAATCAACGAAATTCTGAAGGAGTGGTGAAGAATATTTACAATCTTTTACTAAGATATGCAGTTGAAGGTAAACTTTGAAAAACTTTCAATTTTACATACAAATGATTTTCTATTCAATAAAATTTATTTATTTAAAGAAAAAACTTTTTAAAATGTTATAATCTCTGGTATAAAAAATATATTATTCTTGTCATCTCTCATCTTTTTTGATTCAATAATGTACATGATTTTTTTCAAAACTTGTTCTTCCATCTTGTCGTGACTCTTATATTCTAATTGATATATAAACGAATCAAATATAATCAAAATAATATAAAAACAGAAATTCAATAAACAAACATATAATTGAATATTTTTAAAGCGATTTCTGTTACGTGTCCCGGCGAGCGGTATCATTGTTTAAGTAACGACCGTCGTGCAGAAAAAGTGATATCTGCGAGTATAGATTTTATGGATGGTCTTTATAAGACGCTCATAGGTCCACCGCTATGGAAAATTTTTCGTTCCGAAGGTTATCGAAAATTAGAATCATCTCATTCCATTATTTATAGGTATACATGAGTCGATTATGAATTAATCGAGTTTTACATGACCTGATTTTTAAATTTTAGTGAAATAAAACAGTCTTTGGCTCATAATAAAATTTTGTATGACAAGAATCCTGAAAATATAAAAAACAATCAACTATTTTTATACTCTTTATTCGAAAATAAATCTTTGATTTGGAATGAAATAGTAATGTTAGCATTAGAAACCTTTTTGGGCGGCATCGATGCGACAGCAACTACAATATCACTTACTTTGCATTATCTTTCACACAATACTGACGTACAAGAGAAAGCTAGAGAAGAAGCATTTTCTGATGATTCACTCGAACTGCCTTATTTAAGGTCTTGTGTCAAGGAAACGTTACGAATTTCACCCACAGCAGGAGCACACGGGAGATATTTATCTCAAGACGTTGTTATCGGAGGATATTTAGTACCTTCCGGTGTATGCTTTTAGTATTCTCTTTCAAACAAACATTTTCCGTCGATATATCGAATTTTTTATATAGATGTACTTGAATTTCAGACCTTGATCTCTGCTTTCTTATCAGTGACATCTAAAGATAAAAAGTATTTTAATGATCCGTTGACTTACAAACCAGAGAGATGGTCGAGAGGACAAAAAGCCAATTTAAATCCGTTCGTATCTTTACCATTCGGTCACGGCGCCAGAATGTGTCCAGGTCGTCAGTTCGCTATGCAAGAAATTGTTATAAGTTTACGAAAAGTGAGTTATTGCATAATTCGTTTGTAGTTCTGAAAATGTATCTCTTAGCTAATACAGAATAGCCTATCTTCAAAAATTATATTAATGTAATTATTTTATAAATAAATATTTTTGGAATAGAACTTTATTAAAAAATTAAGTATTGAATTCAAAAGAAATATAAATTTAAATACAAGATATGTTCAAAATTAATTCATTTTTATAAAAGAAACATTTATAACATCTTTCATGAATAGATTAACAATAACAAGAAAAAAAATTATATATTATGTATCATTCGCCATCACAATTTCAATGAATAAAAGATAACTGTAAAATAACTAATAAATATTTATTTCGTAAAAGTATGTTTTTTATACTGTATTATATATATATATATATATGCGTGTTGTGTGACTGAATGATTTGATGAAATTTACTAATAAAAATCTTAAAATATATATGTAAAATGATGTATAAATTGTATCTACTTAAAAAGTTTTATTTTTTATTGTTTTAATTATATCTAATATCTATATGGCACATTTTAATAAAACACAAAATTATCTATACTGTGTATTACGATTATTTTCCATACTTGATGCTATACTATAGTAAAACTCCTTTTCATACTATTTTTGAAGGCACCAGTGAAATACAATTACGAAAATCTATTAGTGTCTATTAATGAAATCATTCTGTATTAGTTAGAATTTTGAAAGTTTACTTTTATGCATTTTTTATTAAGGTAAATTTGTGTGTACGTACATGTTTTACATGTACAATCACATTAATTTTCTAATAACTGTGAAAATATAATTTTATTTCTATATTAAACATTACATATGTAAAAGTAATGTTTATAAAACATATGAAAAGGGTATTATTTAATTTCATTACAATTTTTAATTACATTAAAACCAAAACGATCGAATAACAGAGAATATAAGTGATGTGTATCAAAAAACACACACTTAAACGATACATCTGATAATTATTCAGTTAAAATTTAATTTATAAAAATTAATATTTCTTCCAATTAAGATATGCATATTTGATTTTATATTTTCAATATTTTTTTAAGACTAATTTTAAGTACTTATTCTTAATGTTCATAATATTTTTAGATACTGAAAAATTTTAAACTGAAACCAAGAGGAAATGAAAATATAGGAATGGTATATCGCATGAACCGTATTGCAGACAGATCTATTGATATAGAATTTTTAAATATAAACTTCTAAATATTTATTAATTATATAACATAATAATATGTGAATTTTTCACACCAATCATACTGTTTAATGTATTTACATTACTTATAAATACTTTGTAATATGTTATTATGCATTAAAACTTTTCTTTACAAAAGTAACATGTACTTATTATTCACAATAATATAACTATATATATTGTATATGTGAAGTTAAAAAAAAACTGAAATCAATAAAAAATGTTATATACAAATGCACTTAGCCCTATGTTTTAAGATTAAAATCTTTTTACAGTGAAATTTGGTCAAATGCTTTATTTTTGCATTAGGAATGTGATAAAAATATATTTAACTGGAAATAAAAGTGTTTAATGACAATTAAAAATATGTATGATGTAAACTTTATAAAATGATGTATACAAATATGTACATTTAAAATATATACATATGCATGTGTATATAAAAATACATACCATACAAAAATGTACATAACATATGCGTGTACATACATACACCAGAAAACACACATATACAAACATGCACACACACATGCGCAAGAACACACTAATTTACTTTCTCTTTAATTTTGAATTTTACAAAATTTATTTAAAGTAAAACATACAATAGTACGTTTCTATTAAAAATGAAATGTTTAGGGTAAAATACATACGTACGTATGTACATACATATATACATAATACATACATACATATATATGTATGTATGTATTATATAATGCACTTTAGTGGCATGTGCCTAGAAGCTACAAACAAGAGCATTCTTCAATTAGTAAACTGGATAAGTAAAAGTAAAATGTTAACAAAAGAAAATTAATTACTTTATATAAATTATACTATCATTAAAATGTATATATTTTTTGGTTATAACAGAAATATACTTAATGTACTGAACATCATTTAAGTTAGAATCACACTACGCCACTGATGCATTTATCTTATAATAGTAAAATATTTAATTGAAAATATGAAAAATAAAAATTCATTATATAATAAAAACATTTTTTCTTTGGTATATTCTATAAAATGTAAAATTAAAAAATAAAACTTTGCATTAACAATAGGTCGTACAATAAAACGGATTTGTGTATGTATATACATACATAAAATTAACACATACTTTCACATACGTACACGCATATACACCTGCATCTATACATATATACATACATACATATACATATATATGTATATAATGTGATAACACATTTTTACTACAACCATGAGGGTCGATTTATTACATCAAATGGCTGTCTCATGCCAAGTGCATAACCAGTTCCCAACAATCCCTGGTGAAGTACACCAGAATGTCTTAGAATTTCCTCTTGGTGTCTCTGTATATACTGCTGGTAGAGAGGCGATGCCGGATCGACAAGCGGAGGCGCTCGGTGCGTCGGTATAAAAGGTGTCGTCAATGGAGAATAAGTCGGCCGAGCCTGCGGATGTCCGAGAAAAGGAAAAGGTCCCGACGGGCCTGGCTGAGACGTACGTTGCGTTTCGTCGCTCGACACTTCAGACGGGGCGCCGTGATGAGCGGCAGCCGCAGCTGCCATATAGTAATTAGTGGCTGGATTTCTATAATCATCCAAATATCCACCGTAACCATCTTTATCACCGTATAAACCACCACTCAAATTAAGAGTCGACGGAGCCGGTCCAAAATTAAATGCACTTCCTGGAACCACACTAGCTGTTTTTAATGAAATAGCGGAAGGCTCCGATGTCGATACGTTATTTTTGAGTCCGACGTAAGATTGAAAGCCTTGGTTGTTCGAATTATCGATGACGGAACTATCGGATCCGTGAGTGACGGGGCTGGTCATCTGCGGTTTCGTTTTCCTTTTTCTAGATTTCTTTTCGCTCTGCGTTTGCGACAGGTTCGTCAAAGTCGGTTTGAGAGGAGCTTGCGGTTGTTGTAAAGAACTCGAACGGTAGCCGATCGATAACGTCGTGTTTAATTGATTGTTCGGTTGTGAAAACATAGGTAAGCCGGTCGACACCGAATTCGAGGGATGAATACTAGACGGAATACCTTTTGAATATACCGGTTGACTCGATAACGTTTTGTCTTGATAAAACTGAGTATTGGGAGCTGGCAAACTCGTCAGTAATCTGTCGTCATTAGAGTACCTGTCGACGATATGAGACAGGTTAGCTAAATTACCTCGTAGTCCCAAGGCGGCGTCCATCATTAGAGAAGACGGAGTGTTAAATATCGAAGACACGTCTTCTTTATAATTTGAATTCGATGGATTCACTGTAGTCGTATGCTCCGATCGAAGATTTAATTGATTTTCGTTACTTCTAGGAGTCGGATGGATCAGATCGTTTCTCTGAGATACTGGAATATTCATTTCCATATTTGTCATAGGCTTTTGAGTGTCGCTAATATTAAGCATGCCTAATTCGTTTCGTTGATTCGGTATTCGTAGCTCCGTCGAAGGTAAGTGTAAACTAGAATGATGAAGGTTCACGTCGAGAGGTAAGCCTCTCGTTCCCGAGTAATTCATCTGTTGAGAAGAATCTCCCGATACGGATAAATGCATTTGATGGTTCGGTTGAATGTCCGATGATTTCGTACTGTTCCTAGAAAAATTATCAGAACGACTATACTGTACTTGTGACATATCTATCGTATCGTTGATCATCGTTACGTCGACGTGCCCGTAAGAATCGGAAATTTTAGAATTTCTTTCGTGTTGCAATCTGCTATTCGCGAGACCCATATCGACAGGTACGTTTAAATGACGAGAGCTGTGACGGTCGTATATCGTGTCTGATCCGGTTAAATCTATTGTTTTTATCGACTTCGATATGTTCGACGGTTTCATGTTTTGCACCGAAACGTTAGACGTTCTTTCAGACACACAATACGGAGAACCGATCAATTCCGACGAGGATGGATAAAACGGTTTACTGCTCACGGACACCGGCTTAGCGATCGACACGTCGGGCGCCTTGTCGAACGATTTAGAAGAACGTAAATCGTCGGCGATAGGCGTACGATCTCGAGAATCGTTCGGCCGATGACACACCGACGGATTTTGATCCTTTCCCCGCGACGTGAATAAACTTATGTTAATTGCACTTGTATTCTGTGAATTTTGAACAGACGATGATTCGTGTGTAGACGATTGTGGTAAGTTAATCGAATTTGTACATATTTCCGTATCGCCGCCCATTTCATTATATAACCGTTTCTTGACCGGAAAAACAGCTGTCTGTTGGTTTTGAAATCTATCGGCATCCCTCAACATACTGCCACTCTCGGAACTATTATGAGATTCTATCGGTCGATCTACCGACTTTCTAGATTGATCTACGTTTTCATGATTTTCAGCCGACGAAAGAGATATTTTTTCAAGACATCTTTGTGGCAAATTTTCCATTTTATTAAAATAATACGACTGTTTATTTGAAAAATTCGTATCGTTCACGAGTCTTTCGGATTCAAAATACGATGGATTCTGAATAGCCGATTCGTAGGAAGCCAACGACCGAGACTGAGTGTAAACAGGAGAACGGGGTCGGGTGTATACCGGAGAATGTGAGGGCGACGGACCCGGGTAAGGAGGAGGATTACCGTACTGATAAGTCGAAGTAGAAGGTGTATACACGTGCGATGAATACTGCGGATAAGGTGATCTCGGTTGTTCTCTAGGACTACAGGACTTTTCCGGACTACTTTTAACAGTGTCTTGATAAAATCCTACACGGATCGTTCCGTTTAAAGGAGGATACGATGTTTTTTGCTGATCATCGTTTCTCGGCGATGCCGTGACCGGAGAAGCAGCGGCCGGAGACCTATGCATCGGGGATGGATACGGCGCCGGATACAATCCTAACCTTTCATCGAGGCTCAAGCGAGGGGAATCTAACGGATCGGTCATATCTTGACTGAAAGAAGATCTCTCCGATACCGTACTTCCGGTACTCGCTTTTCTCGTACGAGGAACCGGCTGGCTACCGCCTTGACATACTCCGACCGGGCTCTCGGGATTCAAAGACGTCGTCGGCGACATAATTCGCTGCGTGTCTTCGACAGGTGTCGTTTTTATCTTCGGTTCTTCGTCGACCGCGAACGAACTTTCGGTCGTTTCCGTAATACGTTTACTATCGGCCTCTCCTTCAGGACAGAGATCGTTTTTCTTCTTTATCGTCGTCGCCGATTTCGGAGCACCGAAAGCTTTGATCCAAGCGTTGAAATTTGGCGTAACTTTCGATACGGCTACCTGCTTATTATCTTCGACGGATTCTTTTTCTTTACTTTCTAAAACTTGCTCGGAACATTCATCTAAAACAGGAGAAACGTTTATTTTTGAAACTTCTTCTTGGTTTTCTGTGCAACCTATTTCGTTTTTTTCATCGGAGGCTTGACATTCCTGTTTATCGTTAACAAAATTATGTTGTTGCCCGAAACTGTCTAAAACGGTTCCGAGACTCAATTTCGGTCCGGATTCATCGGTTTTAACGAGTAAAGAATTTTTAGTGTCTTTTGATTTTGAAAGTAAACCGAGCGAAAAAACATTATCTTCATTCTTATTACTCTGTATATTAGATATTAGATTTCCTTTACTTTTTCCGGGTTGCAAACGATCGATGCTTCTCTGAACCTCGCGCCTCCTATGGGCTTTTCTAAAATCTTTATTATTCGATCGTCGTTTTAAGATATCTTTAGCACGATCTTTCGATTTCATCACGGTTGTGGATTTTTCGAGTTTTAAATTTCTTTTAAAGTCATTCTCGACTTTCGCACTCACAAGATCGAATTCTTCTGCGCTTATTATATGAGAGGGCGAATTACTAGCCGAAGCAAATTCTGAATATTTCGGCGTGTCGTCTAACCATTTATTTATATCTTTCAACGTTTGTTCCGTAACGAGTTCCAGAGCTTCGATCGCTACGGTAGATTTGATTCCAGATACTTTTTTCACAGGCTTTTTTTGGTTAAATGATTTTTTCTCTGTGAAAACACTATCTTTAGTATGACTGCTCTCGGTATCAAATTCAAATTCAAATCGAGGCACTTTATCGATTTTAGTTTTCAATTTATCGTCGAATATCATTTCTTCGCTGATCTTCTTTTTACTCGCTTTTTTACTGACTTTCTCATTTTTTTCCTTGTTATTTTGTTTGAGATCAAATGCTTTTGTAAAAGAATCCTTATCCTTAACATGATTAGCATTATTCTGTTTCAGTTTTGCAATAGTATCTTTTAATTTTACATTCCTGTCCTTGATGTCGATCATTTTAGCATTCTCGTCGTCATATTTTTCAACAGGTTTACTTACTCTCTTTTTATTAAACTGCAACTCGGTATCATCAAAAAGACTCGAAGAATTTAATTTCTGCTTTTTATCAAGTTTTTTATTTTTTAAATTGCCACTAGACTCATCGGAAACAACATTAGTGACGTTTTCTTTTACTTTTTTCTTTTTTTGGATTCTCGGTGGCGGTGGACTAGGACTGGAACTCCAACCCTCTCGATCACTTTTACTTCTACTCCGGCTTCTATGAACTACAGGAGACTTAACTTTTTTACAATTTCGCGAATTAGTTCTGGTAGCTTTGTTCTGTTTATTTATAGGCAATGTATCTTTTCTATGTTGTTTTACAATTTCATTTAAATTTGAATCCGATTCTTGAGGGGATGAACTTCGATTTGTTTTCTGGCCTGTATCGATCTGCTTCTGAACTTTAAATTTTAGAGAATCTTCCGAATTAGATATTTCTTTGGAAATGAGCTTAGATTTTTTCTTACTAACAGTTTTATGTTTTTTTGTTTTACGACCATTGACCTTTTTGTTTTTGTCGACTGTATCTTTATCATTTTCAGGAAATTCAACTGAAATTTCATCATCCGATGACGAAATTTGATCTAAGAACCTGAATGTAGCTTTTTCAAATGCCTCTTGTAAATTATCGACCATTTCGGTATATTCTAAAAAATTCGACATAACTTTAAAATATGATACACAAAATTATTCGATTTAAAAAAAGGAAAATTACCATTATCCGAGCCATTATAGAGACGGCAATTATCGACAATCAGTTGAAAATCAGCTTTAAATCGTGAATACGTTAAGTACTCTCCTGCATCTAATTTCTCTTCCATCCGTTGTAAATCCATCGGCTTGCGAATGACGGAATAGTAATTTGGAGCATAATCTTCTTCGACAGGATCGACAAAAGGCCATGCATCATCGTGATTCTTAACATATTCTAATATTTTGTACATTCCTGTCTGTAAATCTTCTGCTGTTTGTCGAAATCTAAAATAAACAAAATATATATTTAAAATATAACTTTAATAAAAAAATAACATACATTTTTACAGAAAAATGTTCCATTTAACATTTTTTTCTTTCTGCTTGCATATAAAAATATTAAAATAACACATTTTGAAATTAAATATTATAATTTTAAACAAACTTGCATGGAAGATAATAAACAACAATTTTTGAACCACAAAAGTTTGTGATAAATTTTTTTGAAAATTGATTCTTTAGTAACGAGCCGCCTTTCAATTTTTAAAATTGTAAAATAATAATAAAAAAAAACAAAGGAAAATGCATTTTATAATTTAATTTTTTTACATAATTACTATATATGTACAGAAATACTTAATTAAATAATTTGGTTTATTTAGTATAACGTATTGTAAATATTTATAGTTTAAATTATATTGTTTTGTGTGTACATTCTTTTTTTAAAGGTTTTACTTTTGTATATGTGTATGTATACATATATATGTATATGTGTATATATATATATGTACATGCATGTAAATGTATCTTTAAAAAAAATATCTGCTTACACTTGAGATGTTTTAAGTTTCTTGTTATAAGTACTTGCAACAGGTTGTATGAGAATTTGACCCGTGGCAGAAGCAAGTGAATTGTTGGTTTGACGTCCAACAGGCATCGCAGGAGATGATACCTGATTTATTTCAGAACCGGAACGTGAACGATGTAAAGCACGCACTTCACGAGCAGATTTCAACGGTGCCGTTTCACTAATGTTCGTAACATTTTCGAGCGGTGCTGTCGTTTCAGGTTCGACTCTCGCTTCTTCCCTCAACTCTCTTAATCTCTGTACTCTGTTCGAAGTGCGTCTCGGTTGCAATTCTAAAAGCCTTTTACGCTGTAATCGTTCTTTCTCTTGGAACAGACGAGGTATTTCCGGCAAAAAATTTTCAGACAATGAACGAAACAGTGCCTTTTCAGATTTACTCGATGAACCTTTAAATTTTGCCGTAAGGTGAGTCCAATCCTGTTCTGTAAAACATACTACTTGCCATACTGACTTTGATTTCGTTTTGTTTTTCTTTGAACTTTTCTCATAGTCCTCTCTATATAAGCGTGTTCCATAGAAATACCAATATGCCGAATTGTTGTCATCATAGCCTAACGGTTCAACTCGTAAACTTTCTGCCTCCAAATTTTTTAAAAGATCTAAAACATCTTCGGCATCTAGTCGGAAATCGCATAAGGTATGCAATATTTCGACCTTAGTACGTAACGGGAGGAACTGAAAATCTATATCGGTATTAAAAGGGTTATATCTACCATGCTCTTGACATTTTTGACGAAATAATCGTCTTAAGAACATCTGATAATTAAACGTAGATATGTCATTGTTTCCGAGACAGCCACATAAAAGTCTTACTATAAGTTCTTGTAACAGAGAACTCCCGGAGTCCTCGGTACCATCGGTTAATAACGCTTCTTCTAATTCCTACGTAAAAAATAAATAAAAACATAATTTTTGAGCTTATCTACAACCACGTTTATAAAAAAAAAACTGTTTTTCATAATATAATTTCTGAATATTACCTCAATGTCAAAGTCAAGAAGGTTAAAAGCTGCTCTGAACAATGAACAAAAATGAGCAATACTGGGAACCTCCCACCATGATTGTATATCTAAAAAAAACACGGGAATATTTTAATTTCAATAATTCATATTTTAATTAATTGTTTACTTCATCACACACCTAAAATGCTAATAAAAGATGGAAACATAACCTATATAATTATAAGTACAAGATTAAAAACGACACTTCAAATGTAACTTGATATTATAGCTACATAATAACAAGGATAAATATGAATTTTCAAATACAATAAATAACAAAGTAACACAGATTCCCAACAAACAATATACTGCGTCTAAAGAATAAAAAATGCCATTCTCTCATTTAAACTACAGAGCCAGCAGATTAACATCCATAACTATATCATAGTCAATTGACATGATACTTTTCATATACAAATAAGTATACTTTTATACGTTCAAATCGTTTCAGTTGATCGGACTAAAGAACAGGATCGTGTAGACAAACAATCTCATTCGGAAATTGAGTATCTCGGATTCAATTATATACACATATATACACACAAACCCACAAGAACGCGACATATATATATATTTATACGCATATGAACGACACATACACAATATACTGGCACATGATTGGTTTGTTCATAATGGGTAGCATTGTAATATAGAATTTATAACATATTCTTAACAAAGTTGTTAATTTAAAATTTAATTGTTTCAACCATTTAATTTTTTATGCAATTTGAAAATATATATTAATATTATATACATAAATCAAAATAAAAACGTTTTTTAAGGTTTTTGCTTGTATTATTTTTGAAAATTTTGAATTTCATCAAATACAATAAAAAAATGTAAACATTAAGCATTGAATTAAGTATGTATTGTGTGTGTGTGCATTTATATATATATATATATATATATATATATATATATATATATATATATATATATATATATATATATATATATATATGTAGGGGCTTCGCCACCACCAGCGAGCGTGACCAGAGGGCGGCGCAAACCGACGCTCATGACGCGGGCTATATAAGCGATAAGATGAGCGTCGAGTAGAATTCCGTCTAGCACGCCTTTCGAACAAACGTCATAGACGTTCCAGCGTTTCAGGTAGATTTAAAACTGGCTAACAACAGTAGCAACAACATGGGAACTGCTCGATGAGTCAGAGCACATAGATGATTGCAAATGCTGT
Source organism: Acanthacorydalis orientalis (assembly GCA_034766995.1). Lineage (NCBI taxonomy): Eukaryota > Metazoa > Arthropoda > Insecta > Megaloptera > Corydalidae > Acanthacorydalis > Acanthacorydalis orientalis. The sequence goes on from CM068316.1 coordinate 51,169,974, forward strand.
TTGAGCTTCTCACAATTAGCTACAAACTACCAAGAGGAATTACGACGCGTACTGACCACGGACGGAATGGGAGAGAGTTTTTAGAGCAGACATAATAAAATGAGGCTCGATAATATCATCCAACGGCACAAAAGCAGCTTTCAAGAGCTTGCGCGAAGTAGTCGCCTCGTTGGTGAGTCGAAAAGCACATCCAAGATTGTCAAATGCTACACCATCTCTTCAACCATGTTCTCCATAAATGAAGGAAGCAGTAGATATGCTAGCCCATCGCAAGAAATAAGCGGCCAGTTCCCCGGAGATGAATAGGCGTCTACATCCACGCCACTATCAGGTGGATACACGAGGCTGGATGAACAAAGTTAAACTTTATCAAATGCAGGAGCGAGCCCAAGCGAAAGCATTTCGATACCGATTCCTGTAACTATTATTTCGAGAGCCTTATACCTCCACGATTCTCGCCCTAGTAATAGATAAGGGACTGATCGCCCGGTGGCAAGTCCCCAAATGTGTGTATATATATATATATATATATATATAAATATACATTTATGTTGGATGTTTGTATGTGTGTACGCATATATGTACACAATAAAAAAAAACTACACGTAAAAAAAGCGCGCACACGCGCACGCGCCCCAGTATTTAGTATTGAAACTTATAAATATTTATATTCAACATAACCTCTACAACTTTTAAATAAGCAAAAAAAAAATTATTTTATAATATAAATAAAGAATTAAATGAAGAACAATCCAAATTAAAAGAAAGCTTCACATTTAAGTAATTGTCTGTGAATTTATATTTTAATGAAATTGACTTGAACTATTATTTCTCGATTGCATAGAGTTGATTACGATAAAATAATTAAAATAGCTAACTATGAATAATACAAAATTAGTAGAATCCACTTTAGAAGATGCTGGAGTACCAGGTCAAAGATACTTGCGTGATAAACTGACTAGTTGTACAGATCCCTTAAAAGCAATTGAAGAATTTCAGGTAGATTTTTGTTGCTTGTAAAGTAAAAACATATTTTTCAAATTGCTCGTTTTAGTTAGAAAATGGAATATTGTTACCTTCTCTACGACCAATGTTACCTCTTTTGGATTTACATGGAGTTAGGCGGCTTGACTTTCATACTTCAGTTTTAGAAGTAGGTATTTGCATGTGTACGTGTACATATGTATACATACATATACAAATATTTATTGGCATTAAAGATAAGAAAAATTGTAATATATAACTTTGTAGGAGTTACGAGATAAGTTGATTTCTCATATAAATGATATAGGTCAAAAAGAGAGCCGCGAGCGAGAGCGTAAATTAAAAGATCTCCTTGCCAAAAGTTTTCCTTTCGTAAGAGTAAAAGCTTTACGTCCTGTAGTGATGTGTATACTTCGAAACACTTCTCAGATAGATGATAAATATTTAAAAGTTTTGGTTCGAGATCGAGAATTATATAATGATACTGATACTGAAGTGAAAAGGCAAATTTGGCGAGACAATCAAGCTTTATTTGGTGATGAAGTGTCACCGTTATTAAGTCAATATATTCGAGAAAAAGATAATACATTGTTTGATCATCAGAATCTTACCAATTTATTTTTTACACCTTCTCCGAAAGTAAGATTTTACATTGTGAAAATGTAGAATTCATAAAATTTAATTTAGACTTATTACAGATTCGTCGGCAAGGAGAAGTTGTTCAAAAATTAGCTCATATGATAGGTACTAGTGTAAAATTATATGATATGGTGCTACAGTTCCTTCGTACATTATTTTTACGTACGAGGAATATTCATTATTGTACTTTAAGAGCAGAATTACTGATGGCCTTACATGATTTGGAAATACAAGATATTATTTCTGTAGATCCTTGCCATAAGTTCACTTGGTGCTTAGACGCATGCATTAGAGAAAAAAACGTCGACATAAAAAGGTCTCGAGAATTACAAGGGTTTTTAGATAGCGTTAAACGTGGACAAGAGCAAGTGCTGGGAGATTTATCAATGACGCTTTGCGATCCGTACGCTATAAATTTCTTAGCTACATCAGCGATAAAAATCCTTCAACATTTAATACACAATGAAAGTTTGCCTCGGGTAATTATATTTCAATTAAATTTAATTTTAAATCCTTATATTTCCTAATAATATATAATTTATCTAGGATAATACAATACTCATTCTTCTATTGCGGATGTTGGCTCTTGGATTAAGTGCTTGGGTTATGATTGATTCTCAAGACTTCAAAGAACCAAAATTAGATAGTCAAATAGTTACAAAATTTCTTCCTGCTTTAATGTCATTAATGGTCGACGATCAAGTTCGAAATTTGCATGCTAAACTTCCTCCCGATGAAAGGGAATCGGCCATTACAGTGATCGAACATTCCGGCTCACCCCCCGACGCTTGCGAAGCATATATTCAAGAAAGCGCAGTAGCAAGTATTTTAATGATGTACTATACGCTTCACGCAACAAGACATAAAGATAGAGTCGGGCTGTTGAGAGTGATGACAATATTAACAAATTGTGCAGACGACAGAGCATACGAAGATCCGTTTTTACATTCTTTAGTTTCGTTATTAATACATATGCAAGATGAATTTGCAACAGAAGACTTCTGTACTGGAATTTTTGATGAATTTTTGTATGCAGGGTTAAACAAAGATAATGTGATACGACATATGTTAAAATTGCTATGGTATATTCACCCAAAAGTATCGGTTAACCGGTTACAAACGTTAGTGAAAGTTTTACAGCCTACAGCACAGCATTCAGAAGTTGTGCATAAATTATATGAAAGTTTAGTAGAAAAAATAGGTAGTCAAAATGAGCCGGTTACAGAATTAATAGAAATGGAACAATTAGATTCTCCTCTTATAAGTGTACCAACTCCTGCACCTTTTCATTGAAATATGTTTGTTCTTAATTTTTTTTGTATGTATGTCTAAGAGATGTGAACATGCATACACAATATACATACATATGTTCATTATTATTTTTCTAATTTGTTATATTTTATTTTAAAAATTTAAGTATTAATAAAAGTACTAATATATCAAAAAATATTTTAATAAAAGTAATTCTAAAATTTGTTTTACATAATTTAAAAAAAATGTCCTAGTAATCATTTTATTTATTTCATAAACGTTTTGATACCGTTGAGTATTACATTTAATTAGATAAACTTTATATGAATATTTCTTTAATACTTTATTCTTTATTAACTATAAGGTGTATTTCTAAAAATCTACTCTCTAATATTGTCTATAAAAAAAGTATTGACTATTACTGTAAATTACCATAAATAATGTAAAATTTATTTCTGAAAAAAAATTTACTTCATATAAGAAAAAGAAAACATTTACAAAACATCAATTATTTTAAAACATTTATAACTTCATTATCTACGAAAAATGAAAAATAAATAAATCTATGTTTTTAATATTCAGAATAAAATAATTTTGTTTTGAATTAAATGGATATTAAAAAAAAAGAAAACAATGATAATACAAAATTTGGTTTTAACGAAGCTATTTATGTCATGGTACCAAAAACTGGATTATGTCTGCATATACTTGGACCGTACTCTTCATATGCTGCTTTTGTATGGCAAACCTGATAAAATTCCGGCTAAAATGAAAACAGTCCCGATATCAGTTCAATGAGAATTACAATACGACCGTAGCGTATATATAAAAGAAACTTACCGTCGACGCTAGCATACTTCCTCCGAACCATACAGCGTATCGCTGCATATGATGTGAAATGACTTGAACGTCGATTGGTTTTGGCTGTGAAATATATTAATATATAATATAAATTTTTATTTAAAATTCTATAATTAAATACCTTAATTCTTCCCCCGCTAAGATTTTCACTAAGCCTTAACCTGGCATCCACTGTACGTTTGATATCTCTTTGTAATCTACGGCCAAAATCTCTGAACATAGTCGAGCCTCCAGAAAGGACTATATTGTTATAAAGCGGTCTTCTAACATCGATCGGGCAGTTTTGAATTACTGTGTCGAGGATTTCAGAAAGCGGAGTTGTAAAATCCGGGTTAGAAAATTCAGGATGAAAGAAAATCTCTGGACCGAGAAATCTTTCATATCCGACATCAACAGTAAACGGTTGTTTCGTAATAGAATTTATTCCTTCATATTTTTTCATCCATTTTAAAGGGTCTGAATCGTACTTTGCGAATTCCTTAGCTATATCCGGGCATATATAACTATATCGCTCTTTTATCGCTTTTGCCGTCTCTAGTGACTGTTCTGGTGGAATTCCAATTTCTCTTTCACGAAGTAGTGACTGAATGAAATAAGTTATATTTCGTCCAGCGATTGGAATGTGTTTGATACAACTACCGATTACGTATCCTTCTGCCTAATATGACAAAAAATTATGAATTTTTTTTTTAAATATAAAATTTATATTTTACAATAACAGTAGGTATTAAATTAGCATATACATATCATAAATAAATAAATATATATAAAACATACCACGGGTATAACATGAGTTACTCCATCTCCACTGTCGACAACAATACCAGTCAATGTCCTTTCATTAATAACTCTGGAAGCCCAACTTGCTGCTAATGCTAATACAGCCTGAACAGCTATGTACAGACCAGGTACATTAAAAGACTCAAACATTATTTCTGCAGTGTATTCCCTATTTTCTGGAGTATTTAATGGAGGTTCAGTCAAAAGAAAATAATGATCTTCTGGTTCTGCTCTTAAATATTTAAATATACACTGTTCCAAAAATCTTTCCATTAAATCCCAATCTTCGACGAGTCCGTGACGTACCGGATACTAATATAACACGAATAAAAATGGTTTTATTATATGCTAATTCAAAATAACCTATTCTTTTATGTAATTTCATTTAATGTTAAAATAAACAATATTTATGCAAATATCAACTACTATGGACTGAAGGGCATTGTACCTTAACTGCATAACCGGTAGCATCGAATGCTTCATCGCCAATAAAAAAATCTAAGTCTTCTACACCTTTCGTTAAGCGTCGACTAGATTGATCACCGACTTTAGCTGATTCTTTTATTGCTATGGCTGATGGTATAATAAATTGTGGTTCTTTATTGGCAGCAAATCCCAGTTTAGTGTACCTGATAACATTACAATAGTTTATTTTTCCAATTCAAAAGTGATACCTACAAATTGAAGTTTGTACATACCCTGTTCCAACGTCAATAACACATGCAGGTAAACGTCCAGCCATTTCAATATTTATTTGTAATAATTTCTTTGCACTGAAAACAATTTATCAAAAAAAATATCATTCAACAATATTTATCTATATGACTGTACATGCACATATATATATGTGCGTGTACTTTTAATAAAATCTCCGCCACACCTTTTACCAAGCAAACATGATAAACTGTCAGAAGTATGACACACAATACATGTTGAATTCTAATATTGGCTACATTGACACAACTGCTAATTTTCTATGCAATTTTAAGCAAAATATAATAATAATGTTTCTGTAGAAAAAAATACAGTTATTAATTTATATTAAATTAAACAGCCATTTTAAAAAAGATTATTTAAATGAAAATAAAAGAAAAGTCTGTTACAAACCACGGATAATATTCAAAAAATTGTTATGTGATTTTTAGTAATTTATATCAGTAATGAATTATTTGAATTGTATGTAATACTTTTATAAAACAAAAAAACGGAGGAGAATTTACAATTGACTTAGTATCGTTTATTTATGAGAAATTAATTTGCGTTTATAACCAATTTTTTAAATGTATTAAAATTTTGTATTAATGAGTGAAAATGTATAGATAAGATATGAATATTTTTGATATATTTGATTTTTTACTTAAAAACAATATAGACATTTTCAAAATTCACTTTTATTGCAAAAATATCAAATATGAACCCATTTTTGAAATTTTCAATTGATTTAAATTACATATTTATTTAAAATGAAAATTTGTGTAATTGTTTTGATATATTTTTTGTATTTAAGTAGAAAATGTGATAAACAAAAATAATTACATGTTACAAATGAAAAATAAACATTATATGAATTTACTGATGACACAATTTACATTTTTTTTATCAAACATTTATTTATAGCTTTTTTTACCAAAATATGCTTTTGATGATTGAAAAAATATAGTCATTACAGTTACCTTCTTGAATTCATTCTAAGTAAACACTATCAGCATATAATTTTAATAAAATCAATTCTTTTATTAAAGCATGAAACAATTTGACACACACACACACACACATATATATATATATATATAAATGTATTTAAAATGATATATCACCTATAAGCCCAATTAAATTTTTAACTTTAAAAACATATTAAGGTTTCAATACAATAAATTATAATAAGATAAACACAACACAGAGTACATGCACTTCATTTTTTATTTTTTTACAAGGAAATAAATTATAAATATAACTTATTTTAAAAATTTGTACAACCTATACATGAACAAATCTCTTTTTCAATACATTGTTTAATTATGGGTAAAATTTGTTTCCGAGTCATTTTAATATTCTTTTGGGAAAATAACTGTAATCCTTGAATGTCACTTAAAACAATTTCTAATTCTAATGATGGTATATTTGCCTCTAACAAACTAGTAACACACAAGTCAGCTAACTGACAATTGTTATTTGTATACACTGCTAAATCTCTTATTACTTCACCATCAACTATAATTAATCCCATAAGAATAATAACTGATGTTTTTTTAATTCCTGTAAATTTATTTAATGCTTCAACTGCATCTTTTCGTTTTACAAAATCTTTAACAAGAATAGGTAAACCAGGGAATGTGATATTTTTTATAGTTTTCAAATCACGAAATAATAATTGCAAAGAAGTCAAAGATGATATATCAGTTCTAGCAGCTACAAGTTCATTGAATAATATACTTCGATTTACATTCATATCACACTTTTTTTCAATAGCTTGAATTATTTCAACGTCTAACGGTTTCGAACGGGCAGCTGAGGTTGAAAAATTCACAGTATCTAAAACAATCGTACCTAGAAGAGGAAATATGACACTGTTTTATAATATATTTTTAGTTTTCATTCTATAAATTGTCATATTAATATTACCGTATAATAATTTTCCTACATTTTGAGAGAGTACATTTGGATTTCGTTTTAAAATTTCTCTAGTGATCAATGTACAACAACAACCTACTAGTTCTATCACACATTTAATATGTGACCAAGTCCATTCAGGGTCTTGTGGTCGATGATCCAAAACTTCGACTACTGAAGACTTCAAATCTAACATATCAGAAGCAAGAACATGGTGATCGACAAGATATAATTTTAACTTTCCTCGTTCTTGTATATTACATAAATCAATTTCATTCCTATAAATGGTAAAAGAATGTAAATTATATTTTTAATTGGATATTTAATTAACATTACTTGAATATTAAATCTTCAAAGGATATATTATTTTTTGTTAAAAAATATGTTACTTCTGTTTTAATTGGAAAGTTATCTTTTGTTACATTTAAAATTGGTAAAACATATTCTTTCTCCTTTAACTGTTTTGATTTTATATTTTCTTCATATAACAGGTATCCGTAGACTAGAGACGATATTGCAGAATCTAAATCACACGATTCATTTCCAATAACAACATGAACTGTATCAAAAGTTGTCAAGTTTTCCTATTAAAATCAAACACAATTTAAAACAATTAATTAAATAGTATTTATAGAATATAATTAACTATATTACTCTCTCTTTAACTTACCAAAGAGTTTTTGGAATCTTTTAGAAAACATTCCATAGTTTATAATTGGATAATTTGATAATGAATTTAGAGGTTAACTGTTTGAAAATTATCAATTCTTAACAGTATAATTATAATTAAGTCAATTTTCTTATAAATGCAATCAATATGATAATTTAATAAATCATTGAATAGATATTTACTCTGAAGTAAATTTATTTAAAATTAAAATCACTTGCATATTTCAAATGAGTTACAGAATATTGGATATTTTAATGATGGGTGTTTGTGTGTTGTATGTATTATGTATATATATATATATATTTGCATGCATAAAATGAAAAATACATATTATTTTTAAAATATTACATTGTAATAAAATTTCCAATTCTAATTATAAAAAAAGTAATTACAAGAGCAATTGTAATTGTTTTTATATCCGCGTTCCCATTAATGTGTTACCCTGTTTGTCCATTTGGATCAACTGTTCTTTACTACAAGTTTTAGCACAAGTGCCATTTTCAGGTAGATATTGAACACTTTAACGTATACCTACGGATGGCACTCATATTGAAAATAGCATTAGTGAACATAGATGTTTCAAATGGATGAAGAACAACATTACCACAGCACTGAAAACTTTCTTAACACATATGTTAAATGAAAAACTATGTTAAATATTGCAATTGTATTGGTGCTTTTAGTTAAAAAATATTACAAAAAAATAGTACATGCCAGATAGATTTGAGCTTACATATTTATTTTTAATTAAAATTGCTGATTATATTTTTATAATAAAAAAATTAGTGGTTCATATATTTAACAGTAACATTTTTTATTTTTTTTAAAAAAAGAAATTCACAAATAAAATCTTATGCTCAAAAATGTATTCAGCTGCAGAAATTATCATAATAAATAAATCTCATTTAATTAAAAATAAAGTATAAAAATTAGAATATAAAATACAACATATAAATAAATATGAAGAAAAAAATGTACAATATATATTTATATATACATTCTGATTAATGTTAAATTTTCTAAAATGTGTCTACGTTACAGCATCAATTTTAAAGATTCTATAGCTGTTTCTAATCTTGCTATTTCTTTGATAGTCTGTGAAAATTTGTCATCGTTCATCGTTCTTACTTCAACTGGAACTTTTGTTAAATAATCTGCAGATGACATCGACTGATTCAGTTTACTTTTAGTATTATTTAAGAGTTCTTGTTTCTTCTGAAGTTTTTCGAGTTCTTTAAGAGGATCTATCAAACCTTTAAGTAATAAATGAACAATGCATTTATCAGATACAGTAATAAGAGCACATCCTTCTGGCGCTGTTTCATTTATAAAGATTATAGAATATGACAATGTCGACAAAGCGGATTCATATTTTTTTACTAAAGATGTAGTGGTCGTATCAGAACATTGTAAATACACTGTAATATAAATAAATGTATTACAATTGATTCGATCCTTTCAAACAAATATACAAAAATCAAAATTAACTAAAACACATACCATCGGTTTTGGTCTTATTCGGCAACGTATAATCAGATCGAGTAGATCGTATAACATGTATAATTTTTTGTATAAAATCAAATTCAGCTTCAATTTCTTCAGATCTGTAGTCGTATTTACTTAGTTCTGGATACTGAGCTACAGAAATGCTCGGAACAATATCAACATCTAGCCGTGGTAATCTTTGAAACAGTTCTTCAGTTAAAAACGGCATAAAAGGTGATAATAAACGAAGACCTACTTCTAAGCATGTGAAAAGAATATTTTTCGCAGTAGATTGTGTAGTGTTATTATCTTTATTTTGGAACACAGGTTTCAAATATTCCTAAAAAAAGTTTGTGTTATAACAATAACATTAGATTTATAATTTGTGTGGTTTGTTAGGGTTTCACTCACCAAATAAACATCACAAAGGTCATAAAGCCACAAATTGTAACATGCTGTAGTTACAGTATTAAAATCATATTTTTCAAATCCTGTATTGCAAATTTCAACAGCATACGATAGCCTGCTCAACATCCACAAATCCATAGCACTTTCATTTCCATAAAATTTATTTTTTGATACTTCGTACTTAAAATTATCAGCTAAATACATCAGTGCAAATCTAGAAGCATTCCATATTTTATTACAGAAGAACCTGTATCCTTGTACTCTCAGTATATCCAAATTTATATCACGCCCTTGTGTCATGGCACACAGAGCAAAACGAAGTGCATCGGTTCCACATTCTGGAATACCATCCGGATAATCCTGTTTCTGACCTTGAATAGCTTTATCGATTTCTTTAGGATCGAGATTGCTATTGTGCAACTGATTGTGGAGATTTTCGAGTGTAATACCATAAATCACATCCATCGGGTCGATAACATTACCGAGCGATTTACTCATCTTTCTGCCATGGGCATCCCTCACCATCGGATGTAAAAATACTTCTTTGAAAGGAAGTCTACCCAATAGTTTTTGTCCGAAAAACACCATTCTAGCAACCCAGAAAAACAAGATGTCATGCCCTGTTTCAAGTAACTGGCCAGGATAAAATGCTTTCAGATCATCAGTTTCATCAGGCCATCCGAAAATAGAGAATGGAAAGAGGCCAGATGAAAACCATGTATCTAAGACATCTTCATCCTGTTTCAAATTGATTTTTGAAGCAGCAACATTGAATTTTTTTGCTGCCTTTTCCTTTGCTTCTTGTTCAGTTCTTCCTGACACCCAGTAATCACTTTCAGTCAACTGAAATATTTTTATAGATTCAAATACATTTTACCTACATTTTTAAAAATTACAATTCGTATAGTTAAAGTTTTCGTGTACCTTTATTAAATCACTTACTTTTTCATTACAAAACAAAGAATCGTTAACAGTGACAAAATATGCAGGAATCCTATGTCCCCACCATAACTGCCTTGAAATACACCAATCTCGTATACCGTCCATCCAGTGAAACCATGTTTTTACATACATTTCTGGTATAATTTTTAATTCGCCGGATTTCACTGCCTCTACAGCATTTTTTGCCATATCATCACATTTCAAATACCATTGAGGTTTAATTAATGGTTCAATTATGTCTTTAGAACGAGTACAAATTGGAACTACCATTGGATTATTCTTTACATCTCTATATAAGTTCTTATCCTTCAGAGCTTGAAGTAAATGTTTACGGCATTTAAAGCGTTTCATACCCTGTTTAAAAAAAAAAAACAAACTATAAAATAGTAATTTTGTTTTCGTAAATGATTGTTATCATGTGTGTGTGTATATATATATATATATATACACATAAACATAAAATATTAATATATAACATTTTTTAAAATGGCACAAAATAGTTACAATTTTATTTTTAAAATAATAATCAAAATTTGATTATACTTACAGTAAAAACTCCATAATCTCCTTGAATATTCCCATCATCAGTAAAAATAGTAATAAATGGAAGATTATGCCTAACACCGACTTCATAGTCGTTTGGATCGTGAGCCGGTGTTATTTTTACTGCACCTGTACCGAATTCACGTTCTACAAATTCGTCGCATACAATCGGAATCTTTCGATCGCAAAACGGATGCGTAACGAATTTCCCATGCAAATGTTTGTAGCGTTCGTCTTCCGGATGTACGGCGACGGCAGTATCGCCCAACATGGTTTCAACACGAGTTGTAGCGACAACGATTTCTTCATCGCTATCACAGATTTTATAAGCGAAAGAAACGAGTACACCGAATTCAACTTTCTCGTCATATCCAGGAACGTTCAAGAACGTACGACCTGATAATTCTACTTTATCGACTTCGATATCAGATATAGCAGACTTCAACGTGCACGACCAATTGACTAATCTGTTATTACGATAAATACTTCCGTCGTCGTGTAAACGAACAAATGCTTCGGTCACTGCTCGGCACATTTTTGGATCCATCGTGAAACACGCACGATCCCAATCAAAAGAAGATCCTAATTTCTTAAGTTGGTAATAAATTTGATTGCCTTTCCTGTAAAAGATATTTATATATACACACATTCCATCAATCAAGAGAGTAAAAAAATTGAATCATCGTGGAAAGATGATGTAATAACTATGAAACATTGCTTGTATTTACAATCAATAAAATTCATTTAATTATTTTATGAAATATATGTTATGAAAGTGCACTTACTCATTTTTCCATTCCCATACTTTTTCTATAAACTTTTCCCTTCCAATTTCATGTCTTGTTTTTTTTTCTTCTCTCCAAATTTTTTTTTCTACTACAACTTGTGTAGCGATACCAGCATGATCACATCCAGGATTCCATAGTGACATGTGACCTTTCATTCGATGCCAGCGTGTGATTGCATCTTCGACAGCGTTTGTTAACGCGTGACCCAAATGTAAAGAACCTGTTACGTTAGGTGGAGGAATCACCATTACGAAACGGTTTTCTTGATTTAATATTGATTTTCGCTGAAAAATATAACTTTTATTAGTAGAAGCATAATAAAACAACTAGATTAAAAACATACACTTACAATATATGAAATTATTTTTATTCCTATCTAATTAATTTACATATGATAATTGTATCGAGAATTAGAATGAATACATATCTGAATAATAACGAATAGTTTAATTACAAATACTAAGTTACTACTGAATGCTTTTTACCCCATATTCTGGTTTGAAAAATCCTTGCTTTTCCCACCAACTATACCAAGCTGCCTCGACATATTTAGGACTATAAGCGACTGGCATCGGGCAAGACGTGTCTTTTTTATCTCCATCTGCCGTTGGTATAGTATATTCAGCACTTTCTTTAACGTCTTTCTTTTTATCTTTTTTCTATTATAAAAGTTATTAATTAAAAGGGCATAATATACATATGGTGCAATGATTATACCTCAACTTTTTCCTTAGGAATTGTGGTGCTCTGTTTTTCTAATTTCTGTTTCAACTTATCTAACTTTGCTTGTTTTTTAGCTTCTTTCTCCAGCTGCTTAGCAGTTTTTGGCGGAGGTTCACTCATATTTAAATTTTGGGTATCTGCCATCGTAGTCAAAGTGAAAAGTCTCAACCTAACTTCGAACGACGTGCTCTCTTGACTGCAAATATAGAAAGAGGGAGACAAAGATATACTAAAAAAGAGATGAATATGTACTGCAAAAAAGTGCCTTCGTGGTGTAATTTTTTAAAATATTACGTTACACGTCATTATGACTGAAATAATTAGATTAAAATGATCGAATCAAACAATGTTTGTAAGTGTGATTCGATCATATTTCAGAGCATTACTGGTTCGATGAAAGTAAATAATTAAGAATATTTTCAGTTTGAGCAGTTTATTTTTTTAGAATTTCATTAAACCACTTAATACAAATATAATATAGTATTTAAATATAATTATTTAAATACTGCATACATTTACATAATATTATATAACATTTGCGTTTGAATATATTTATGTAATCATATTTATGAAAAGTACATTTATAATTTACTTTTTTAACCTATTGTTTATTGAAGAAATTAAAATACGAAAATGGAACAATGTAATTTTTAATATGAAAAACATCAACATTTGAAAATACAAGAAAGAAATTTGAAATTTTTTAACTGTAAATTTTAGTTTTTTTTTTATTTTTGATATGGAAGTCCCATAAAGTGAATGGGTAATCGTTATTAATATCAATTTTTGTTTATTAAACAAAACTGTATAAAAATTATTTTTTTTAAAGAATGCTAATATATGCATAAATAAAAATCATATAAATGTGTTAATTAAAAATACTACTTGTTCTGAATGATTTCTGCATGCTCGTTTAGAATATTTTCTTTATACATTTATCATACATAAAAACACTGTAATTCTATATTTTTTAATAAATTGTTTTAAATGACTTGTAACTTAAGAGATCACATATTTCAGTGTTTAAATAATAGTTTATTAATTGCATCAATTATTCAGTTAAAAGTGTTTTATAGAAAAAACATTTAGTAAAAAAATTCATTTAGCATACTAATTTATTATGTTATAAAAATATTATAAAATAAATACCTTTTCTAACAAAAATGTTTTATTTTTAAAAATATGTAAGTTGTCCAATAAAATTTATATACTTACCTTTTAATGTATCAATAAATCAAAATGATTGTTAGGATAGTAAGGAGATATCAATATGCAAATAAGCTTTTTTTGAAATTTACATTTTGTTTTGTTGTAATAAACGTTTGTTAAATATTCTATAACATTAATAACGCTTAAAATTATAATTAAAATACTATAATTGTAAAAATATAATTCACTATAAGAAAGTAAATAAGATAATGACAATGAATTGTCTGAAAATTAAAATCAATCATAAGTTTAAGATTTTTTCTGTAGCAATATGATTTCTTATTTTTTTTTTACTGAACACTGTTAGACTGGTTTTAAATTTTCTTCATTATAAAAATGTTAAAACTATTTAGTCACATTTTATATATGTACATGTGGTATATGTAAATGTGTATGTATGTATATATATACATATATATATATATATATATATACACACACACACACATATATATATATATATGAACCACATTTCTTTTTGGGAAATATCAATTAAATATATAATAATATTTGTAACTTGCAATTTCCTGATTGTATTTATATTTAAAATAATTTACGAAAGAATTACATCTAGTACATATTATAAAAACATTTTTTTTAGAAAAATAATCCTCTCATCCTACGACCCATACCTTGACGATCATACAGAATATTGAACTTATTCACAAATTGATTTATATCATTACAACCCTTAGTGATTGTTCCTAGATAAGTCATTAGACCGACATCATTGCATTGATTATAGAAATCTTGTCTGAATCTTTCACTTTGAATTACAGGTAATCGATGACTTAATGCATACGCTTCACGTAGTACTTCATGGTTTGATTTCAATTCCTCGGATGCTACTGCTTGCATGTAAGCTAACACAAGTTTCACACGGGAATGTAACATTTTTATAGCACTATGCTGTGCAGTTAAATGTTCTGCGACGAGTGAACTTTCTCCTGCATCGTTCGATGACATTCTCGCAACGTGATCTACACCGATACGTTCGGCTTCTTCTGTAGCAAGCGTGTAGGATAGAGATATAAATAACATAGTGGCTTCACCGCCGACTAAATCGATCACAGATTCGTATAGCATCACGGGTAACTGGTCGCCATTTCGAGATAACGGATTTAGTTTCATTAAAACAGGACATTCATTTATTTCACAGATTTGTTTATGTATTTTGATATCACAATCATTAGGTGTATCACCGGTTGTATACCATCCCAAAAAATCCATGTCACTGAAGACCTGTTTAAATTGTTCCTCTTTAGTATTATAATAATCTCGATCAATTATAACATTTCCTTCGATGATACTAAATAACAATTCAAATGAATTCATTATTTCTATATTTCGACCCTTCTGTTTTCCTATTAAAGCTCCAATTACTCTTTGTATTGACCCTTTCTGAGCTCTAAGCCTAGTCCAATGCTCAGATACATTCATTACAACTAGAGGATGTAAAGATACTGTAACCGATCCAGTTAACCCAGAAGATGCCATTACACTTTTGGATTCTTGACTTGTAGATTCATTGACAGACATCGGAATTTCAACTTCCATATCTAACTCTTCAGCAGCACTCATGTTTATTAATCTGAAAGATTGATTATAAGTAATATATAAATTGTATACAATTACATTTATATATATATATACACACATACATCATACATATATACATGCATACATACACACATACGTACTTATTTTACGTTTTGAGAAGAATACGCCAATAGAATACTTGTAATTATTGGTTTATTTTATATAAAACCAAATCTAGAAAATACACAAACATAAATAACTTCTAGCACAAAACTTTTTATTGAAATTTTCTTTAATAATATTTAGTGCAATTTCATTTTAAGATATTTAAAAACACTATTGTATTTCAGCATTGACAGTTTTGTTACTAGCTTAACTGAAGTAGCAACTTGCATTTTTCGAAGTACAAGTCATTGTCATTCAAAATCAACGAAATGACTGAATTATTATCAGAAACAAACGTTGTTCAGGATTACAAGATTCCAAAACAAGCATATTTTAATCCGTATACAGATAATGGAGGGTAAAAATATTTTCTTACTTATAAGCATGGTTATTAAACTTTTTAGTTGTACTTATGTTCTACTTTTGTAAATCTCTAGTAGTAAAGCACCTTTAAATTAATACATATGTGTTTAATTTAAAATTGATTTTAATAACATAAATAGTAATTTAAGGTAACTAAAGAGAAAATACTTTACAGAACTATCGTCGCAATTGGTGGTGAAGATTATGTAGTAATTGGTGCAGACACTAGATTAAGTTCTGGATTTTCAATTTACACACGTGATCAAGATAAACTTTTTCGTCTTTCGGAAAAAACCGTTCTCGGATGTGCTGGCTGTTGGGGCGATGCCTTAACATTAACTCGCATATTAGCAGCTCGAACACAGATGTACGAACATGATCATAACAAGTCTATGTCTACACCAGCTATTGCCCAGATGCTCTCAACGATTCTGTATTATAAACGCTTCTTTCCATATTATGTATCTAATATATTAGCTGGTTTGGATAATGAAGGGAAAGGATGTGTATATAGTTATGATCCTATTGGTCATTGTGAAAAAGCCACTTATAGAGCCGGTGGTTCATCAGGAGCATTGATTCAACCTTTGTTAGATAATCAAATAGGTTTAAAGAACATGCAGTATGTCACTCCAAGCCCTTTATCTAAAAGTAAAGCACTAGCAATTTTGAAAGACACATTTATATCAGCTGCTGAACGTGACATATACACTGGCGATAGAGTTATTATAAAAATAATAAGTAAAGATTCACCGATAGAGGAGCTCACATTTCCGTTACGGCAAGATTAAAACAAGTGTTTTTTTTTGGCTAACTTTTTATTATTAAAATTGATTACAACCATTAAACTTTTTTTGTAAATCAAATATAAGAAAACATTATGAAATAAATACAAATTTGAATGTAATGTGTTCATAACAAATATCCTAAATTACCCACATTCATCTTTTTCCAAAATAATAATTGCCCCTCGGAGATTTCTACTTTTTCGCTCCGGGGGGCACTAATGGTTGGCCACGGTCCTTTCCTCTTAATTTGAGTCCAATTACCTTCTCAATTTTTCCAATGACCATGTTATTAGGAATGCCTCTTCCTGCTTCATAATCAGTTATTACTTGAGGCTTTTCATTTATTTTCTACGTGAAAGTAATAATTCATTCGAATTAATTTTTGCATGATAAAACATTTTTTAAATATATGTAATAGATTTGTATGATCAACGGTAAAGAATACTAAATCTATATGTGAAATGTATGTAGTTATTATATAATTATTTTATAATGCAAATTCTCATTTTAACATATCTCACTAATGTCAAAATTAAACTGAATATATGCAATTATTATGATAAAAATGTATACATCATACCCCAAATACATTTATGTATAGAAATTTAATTAGTAAAATACATTTCCAAATAAATCAATTTTTAATATTTATATGAATAGAGCACACTTTTTTATTATTAAAAAATGCAGATCAAATCAACTGTATTTTTTGTGTTATCTATAGTTAAAATTATATATAATTTCACTATACGAAAAATATACCTAAAAAAATATACACTATATTATTAAATAACGAACAATTTTAACAAATATAAGTGTCGAAAAATTATTTTATTCAAAAATCTTTTTTTAATTTTACATTTTCATTGTGCACTACACTAAATATTTTTTTAATTTAAAAAAATACTTTTTTAATCAAAAAATTTTTACAAATATATAACAAACTGCATGCTATTAGTATTTGTTTTATAAAAAGAACAGAAAATTTCCATCAACAAAATCAACAGTATGTGATATTAGAAACTTTTGAATATTAAGAAATTAAAATACTACTTACTGTAGCCAAATCTTTTTGACTCAAACCTTTAGCTTGACGGCCTTGTTGGATTAGTTTTCCAAGATCAAGAGATATCTTTTCATGCTTCAATTCTTCAGTTTCACGATCTAACTTTGCTGTATTTTTAGTTGTCACATGTTGTTTATTACTACCAGCTCCCCCTATACAATATATATATATATATAGGAATATAAATAAATTCTCTCTGGGAAAAATAAACTTTTTTTTACTGTCAGATAGTTTTGCATACATATTAGTATTAATATTTATTTCTTCAATACACCAAAATCATACAGTTATTTCAATATACACCACACATAAGAGAATTATATGTTTAAAAAAATTTGGTTAAATAAATGATTGTTTTATAAATATGTAAAAAGGTAATTTAAAAAAATGATGTAATTATTTAGTTACACACATTCAAATAAATTTATATATATATATATATATATATATATATATATATATATATACATATGCATATAAATAGAAATCAAATATTAAAAAAACATTCTTTCATGATAAAAAATACTTCAATTTATATCAATACTTATAAAGTAGTATATAAAAATATTTTTTTAAAGTAAACAAGAGGCAATTCTAAAAAAGGAACAAGTTTTCTGACATATAATAATCATAAAAAATCTAATTATTAAAGCATTCATTGAGGTAGATTATTTTGAACAAAAATGAACAAATGGTTTAATGTACGTGATAAATTAAAATGTTATATATTTATCAAACATACATTTCTGTTGGGTCTCAATTGCGATTCCTTTTCGTCGTGCCGCATTGACTGCTGCTTCAGTTTTCATTAGTGAAGCTTTTGGAGCTTTCTTTCGCAAGACAGTTACAGTATCCCAATCAGACATTTTCGTAGTACACGTTTTTATTGATGAATATTAATTGTACTGACAGTTATTTCACAACAGTCGTCAAGAACAACTGGTGTCCCGATAAAAATATAGTGCTCTATCTCCCTAATATCATGTTTCAATAGTACCAGCATGAAAAAAGGTATTAGTACTGCTGAGTAAATTTAATTTTGTACATCGTTCAAAAGATTATTTGCCAAAATGTTGAGTTTAATTAACACTGATAATTTTTTGTTTTCCACACTTTTAGTAATCGTAGAATGGGTCATTTTATCAATGATAATTGATATCGGAATAATATTGCGCAATAAATTTAACAACGCGTAATTTGTAAATTTAACAGAGGCGGATTAAACAATTTAACTTGTATGAAATAGGCCTGATACTTGATTTCATTTAGACATATATATGCAATTACAATTTTAAACGTCGAGAAAAGTGTGATTAACATATTACCTACTTACAAAATTATTTATTTCACTGAATAACTAGATAATTTTAAATATATTTTTTGTGAATTTTTTCATACTGAAATATAAAACATAATAGTGATAAATGATACTTATTAGATGTACAAATTAATTCAGTGCCTTTTTTTATAGAAAATGAAAGTTTATGGAAAAATGGGATATATTTTTATTTTTAAAATATATCCCATTACTTTGTACAACCTTACGCCATCTGTCAGATAACTGACGAATCACTTGTCGGAAAATGATGGTGGCTTTGGTCAACGAAGGTATAATGCATTTTCGGACCTATACCACTGTTTTAGCATTTTTTGTCACACCTTTCGAATAAGCTAAACAAATCATAACTGCGGCCTGGCAGCATTTTTTTCAGCTGGGCTGCGAAAAGCATGCGATGCCTAATTCTAAAATACCGCTTTCATGGTCACTAGTTTTGTGAGGTTATGTCAACTGTTTGCCCACCATCAGGGTCAATCAGTAAAGATAGTTGTAAGTTTTTAATGTTCAAATTGTAACTCCAAAATGACAAGCAAATATTTTAATTTAAAATGCTTAACTGATTAAATTTAAAGGCATAGTATTAATGTTTACATCAAACATTTTTAAATATGTAATTTAGTAAACCATATATTACATTATTCTCCGTAATATTTAGATACACCAATACCAATTTAGGTAAATCTACATTCAAAACAAAAAAATATTTATGTATTTCGTGTATTTCACAATTTTGTTAACATATACAGTACAGTTACAATGTTTCTAATATAATTAATATTGAGACCATTATTATATCGTGACATATTTATGTAACACTACATCGATTGATAAAATCTTAAAAGTATTAACTTATAAGATTATTTTCCTTAATAAAATATAAAAGAAAAATGGGAACTACTTCAATAAAATAAATTGAAGTAAAAAAAATAGTAAATTTATTGTGCTTTTCCTCCTCGTGCTTTTCCACGAGGAGCTGGATTTCTTAAAGAACGTGCCCTTGTACGAGGCGATGTACTCGTAGCTTCTTTTTTCATTTCGTCGGCAGAGACCTCATCGGTATTTTCTGCAACTTCTTCTTTTGTCTCATTTTGGATGAGATTTTCTTCAGACTTAACATTTTTATCGGAACTAGGTTCTTCATTCGAATTCTGCACTTCTGAAGTTTCATTTTCAGATTCACTGTGTTCGTTTTCTGCTTTTGTAGGATCGTACATTTCGTTTCCAACATCTTCTTGAGTTACATTCTCTTCGACAGTGTCATCCATAGGCACATCAGTTTCCTCGGAAGCTACTTTACGACGTTTCCAATTTCCTTCATTGTCATCATTTTGTTCAGTAGATACTGGTCTTTTTTCAGCTTTTCCTTTATTTTTTTCTTTAATTAAATAGTCAACAAATGCATTGTAATGTTTCGCAGAGCTCAAATGAGCTTTCATACTATTTTCTGATATCAAAAATAAGTTACACAGTTTACACTGATGACCTGTAACAGATTCTACAAAACTTGCCCCAAACTGAAGTTTTTTTGAATAATGCGGTAAACGGTGTTCTAAATCTGCTAAGTTCATGTCTTCTGATATATCAAATATGATATTCTTATTGATTGTTTCTTCACATTCTTCATCTTCATCTTCAGGCATATCAGGTCCCAAGTCAATTTCTTCATTCTCAATTGGAATGGCATCTATAATTATTAAACATGTTTGTTTGATTTTACATATTTCGCCTATCTATGTTTGAATATAAAAATATATACACATAAAAAAAAAAACTTAAAAATGTATATACCTTCATTTCCTTCCTTCTTTTTGTTCCAATTTTCCAATCTAACTCTCATGTGAGACGGTGATAATCGATGATGTTCAAATTCAATTCTGGTTTGAAATTCCTTTTGGCATTCAGTACACCGAGGATGTATAAAATATTTTAATTTTTGATGCCCTTGGCTCTTTCTATGGGCGTTCAATTTTCCGATGAAATTCAAATCACACATGTTACAATGCGATTCCATGTTCATACTGACGTGTTTTCCAAGTCTCTTCAGACGATTCATTTCAATCCATTTCTTTTCTTCGGCGAGACGCATGCTTTCTCGCATCATGTCAGCTTTTATTTTACAGCTCTCTTCATAACTATCTAACATTTCTTGATGTGCTTTTCCTCGTATATGTTTCTCAAACGATTCAACATCCCACATACGTTTTTGACAAATGGAACACCTTAACATACTGGTAGGAATTCCTGCATACCTATCATCAGCATTATCATCTTTTGCTTGATTACTCTTAGAATCTTCTTCAACATCATTATTTTCTGATGTTTCCATTTCTTCTTTTACACCATCATCTTCATCTGTTTTTTTAACTTCTCCTGCATTACTCTCTTCATTATTAGACTCATTAAACTCTGAATTATTTTTTTCTTCTTTCCAGTCACGTTTACCCTCTTCTTGCTCTTCACTAAGACAAAAAAAACTAAAATTAATTGCTCAAAAATGAAAATACATTACCAAGTTTTCTTTAACTGCAAGGTTCTTCGTTTACAATAGAAATGGCTTATTAGATCGAGAACGATAGAATTTTTATAAAAAATTGACAAAAGGTTATATCAGAATATTAAATAAATAAAAAAAAACAGAGAAGAATAACTATACCTTTGTTACAAATACGAATTTTATAGAGAAGATAAATCAACAAATATGCAGAAGTACAATTTTAAACATATTTGAGTTCAATACTCGAAGAATAATCATCATTTGACAATGATGAAAATTGTTTCTTTTTTAAATTCTTACTCCATGAAGAAGCAAAGCTTACGTTTGTACGGAAATAGGTCAAAACGCATTTTTTATAAAAGAAATAACGTCAAAAACAAACTTTGCATGGAGTTTATTTCGAAATCATTGAACACTATTCAGTGAAAGAACAGCCTTACCTTTGATCTTCGGATGGCTTACAATCATCGTTAGTGTCAGCATCAGACTTAACAGCAGTTAGTTTAGATGAAGTTTCTGAATCTTTTTTGGTTTTAGAAGTTTCAGAGTTTGTATTGACTTTTGGTTTGGCCACAGTATTCTTAGTAGCAGTGCGATTTACAGTAGTATTGGGTTTACGCTGTTGGGGTTTTCGATTGGAAATATTCTGGCGTTTGTTAAAATCCATGTCACGTGAATTGCGAACATTCATCTATTATAAAACGACCATCGAGATAGTCAATAGAAGATATGAATTAGAACCTTTGTGTATAAAAGAAGCTTTGGGATGAAGAAATTAATTTAATAAACGGGTAGTTGACAAGGTACTAACATCTTTATTTTTAACAAACACATTTCAGACCACTTACCTTATTCCCCATAGAATAATTAGAACGGTACGAATTAACATTGTTTCCGTTATTGTAACCATATTGACGTCCAGAATTACGCACAGGAGCAATGGGTGGTAAACTTAATAAAGATGGAACAGACTGAGATTGTTGAGGTCGAAGTAAATTTGTTATAGCTAAAGCTATTTGCGTCGGATCTACTAATTGTGATAAACCCGACGAATTATAATTTTGGTTGCTTCCGGGTGCAGCCCCTTCTTGCCAAGGATTTACATGATGAGAATAATTATACGATCTACCGCCACCCATTCTACGATTCGCCATTTTGAACAAGCCGGTGAAGTTTAGCGAAGCCGATAACAGATCAAAAAAGGCTTTTAATTAAATTTAAGAGCTACCTTTTCGACGCAAATGTAAAACAAACGATATATAAGCAATGAATATAAAAAGAATGTTGAACTAATATCTAAGTAATGAAGAAAATTTTTATTAAATGTCCACAAACAAACACGACTCACTGGACACGTAGATCAGAAATGAAAACGGAAATTCTAACGTTAAAACAACAATATAACTACCAAAACCAGTATCACTACCAAGAAAACTTTGTTGGTAGATTATTATTGAATAAAAAGGTTTTTTTTTCAAAAAAAGAAACACATATTCAACAAATACATTAACTTAGAAATACAATATTCCTTATAACATTTTTAGAAAAAATTTGAAGTTAAAAAAAATTGCTACCAAAACCGATAAAATATTTTTGAAAACTCGCAACAGTTCAATATTTGTCCAGAGAAAAGTGGTATTTTTTTCATAGGCTGTTCACTTTATATAATCATAAAATTGAGTTTGTCCTAATGTCAAGTATATAACAAAATATTTTTAATAAATGCTAATGGCAGTAAATCAAGTACCCCGTGCGCTTTTCATAGGTGTTAATGCAGATTCGGAAGAATTAGTGTTAAGAATACTTGAGAAAGATGCCCAATGTATCAAAAATACCGACGAGTATAGTATTTATTATGACTGGCAAATAGAAAATAAATATTACAATGCAAAAGTGAAATTGGCAATAGTAAATCAATTATCAAAATTGTCAAAACCATGTTTAGAATCCGTTTATGCAATAGTTTTATATTTAGATAAGTCATTTGATAATTTAAAAGTATTAGATAGAATATTCGATCTCTTGTCCAATTCTGATGTAGAAGTCAAGTTACTAGTTTATGAAGAAATAAATTCTAATACACAGTTTCAAAAAATCGATCTATTGAAATGGTGTATCGATAAGGGATTCGAACTGGTCGATGTTAACGAAGAATGTACTGAGGATGACGAAAGCGATACCGTACATGAAAAATACGGCGTAGACAGAATAATCGAAGTTTTGCAAACGGTTATGTGGCCAAATGCTGAAATATCAAAAAACATATCACAAGATGATGTCTTGGTTGAATCTAATAATGAAAAAGAACATGATGATTTCTGTGATTTGTTTTCGACCTTAAGTGCAATGAAAGAAAGCGTAACATCTTTGCCAAGAGAGCAACGACTACAATGTGCAAAGCAGATTGTGTCAGCGTTTTGGAATGCCATCGGAGGACCCGAAGATGAATTAGAAGAAGATCTTGCTATTGAAAATGTAAAATAAAATTATAAGTTATAAATAATTACAAAAATGTTATATCTTTTAAGTAGGTTTTATATGTATTTTTTAATATAATTGATATAATTTTCTCCAAATATATACATGGAGATGTGTAAATGTAACATAAAAATACTTTTTAGTCATAAAAAAGTTAAAATATTTTTAATCATAAATGTTCGTTAAATTCTATGTACTGTTTAATTTATAATATTTAGAACTTAAGTGTTGAATATTTTGAAAGCATATTTTATTAGTATTTTACCAAAAATAAATTTTCTCTAATAAAATAATTCTTAAGCTCTACAAAATAGACTAAAGCTATTATTTGTATCATGTAAAACATGCTTTAGTAGATATTTATATTGAAATAAAAGTTTTGTTTAATGCTATTTGTAATAAGAATGAATAATAATTTGATTAAATTGTATTTGATCTTTTATTGTTAACAAACTGAAAAATTAAAAGATAATTACAAGTTTAGTCAAATGAAACAAATTTAAATTATATAGCATATATTTTCATTGTCAAAGGTATAAATTTTTTGAGAAATTATTAGAAACTAATAATACAAACAATGAAATTCATAAATTTCATGTCAGTAGTAATAGCATTTCTATTTTGCACATATGTTCCTTGTTTTATTAACGAGAATGCTCTTACTGATTTTGTTTATACTTTTATCAAGTGTAAGAATTTTTTGTACGCAGTAAAATGTTTGAAGTATAAAGTTTATTTAAATAACAAACTTTATGACATTAGTAATTTTTCATATATTTGATACGATTAAAAATGACTTATTCCAAACAGAAGCAATAAGTAATTTTATCATATTGTGGTATTAACTTGTAAACCTGTTAAATTTAATGTTTGATTTTGCACTAAAAAAATCAGTGTACATTTACAATTACAGTATAAATAAACAATTCATTTTTCATTTATTAAAACTGTATTTAACATAAAATCTGTATGATAAATATGAAAACAGTTAATGCACTGTTCATTTTCAGTTGTTCCATTTCTATAATTGTCGTCAGTTTAAGTTTGAACAATTTTTTTTTGTATCAACAGAATTATCATTGATTTTTTTACAAAAACGAAAATGAAACACTAGCTAAATGTAAAAATTAGATAAAACTTATCTGATTA
This sequence comes from Acanthacorydalis orientalis, assembly GCA_034766995.1. NCBI lineage: Eukaryota > Metazoa > Arthropoda > Insecta > Megaloptera > Corydalidae > Acanthacorydalis > Acanthacorydalis orientalis. The sequence goes on from CM068316.1 coordinate 51,195,248, forward strand.
TAAACATCAAAAAATCTGTAATTTGACAAAAAAACACACTAGTCCAATTACGTAATCATTTTACTGCTGTAATTGCAATTATAAATGAATTAATAAATTTCATACAAAAAGTTAAATGTAAGTTTGCTGTTTTATGATTAATTGTCTGTATGTTATGATATACAAATTTCAAATTTTTATTTATGTTCGGATATATACAGAAATATGAAACAATCCAAGTGAATCACATTCTTTGTAATATTAAAATACAAATGAATCATTATTCAATAATTAAGGAACCAAATCACAATCATGCTTTTCGGTAATTATAACACTACCAACAACATGTATCGATGTACCAATTAATAAATTAAAAAATATACTTTAATTTTTTACTACAACTTAGTAAGTATAAAATTGAATTTCAACAATACACACATACACATTATATGTATATGTTTTTATTTATATATACAGAATTATTCTGAAAGTACTGCTAAGTTACTAAAAAGTACCATTATTGTAGTTTTAGAAAAGATAATAAATCACATTTCACAGATGAAATATACGTAAATAAGATAATTAATTGCCTCAGAATCGTTTTATCGATTTTATTAATTAGATACGGAGCAAATATATATTTATCATCCGTATGATTTAATGAACTTATTCCTGCTTCGTAGAAAATGTAGACTTATAAATAAAACAATTTTAAATCTAAATGTTCATAAAATAACAACTACTATAAACATATACTTGTACATCTGCCTCTGTTTTTAGTCAGATAAAATAATTTACTGTTTTTTAATCATAAAAAATATTTCTACATATATATTGCTATAGATCAATGATTACGTATGTGTTTTGTAAAACAGCAGCCTTTAGTAACATTTAGGTGTATCTTTGATGCAGGGACATAAATAATTCATTTCTTCTATGGTATAAATACAATTTTATTCTTCACTTACATAACAATAACAAGTTATGAAATAAATATACTTAAAATAAAAAAAATCTACAAATATAAAAAGTAATTTTTAAAATTGAGCTCAATTGATATAAGCTTTTCAAAATTTTATCTAAAATTCATATTATTCAAGATACGAAAAAAATATACATTTTACTGGTAATCATTTATATTTTATTGGTAATATATTATTTGATGATGTATTGAGTTTCAATAATTTTCCTTTAAGAGAGCTATGTTGTTTGCTAATTCAAAAATACAAAAAATAAATATATGAATAAATCAAGAATTCTCGTATGTAACATCACATACTTAAAAAGATTTTTAACTATAAGTAAAATTTATCACTGATCTACAGCAAATTAGAATAAATTATTAACATAGATAAATGAATACAAAAGTATTGAAACGATGCAGCCAAGCAGCTTTTCTTCTTTCTAGAAGTTCATTTCTGTACGAGTACATAAAAATGTTATGTTTGTACATATGCACCTACATCACAACTCACATTTGATTAAATGTTTATATCGAAAATTAATAGTACCGTGCAAATCTATTTTTTCATTACTTCAATAACTAATTTCACTATTGATTTTACACCTTTTATATCATAAATAACATAAATTATTTTAATATACAATTTAGTACTTTTTAAAGCGTATAACACATTTATATCAAACATTCTAAAAATAAATTAATAATAATTTAATACAAAATAAAATACTAATATTTTAAAATTGCTATAATATCTAATAACTGAAAATATATAAAATAAAACAATGTAAAATCAATAGTAAACAACCATTCAAAACAACCATTAAATAACCAGTTGATAACTTTTCACTACAAAATAAAATTTGATTCGATTTACGCACGTATTAAAACACTAATGCATATTCACACGTATGATAGTCTTTTTATTTAATTGATCACGCTGAAACGTTCTATTCTAAACATACTTCGTCGAGTTTGATTTGTGTAAACTGACATTTTTAAAAAAAAAATCCATTGTAATTCCATATTGTCACTTTTTCAAGCATTTAAATCATTCATAAATTTATAATTATCAAATAAACATTCATTCTTAAATAAATTGTTTTGATACAAAATTCTGTTGTTTTGTACTATCAAATAGTAAAACAATTGGAATGCTTATACAATCATGAAATATGAGAAATATGCAGCTGCTTTACATATGTATATGTGCACATATAATCCATTTCCAAAACTAATTTTGTATGAATTGTTTCCATAGTTAAATTTAAAATCATTAGTTACCAAGTGTTATATATATATTTATGAATAAAACATAAATCGATCTTTCAGTTAAATTCTTTTCTTGAATATTGATATATAGTAGTAACTACTTAACTGTAAATATTTAAAGAATATTTGGTATTGTATGTCGAGTTCACATCAAAGTTTCTTAATTCATAGTAAAATGAACGTGATAAAAAATACCATACGTGTTTATAAACAATAGTAATCTGTATGATATACTGTAAAATAATTAGAAAAATACGGTTTAATTAATCTAACATTACATTATCAATGAACAGAATTGCTGTTTTTATTCTATAATGTATTTACAAATTAATAAAATGTTTAAAATAGATTTTCAGATTTTGTAAAAATTAAAAAGCATACCTAATTTCATTTATAAATACTTGAAAGTTTTATATTATAGGTAATATCAGTCAACATTTACGTTCTGCAGAGATATAATAAAAATTTTAGCGAATAGAGTATTAGTATTTAAATCCAGGCGTAGTATTAATGAATATATGAATATATAGTTTATGTATGAAAGTTTCAATAATACATCTGTACATTTCTTTTTATAAATTTTATGTCAAGTATTCCGAGGCAAATTATGTCATTTACATTTTTTGTTTAATTCATTTAAAATCAATTATGTATTCTGAATAAAGAATATATAAATATATAGTGGTGCAAAACAATAACATGGTGATATAACCTGTAATAAAAGCAATGGAAAATATTTTTCACATTATTTTTTGCCATCACTTAATCTTATCACCACTTTCTGTCTATCAACACTACATAAAACGTTGTCGTTTCGAATTATAATGCGGCGTCGGACTGTCCATATTAACGTCATTAGGGCTGGAACTAGGCGCAGGTCTTTTACGATGACGTGCTATTTCCGCAGCGATGAATGCACACAACTGTTCACTGTTCGAGCTGCCGCCGGTCGGTTTCGGAAACGAACGGCATTGATTACGGCTCGACGGCGCCAACGCTTCACGAAACATGTCGAGATCCGCTTCGCTCGCCGCATTGTGATGCGTATCCGTCTCAGGTACGGGCGAAACAGATCGAGGTCTCGGGGAAGAACGATGAGCTCGTGTGGCGGTCGGCGGCGGAAGTTTGCCGGAAAGATAGGCGAGTAAATCTTCTCGACGTATGACGGGTCGACGATGTTTACGTGCCCACGCGAGGAGATCGCGAGTACGACGGGCATGACCTAATGCCATTCCTGCTTCTCCTGACCGCCGAAAACCCTCTACAGAAGCTATAAGTAATACAAACATTTTAATGAAAATAAATTATAAAAAGAAATTAGTTTTGATTCATATCTAATTCATTCTTAAAATTGATAGAATTATTAAAATAAAATATAATCAATTACATGTTTCATGAAACACAGATTAATTATACAAAAACTGACCTATTTTTATCACAATAAAATAGTTAGTTGTTTTTACATATAGTGAAAATGATATGTTATGTAATTGAAAACAGATCAAAAAGATGTTGGAGATGAATAGTGCTTAATTATTTTTTAGATAATGTACTTGAAAGTCATTATTTAAAGGCCTGTAAGAAATTAAAATTTGCTTTCTTACTCATTAAAAATTAATATTAACTTTTACATTCATAAATTTAATTTCATACAGTACTAAATTTACACTAACAACTTAAAAATGGCCCTACATTATATACAAACAAAAATTAACTGATATTATAAAATAGTATAACCTAATTAGACTTTCCTGAAATTAGTTATTCTCATTCATACATATATTTAATTATATGTATGCGTGTATGTATGTGTATGTGTGTATGATGTATGTGTGTGTATATATATATACACACACACACACATATACACACACACACACATATACACAACACATTTATATTAAGAAAATAAAATTACCTCTATACAATGTGGTTACTGAACCTGCTGCCATTTGAAATGCTGTCCACAGTGCACCTGGTTCATCTCCATCTGGTAGTTTTTTAGCTAAAAAATTAGCCAATATTAATATAAAATTTTTCTAAAAATAAAATAAATTAATTAATTTATTTTACGTAGACATGTATGTGTGTATATATGTGTGTGTGTGTATATGTATGTATGTATAATGTGTGTATTATATATATATATATATATTAATAAATGCATTTATATACATGAAATATTATAAAAATAAAAGACAATAAAAATAATTATGTACATATATATATATATATATATACATATATATGTGTATATATATATATATATATATATATATATATATATATATATATATACACATATATGTGTGTGTGTGCACATATTGTGTATATATATATATACTTTGTAGACGACCTTGAAAGACGCCCAAATAAATATGTAATCGTCATACCCGCATACAAATGTCCTACTGATCTTGCGGAATCTTGAAAATTACCGAAAATAAACGACCTACAGCCCTCCTGTTCATTTTCATACTCTTTCTCAATATCTGTTTGTGACTCAATAGCATTTACACATTGCTGTTCCCAACTAGATAACCAAGCTTCATCATCACACGGATCCATTTGATTTATAATTCTTAAAGTACCTATACACTATATGATAATAAAAATCAGTTCACTATAAACAAATTGTACAATTTATACACATTTCATAAGATGTTCATTTGAGATAATTGTACATTCACCTTACTAAGGGCATCAGCGAAATGCCATTGTCAATGTACAGAAATAAAATGCATAATTGAACCACATACTACGTTTCGTTCCTATTGGGATTTTCAAGATTTTAAGTTTGTCATAAAAGCAGTCAGCTGTTTTCATGCATGCTCGATACTACTGTGACAATTTACCTTCGATTTAGTTATTTATTCTTTATAAAAATGAAAATGTGACTTTTTTTAAACATTTAAAACAATATTTATTTAATGACGTTGGATTTAATTTCATTGCTTAATAATTTAATGACTTTATTTTTGAAAATAAATTTTATTTTGAAACTAAAATTAATAAAATTCTATCCTAATATTTTTTCACAAGTAAATACAGATACAATTTCTTTTTAATAAATTAGCACAGAACGTAAAAGAATAACGAAGGTTGTCTCTGAAAGATATATTTTTTTAATCTTCTTTCGCCACATAATTGGAACTACACAATTTATATATTTTGACAATATTAATAATTAAAAAAATACTTGCTAAATTAATATCGAATGTTGAGAACATATTCGCTTTTATTATGATTTATTATATAAAACAATTATAAACTGAACGATAAAACGTTTAACAACAATCTTTTAAATAATAAAAGTTTCAACCTTACTCTACTTCCATATAAAAAATATCTACATACAATTAAATACGTGTTTATTTAAAAACTGTTTCTTTTACAATTAGTTAATATTTATTACATTTTCAGGATTACTATACTATTTTAGGCTTTGAAATAGTTTTTTTTTTACATATGACGTTGTTTTTAAATAAATAGAAAGTCAGTACAAGTGTTACGATTATTGATACAGACACGTTTAAATGTTTAAGTTATTTATCTGAATAAATATATTGCTTTAATTTATTATTGCCCATATGATTTTTCGACATAAACATAAATAAAATAACTAAAAAGAATTTTGAACTGATTATATAGAGTTTTAATATTAAATTAAAATATATTTATTCATAAATTAGTGCCAAATACTTCAAACTATTATATATATATATATATATATATATATATATATATATATATATATATCTCACAATTAATACATTAAATGAATTTTAATTATGTTGTGAAAATTGATCTAATTTATAATTAAACTGAATAGTTTTTGTTACATGTACATTGTTGTCATTTTATCTATTTCTGTTTTAATATATATATATATATATATATATATATATATATATATATATATATATATATATATATATATATATATATATATATATATATATATATATATATATATATATATATATGTATATATTTATATATACATATATATATATATATATATATATATATATATATATATATATATATATATATATATATATAATTGTATTGTCTACTGCCATTAGGCCATTTAATTTACAAATTATATGTCATCACGTACATATATTTATAGTATATCAGTACTATTTCAGTTTACTAAGGTTTGTAAAAATAAATCTGACAAGGATTGCAAAATTCAGATTATTTTACTTTTGTATCTTGTTTGTTACTACAATCTGAAACATTTTTTATCTAGTACAATTATTCAAAAGACAAATTGATTCTGTTGCAATAGATCGAAATAAATATTAACTGTCATTAAAACATGGTCCCTAAATGTTTAGTACAAGAGTCAATTGTTTTCGATTTTGGGCGAAAAAATGTACTTGTTTACTTTCTCACCTTTGGCACCACTGAACACATTTTTTAACTGTTTTTTAAACTAAATTTATAACCATTGTTGGATTGCTTTGAGATTTATCAGCTACTAGAGTATTAAAAAATATAGGGGTCTTTAAGAATTTTATCAAATAATTGAATAAACTTCTGTAAAAAAGATGTTTACTAGACTATAAGTTTATAAAAGAAGTGTCTCCGCAAATCGGAAAAATCGGCCGAGTAATTACCACGGATTGGCAGATTTATTTCTTTATGAAGATAGAATTGAAATTATAGTTTAATATTATGTTAGAACATTTTTATGTTTAAATTAAATTTTAAGAGTTGCAGAAAGAATTGTTCCTGCTATTTAATTTCTGTACAAATACATATATTTTAACCATTACTGAATTGTTTTCCAGTACGGCCATTATACAGAAGCATTTTATTAGAATCTTTGAAGCTGCTATTCTCGAATCTTTCTTCTAGTAGTTTTGATTACGATATCGTCAGGTAGATTATTTGAACTTAGTAATCAGAACAAATAATATATGTAGGTTACAAAAAATGAACTCAAACTTAGTAACCTCAAGGATTCTAAAAAAATTACTTAATATATAATAGAATTATCAGTATATATAATATATACTGTATATTATATATCGATGTAAAGAAATTATATGAAAACTGTGTTTACAATTTGTTTAAAAATCAGAAAGAAGTTTTAAGCAAGACAATAAATATAATGTCTTCTAAAAAGAAGGATGTGCTGCAACTTAACTCTTTTTTTTTTGTAAAATATTGACAGTAAAAAATATTTAGAGCCTTTTTCATAGGAAACAGAATGATTTCGCTTAATATAGTATCAATTAACGCTCCTGTTTTCAAAATGCAAACCTCATGTTAAAAAGTATGCTTGTACTAAGACATTAGAAATTGTGCGTATAAAATTAACTGTAAATATGTTAAAATCGCACGAGACTGATTGTAACAAAATTATTTAATTGTGTGCTTTTATTACTAAACTTGTTTCATTTACTAATTGGTAATGGCACTGCATGTTTAAATAATTGCATGTCATGAATAGATAACATATATGAAAATATTAATAAAATATGTATTTTTTAGCAGTGTTGTATTATATTATTTGTACTCATTTATTTTTAATATCCAATTAAAATAAATAATAGAATTGTAATTGTCACTGTAACTAAATTAGTTCTAGATATGAATCCAGAACCCAAGGTTTTTGCGCGTGCGCTCTGACAATTGTTGCTATCGAAATCTGCGTAACCTAATAAAAATCGACAAGAATCATTTTTTGAAAATGTTAATAATTAAATCACCATAGTTTTTGAAGTATTCATTAATTTGCGAAAAAAATAAATGTTTAAATCGAATTAACGAAATTACTTGTTAGTTATTGTACGTACATATAAACTATAAAATTGTTTATACAGACACAACAATTGAAATAAAATAATCGATCTATTTGTGTTTAGTGTTTTTCTTGTACATGTGAATTCTAAATAATTCTCTTAAAACATTAACCTATGTTAAATATTTAAATATTGATAGTAATGAAAACATCTTAATCGTAGAATTCAATATAGAATTTACAGTTATTAAATAACATTAAATATAAATTTAAGAGATTAAATATTTTAACAAGATTGAGTGCATCGTATCAATCTATAATTCTTAATTTAAAGTAATTATATGAACATAATTACAATATTTATGTAAGAAGATATATTTATGTTTAAATAAAATTACAGTTGCCAGCAACTGTGTATGTTTGCTGTCCAAAATTGATTGTTGTAGTCGATATATATGTATGCGAGACAAGCATTTTTTAAAAATCGAAATTCGTACATTTTTCGTGTGTATTTCATACCAGCATAAAATAATTATATTTGAGTTGAGGATCAGTCGTTAATTCTAAGGCTTAAGTACTTAAATTTTTGTAGCTCAGTTTTTTATGATTAGTATGTATTTTTTTTGTAGAGTTCAAATATTGAAATTAAATAATATTTAAAAAAAAATCTCAAAAATGTATTTTTTTATTATTGTTAATGTAAATAACAAGAATGGCGCTGCAAAACATACGGTCATCCTTACTGTTTCCTATGGACAGATATCCTTGCTGATTGCTACTTGGATCCGTTTTGACGTAGTTGTTACTTTTAATTACTTTTTGAAAAAATCAATTAAAATTTAAGTATTAAACGCCAATCACAAGTTTTTTTAAAGAGAAATTATACTTTGAAACTGGTCGTCATAGCAGTCAGCAAGAACCGTCCATAGAAGCCTAATATGAAGATTACTTGATGACAAAGATTGTTAGATGTTAAACTGTAATTTTATAAAAAGTATATCAATCATTAAGGACATCCACATGGTCACAATGGTAAATTATTCACATATATAGATGTGTATAATCTACAATTTTCATATTTCAGTTCTGGTCTCTGATTGGTTGTTGCATGTAACAGCACACTTTTGTTACAAGAATCAACATGGCGAAAAAACAAAGGTCGACGGAGCACGTCAAGTATTTTAAAGAAAAAGTTTTTGTTTGAAATCGAAATTTTAAAATATTGAGGTAAGAATTATTGACATTATAACGTACGATCGTTTAATATGTTTAATAGCGCTGTAAATTTTCACAAATGAATTCCACTCCACAGATCATAAACAAAATCTAGTCAGAAACGTTCAATAAATATATTTCGGTTATTGTTTATGCGTATTGTGATGGTGATGCCATCATCTTCAGGGTATCAAGGTACAGAAAAAATCGACCAGAAAATATATTTGCACATATTTGCGAAAAGTATGAAAATCATAGCTTATTTGTTCACACATGCCAGCCTCGTGAATGCCCTCTATTAATTTTTAATTAATTCGTTTATAGTTTTGATTTACATCGTCATGTTATAAAATGTATAAAAATTAAATGATAAACTTACATGAAAGATACACCAAGCTAAATTATTTTCGCTAATGAACTAATCATTTAGGATAATGTTCATGTTTTTATTACTGATGCAATTTAACATAATTTGTTATCGACATTAGTCATTTGTTTTCTTGACATCTTTATTCATGTCATCGCGACATATATATTTTTGTCTTACATTAAAGAGTGACTTGTTGGTTCACTCAGGTACCAATTCCTAAAAAGCATCAGATTGTCTGTTGCCAAATTTATAATAATATATTATTTATATAAAAAAAAACAACGGATCGAGTAGAAACTAACTCGAACGTATTAGTTAATACATACTTAAGTAGATTGTATTCTTACTTATAAAAATCTTATTTATGTATCTGCTTTCAAAACCGAATTGTTAAATCTTTACATCAAAACTTATAATTATACTGCTTACATTAGCATTATAGTAGCATATTTTCGTTAGCTAAAACAAATTATTTCAGGAAAAAAAAAACAAAAACTTGTACATTTCTAGTAATTGTTTTAGTCAGAAGCGTATATAAGAATTTGTAAAATTGGGTGCTGTTATGAGTTTCTGACAATAACAATAAAGGCAGATTTATATCAATCAGTGCGGTTGATCTCTTGATCGAACAATTAGATTCGATAAATGCGAGTGTTATATTAGAGCCAATGTCGTCGTTTGGTGTCCTGTTTATATTATTCAAATTTTTGTATTATAAGTAGAAAAATCGATTTGTTTTATTATCGAGGTAAGGAGTTGTAGTAATACACACACACTGGATACGCTCCCGGTTTCAGTAGATGAAATAATATATACCGAAAAGTATGAAAGAGTTAGACTAAAAGAGAAATTGTTAATCGAAATACTTGACCTGAAATTAAAAACGATCAGTCATTTTTATCAGCCATATTTTCTTCAATACTAACTGGAAGACGGTGTTTATAAAATAATGTACTTACTGATGTTTGAGATTCAAAAATTAAATATTGGGATACGAAGTGTCGACACGATGTTCTTAATTAATACTCGTTAAGTCACAGGGGAAAAATTAAGTTAGTGAGTTACAACACAAAACTAGTTCAGAGAAGACATAACATTACTTGAAGAAGACATCTTTCTGATTCATTTTTCTCGATCCCGTTCGTCTTTGTTTTTCGGGTTATTGCTAGATGTCGGTTTGCTGACTGTGACGTAAATGGGACGATATAGTACAACTTGTTCCCTGAAAGATAGAGTTAAGCGCAACATATATGTCATTGTATTTTGTTAGTTGTTTTAATTATTTATTTTTATTTAAAAGTTACCTAGAGGTCGATTCAAAGCCATCATAAACTTGCCCTAAAAGAAATTCCGGGCCAATATAGTTGCCCCCTTCAACATGTCCGCAGGCTATTTCTATAAATAAGTTTTTATCTTTGATTACAAAAAACATTTTGATTTTCACTCATAAAATGTTACCGTATTGAATAATTGGTGAGGTGTTAGAATTTGGTATTCTAAAAGGTACTGTTGCAATTGTTATTGGAAAATGCATTTGCAATATATCTGATTTTTTTTCTAATTCCAAACTAACCTGAAAATAATAATAATAATATAAGTATATATATATATATATAACGCAAAAGTATATTTTGTATAATTTTAAGAAAAGCTCACTTTTAAAACATAATATATTTGTAGCAGACGACAAATACCCACAAGCGAAGTGGGCATAGTGGGTATAACTAAACTATCAGAACTGTCCCATTTTGTTCTTGAATGAGCTTTTACTGGATCTCCACTGAAAAAGATATATCGTTATTTGTTAATTCTAAATAAAATATGTTATATATATACATATATATATATATATATATATATATATATATATATATATATATATATATACACGAGAATCATTTGAAACTTTATCAATTTAATATACGGATTACATTTGAATCTTTGAAATTTGTTTTGCAGTTGTGAAATTATCTTCATTACGATCAACTGTCAAATTTCAGATATTTATCAAGTAATTTGTATTTTCATCTGTTTAAAAACTGTGTCGCAAGTTTTTGTAAAAAAAAATAAAAAAATGAACATCGCGCCGTCATAAATAACTAATAAAAAAATGTTCATAAATGAATCTTTTATTCACTCTAGAAACTATAAAAAAAAACGTTATTGATCAAAAATATTCAATAAATAATTATTTATCATTTTTGATTGTCACTTATACGGATTTCGATCGTGCTGCCGTCATTCTATTCTCAGCACTTCAGAACATGAAAGTGATAACGATATAAATAGATTTTTTTTATTAATTTTCGAGTACTTTTTCGTTTTGTAAAATAGTTTGGTTTCGGAATACTCTTTCGAAATGTATAAAATATATGTAAAAAATAATATTTAATACGAGTAATGTTTTAAACGACAAAAGTAACACTCTTACCGATATTCAAGAACTAAATGTTGTACATCTTTATTCACTCCCAGCACGCCTCGATCGATAAAAAATTCACAGTACTAAAAAAAACGTTTGTTAGAAATGATTATAATATTATTATTTCATAATTATTATTTTCAATAAAACGATCAAATTAAATAATTTAGTTTAATTGTATCTTTATTTCATATCTCTCCAGTGGCGCACTCAGGATTTAATCGAGGGGGGAAGTTGAATGGATATTTTTTTTAAATGTGAATTCAATAAAATTCATTAGGTGATTGTAAAAAAATATTTAAAGAGTAAAATCCAGATTTCTTTTCTTTTCACAAAGCTCTTGAATTACTTCAGTTGTGGTTACATTAATCTCTCTGTGTAAATATAGGGGATTACAATAATCTCTCTGTGTAGATAGAAGCATTTTCATGCGATGATTTTATTTTGTTTCTAACGTTTTTTTCCCTTTTCCTTTGGGAGGTGCCAGGGCCCCTTGGATTTTTCCCTGTGTACGCCACTGTATCTCTCTGTCTATTGTTTCATCGGAAATTACACGGAATATTTCTATGATTCAATATATTTATTTTCAAAACTTTCCTTTTCTAATTTAAAGCGATTTACCTGCATAAGCTTCACTTTTATTCTTACTGTTTCGTCTCCTTGATTGTCAATTGTGGCTTTTAATTTTAAACTTTCACCACAAACATATGCTGAGCGTTCTAGGACACAGCGCAATATGATGTCCCCCTTTTTACAACAAAAACAACATTCCGATTTTTTATCCTGACCTACCATTGGTTTCTGAAATATTTATGTATTTATTTTAATTATTATTTACCATGTTTATATTGTTATTTAAAAAAAAACACACACTTACTAGGTATTGTTCATCCATGCAATCAATATGAGGTCCTATAATTGTAAAATATTTCATTCCTTGCGGAGGACTCGCATAAGGAATGTCCACGGTCACCTGAGATCAAGATATGCTTTTTAGAATTATGTTTTTATATTAAACATAATCTGTAAAACTAGTATTATATAAACATGTAAACGGATACGGTATCAATTTACATGTACATTTAGAATAAAAATATGATATATTTTTACAAATCGCTATAAGTATAAAACGTTTATTTACTTTTAGGCACAATTTTACATACCTTAATGTAATATCTGATAAAACATGGTTTACTTTCAAACGAACACGGTAAACTTGACTCTGGAAGAGTAAATCTGTAAATTTTAAGAATTTTTTATGTACATTTAATATTTTATATGATACTGAAACGTATGATATTGAATCTTGACAAATTTTATTTTTTTTTCGGAAAAGAATGAAATAGTTTAAAAATGTAGTAATAGTATTGACAAAGTTATATATATATATATATATATATATATATATATATATATATATATATATATAATTTACCTGAATGGAAACCGATGAAGACCGCGTGTTAAAATAGGTACTGTAGTATCAATATTAGGTTCTCCCCAAATAATGTCACGTTCATCGATGAAATATTGATCATCTTTAACCTAAAACAAATAAACATTCTGTAAATTATTGCGAATAGCTGTAAGTGTTATTCACAAAAATCAATTACATTCACAGAATCAATGTTTACAAGTATTCAGGGTTAGTTTTATTGCATAAGTTAGGGTTGTTATAGCTTAAAGCTTCATATTACAAGATGTCTTTGACTCAGTCCAATGAAAATTAAAAAAAAATGAACAATAATGTTAAAAAAGAATCTAAATTAAATTATTATTATATTGTAGACCGTTTTTGATTATTTTCGCATTCAGTTTTTGTTCTACCTGCCGCTGATGACCGTTTTTTGAAATGAATTTTGAAATCGAACTGAAATAAATCTAAATCAAAAATGTTTCAATGTATTTTTCTATCGCAAATAGAATTTTTCGCGTTTTTTGTTTGTTTTTTTTCTTTTTTTCTGACAACAGCCTACTTATAAAATCTCGTTTTTATGCTCAAATGTTTTCATTATAGAGAGTAATAAGGAATGTATCGTACACAAGTCGAAGTTATTGTTCGCAACTACCTTTTGTTAAGGGGACCCGGTGGTCTAGAATTTTCGAAAAATCGATTTTTTTTTTCAAAAGTATAGTATCTTAAAAATATACTGTTAAAATTTGATGACGAAATTCAGAGTATTTCAGGATCTACAGCCCATTAGAAGGTCAGGTCAGTTTCTTGAGAATATACTTGCTTGAAACTTTAAACGCGTTTATCTCGAAACTACTTTTTTTCGTCTTGCGGGGGCCAGAAAAAAAAAACTACTTGACCGATTTGTCTGAAATTTTAATATGTTATTCTGAATAGTTCTAGCTCTCGCTGGAAGTAAAACTAATAGTTTCCGTAAAATATTTATATTTTTTTTATTAACAAAACATTCAAAAATACTGGTCGTTTTCAAACTTGTACTTTTGACTACGCGCCATTTTGTCAAATTTTTTTTTTTTATTCTACTTCCTGCGATAGCTATACTTATACTAATTAAAAATTCGTCAATTGTTTTATTTCAGATCAGAGGGAGAGATAAATCATCATTCACCACGCAATTCCATTTTTTTAGAGAGGGAGACTTCAGCATCATTTTTCTAATTAAAAAAAAATTTTTTTTTGTCTTTATTTTAATTTTTGTGTAGTTTATTAGTAATAAAATAAGTGTAAAAAAAATTGAAAGAATTATTCATTACCCTCATATAGAAAAAAAAATTTTAAAATAGCTTAAATTTTAGGCCGCTAGACCACCGGGTCCCCTTAAAATGGATACTGCGGTATCAATGTCAGGTTCCCCCAACCCCCCAATAATGTCATTTTCATCGATGAAATTATGGTGTTGTGATATCAGTTTTGGCCTGAGTACTATTCTCATGCAGATGTCGAAGAACTCTAGATTTGAGTTTATTCAACATTTATCTGACGATTGGATTCGTGCCGAAGCTAGTAGTGGAGAACAGAAACTGATTTAAAATGATAAAAACCACCAGGACAACATATCAACATGATCAAATGTATATAAAATCATATAAATATAATTATCAATACATATATATATAACAAGAAGAGATAGAAAGAGAATAGAATGGATACGAAAACAAACAGGAGTCACAGATATAATAAGAAGAGTAAAGCGTCTGAAATGGAAACGGGCGGGACATATCGCAAGAAGGGAGGACAACCGATGGACAAGAGAAATTATTGATTGGGAACCAAGGAATATGAAAAGACCCAGAAAGAGACCAATGAACAGATGGGATGAGGATATTAATAACTTTCTTGGAAAACTGTGGAAAAGAGAGGCACTGAATCGAACAAAATGGAAAATCATGGAAGAGGCCTTTATCCAGCAGTGGATTAACAGGGGCTGATGATGATGATGATGATGATAATATATATATATATATATATATATATATATATATATATATATACTTACAGTCCTTTTATCACCCGATAAAACCACTTTCCATTCAGCGTGAGCTTTTCCTCGCAGAATTACCCTGATTGCTGCACAAAACAGAAAAGATTCACACGAATCAGAAACACACACAGTATAATAACAATCGGTTATTAGTCTTTAATTCGATATGAAAATATATAATTCGGACTTACACCGTAGTTTAAAATTTTCCACAGTATCTAATATTACAGTTCCGTTTAGAATTTCGCCGGCGTAATAAAATTCCTTATCGAGTTTGATATCAAATTCGCGTATATAATCCATAACTAGTTTATTATAAAATTTATTTTATATGTATGCATGTATATGTATATATTATATCAAATTCATTAATACGTATAAAAATAGAAATATTGCGTGCGTCAGTTTCCTTTTTAATTAGTATAAATTGACTATTCTTTTATTTGATAACGTCGAAATAATAAAAAATGTACTTTTTGTGTACATCTCGCATCGTGTAAATATTAATCATATATAGAGTGTGATCTTTTGTTTAAGATGTCGAGTTAAAAATTATTTATTGTTGCATTTCCTAAAATATAAGAATGATTATGTATATATATATATATATATATATATATATATATATATATATATATATATATATATATATATATATATATATATATACTCTGTGAAAGTGTATTTAATGTCATGTATTTCTTGGCCCGTGTATGAAATATTTTAGTTCTATGAAAAAAAGTCGATTTGTCTTGATGTGTTTTTTTTTTAAAAAAAAAATGAAAATCAAATGTGTCAATAATAATCAGGATAAACGGTACGGACAGCCAACATTTTGTAAATGGTGTCATATAGTTATAAAATTAAATGTATTTAACAGATAAACAAAACAACGACAGTCTATTGATTTTTTTCCCGTCGATTTTTCATAATGGCGTAACAAACAAATAACTCAACGGGCATTAAGGTGCAGAAAATTGCACTGTTTGTAAGAACGTAAGACTATACAAGAAAATGACAACTGAACGGTCTGGAGAAATTATTTATAGTGTAGAATCGGGACCGCAGTTAGACCGTGATATTAGAGGGGGCGAACATAATTTTCGACGGGGTGATATTTTTTTATGTCAAAATTGTTGGGAGATATAATAGAAACGCGCTCATAGAAACGATTTTTTTTAATCATCAAAGTAAGTGAAAACCATTAGGAAGATTCTTTATGATTTTCAAATCTCTCGAAATCGCAGATTTTGTTCGGAGGAGGGAGAGAAGACGGAGCAACCAGGAGGGAAATGCACCTCTAGGCCACCCCTGACTACGGGCCTGTATAGAATACTGGGAAATAAGCGTACTGGGTCATACTTCTTTAAGGAAACGCCACGTTTTCAACGATACTTGAAAAAAATGAGAGGCACTTGTCTAGCAGGAGATCATTAAAAATTTTTTTATATATATATATATATATATATATATATATAAACACCGTATAATCTGTATTTGACATTTGAATCCTATTTGAATTCTGTAAAAATTGGTTGATTTAGCTTGATGTTTTCTTTAAAATTAAAAATGAAATGTGTCGATTATAATCAGGACAAAGAATGCAAGCAAAAAAGTATTTTCCAAATTGTATAATATGGTTTGACATATTAAATTAAATGTATTTAACAGTAAACAAAAGAGGGGCGATATATCTTTTTTTTTGTAGATCGATGACAACCGGTATTATACGAGCAATGGTGTAATGAATAAATAATTAAGCAGGCGCTGGCTGCACAAAATTACACTGTTTGCAAGTAACGACTGAACGTTTTCGAGAATTTATTTATTTTCACAAACGACTTATTTTTTATCCCACAAACAAATCTTCAGTGTTCCAAGGTACAGAACAAAAACAGATTTTTTCGTTGCTCTGAAAATGAGCGCATCGCCATCGAAATGCTTATGCGTGTTTCAATAATAATTTATTAAACATTTTTGATCGGAATTTTTTTTTGTGGCTTGTGGCTACTGTGTCAGAACTGTATTGTGAATCTATTTATGATGTGGAATAATGGAAGATAAACTAAATTGGGTGATATTTCTTTAAATGAATACATATTCAAAGCAATGCGAAAAAAATAAGAGGTGTTTATCTGGCAGTAAAATTTAAAGTGATTGATATATGTATGTATATGTATATTTAGGGTAAAATTGTTTTATAGCGACATTGAACGGATCGTGATAAGACAGGTCCATAGTCAAGGGGGCATTGGCTTCCTGGTGCTCCGTTTGCCCCCCTTCCCGCAACAAAATCTCTGATTTTGGGAGATTTGAAAATCGTGGAGACTCGTTGAGAGAATCTTTCTAACGGGTTCACCTTGATTGATTAAAAACGTTTCTACGCCGGAAAAAATCGTTTCTATGGGCGCGTTTCCACCGATAATGCAGAAATTAAAATTATTTTAAATTATTAGGTTGAATCAAGAAGAATTTCTTTGTTATTTTAAAAACTTGTAATTTGTTTTAATAAATTCTTTGGTCTTTTTTAATAATACAATTTTCCAGAATAGATGTTTTTCATATAGATTTGGTTCTACGTATGAGGTTAAACAATTCTGACATAAAAAAAATTTGCCCCTCAAAAATTATGTTCGATCCCTCTAATATGACGGTCTGGCTACGGGCGTGTGATAAAGAAGCTGTTATAGTCGAACATCGTTACATCCGAATATCGAATGTATTTATAAAAAATTTTCATAAATGGATTTCCTAAGTGTATACATAAGAAAAGAATGTTTCTTACACTTCACATGTAATAATTTTATATTATTGAAACATTTCGGTTTTATTTAAATTTCCCAATAACGAACAATTTATTTTTTGTGCCATATTTGCTGCTACAAAAACGGATATCATTTTCTTTTATATCTTCATTCCAATACCTCTATCGCCTTTCAATTTTAAACTTTTTTCAGGTATACATTTAAAAAAAGGGCCACTTTCATTAATAATAAAACTTATATTGCTTTGTGTCATTCTCGTAATTGCGACCTCCGATTTTATTAAATGTGCGGAATCAGTAAATTTATTTGTTGGCTCAATGACCTTTTCTCAATAAGTTTCTTAATTTCATTCATTTTCAATTGCAGCACGGTATTTGCATAATGAACAATTAAAATGCAAGAAATTTATGTACGTTATTTTGAGAAAACATATTTGAAAAATCTAACTCGTTATATGTTATAAAACTCATTATACATTTAGTTTTGATTGTTATAAGTGAATTTATTTCACAGTGAAATCTTTAAAAGAGCTCGTTATAACCGAAATCGTTGCTATATTTAAAGTTTCTATGATCAAAAGGATTTGCATTGAAATTAAAAGAGAAATCTAATGAGACATTTGATTTGGGTTATTATAACCGAAATGTTGCTATAACCGAGGTCGCTATAAATTAATTTTACTGTATATATATATATATATATATATATATATATATATATATATATATATATATATATATATATATATATGTGTGTGTGTGTGTGTGTGTGTGCTTGTGTATTTCCAAAACATTTCAATAACAAGTGAATAAAAATATGTTTCGATTGTATCACCTATACCATTTCCAGTAAAGAAAATATTTCATATTTGTTTCATACAGGCACATTTGTTTAGTACAAATATATTATGACGCACTTTTATAATTCGAAAGATTCTCTTTTATTTTTTTTTATTTAATCGATTTTTTTATAATACCAATATCTGTTATATTCATTAAACCGGACAGTCGCTTTGTCTTTTTTAATATTTATCAGCTTCATGTATAAAACATTCAAAAATATTTTATATCAAATTCTTATTTTTATAGATAGAACAATCGTGCACTTTTATTATTCGACAGTCTTACAATATGTGACAAACAGTGATTAGAATTATGATTGTTATAAAAAAAAATTGTTTATTCGAACATGCAATTATTTTATAACAGTATAGTTAATGAACATAGTAGGCTTATATCAAAGGTGTATGTTAGACATTGACTACTTTTATGTTTTAGATTATTCATCTTTAGATCAAAGTTTCGCGTATTTACTATTATTTAACTTTTTTATATCAAGTTTATAAATCAAATTTGATTACTGGTATATTTAAACACATTTAGTATTTAAATTCAACTTCAGATTAAAATATTTAAGATAATAAATTAATGACTTATAGAGATATTATTTAAATATATATTAAAACACTTGAAAAACTATTTATGTCTATAACATTCTATTTACTATTTTTTTTTATTAATTATATCTGAAATATATATATATATATATATATATATATATATATATATATATATATATATATATATATATGCGTATGTGTGTATATGTTATTTGTTTTGAAATAACATACTATTAAATATTAAATTTAACAGAAGCCGTAACCATCACACGTTATTCGAATAAAATCTCCAAAGTCAATATCACTCTTTTATTAACAATTTGCGTATCTGAACAATACATAAAACAGACAGTCCGATTGTTTTAACGTTCGATAAATCTATATAAATCGGCACAAACTTTAACGTTAACATGAAATAGAAATATACGTGTCTCGTTAACAATAGGCAAATTTTTTATGTGCATATGTTACTTTTTGTTTATTTGTAATTGTTGTATATGATTTATAAATAACACTTTTTTTTTAGAAGAGTCGTATTGATTGTGTTATGTTTCGAGTAAGCGTAGACAATCAAAGGCGGAGCTTTATAATGGAAGCGACTCTGACGAGATGATTGTAAAATTATAGGTAGACATATACTGTAGAATGTAGATGTACACAGAAACGTTTTGTGTCGATATCAGAGGAGTATTACGTGTGGTGTACATACTGAAAAATATTTAAGTTATTATATATATATATATATATATATATATATAAAATGAAAAATGCAGTATAATAAAGGTCACTCCCGTCCCCTAAATGCCATTAACAGGTTGGACGTCATGCTACCTACAGTATAGGTTTCATATGTTTGTTCTAGGGCGCCACTAGATCTCAAGCACTCTTGATTTAATCTTTTGAAAACCTTTATGTGATGTCGATTTCGTTAATTTTTCAACCTGAATTGAAAATAGATTTGTTCTCTTTAAAAATGATGGTTTTAGCATAGCAATAAATGTCCATTTTCAAAAGTTATTAACAATTTAAAAAAGACTACCGTTTTTTATTTAAATATTGCTTATCGACTCGAGTGAGCAGGAAAGTAATTATAATTTGTTTATAATTTCTTATCTTTTTCTCAATAATTTTTAATCAGACATTGAAAAGTTTATTATTGGATATTGGCGTTGCCTTGGAATTATAATTCTAAGAAAAAAAGTTAAGAAAATGGAGAAATTTTGACTGAGTGACTCAATATATTTTATAAAATTAAGAGATCTAAGTATATATATATATATATATATATATATATATATATATCAGTAGCGACTCAGGATTTAACCTATTGGGGGGGGGGGGTGAACGGATTTTTTTTTTAATGTGAATTCCATAAATTCATTAGATGATTTATTTAAAGAATAAAATCCAGTCTTCTTTTCTTTTTACAAAGCTCTTGAATTACTTCAGTTGTGGTTACATTAATCTCTCTGTGTATATAGGATTTTTTTAAAGGGTTTCAGAGCCCATTGCCCCCTTCCCCTGTGTGCGCCACTGATATATATATATATATATAATTCAGTGTATCTATCATAAAAAATTGATAAGGAATAAACGTGTATTAAATAATTCAAATGATAATGTCAAACCGGGTAATAAAATTGATTGATGCAGATATCAAAATAAAAGTTATTCATTATTTTTTTTTATAATAATATCGAAGAAGTTAGTAAACTTCATAAATACAATTTTTATGCTGTATGTTTTTTTATATGTTATTTATTAAGAAGCGTATTAATTTCGATATTTGTGACATTATTTATATTCTAAAAATTTTTAAATAAAACACTTCTTAATAGATATTTTAATTGAATTCAGAACGACCGATTAGTAAAACGAATTTATGAAGCATACGAATCAGAAGTCCATGGAAAACAAAATGGAATTCAATTGTTACATATTATTAATAAACAAAAATATAACTAAAGAGGGATTTGATTTGAATTTTTAATATATATGTAAACGAAGTAGATTTAAAATGGCATCAAATGATTATTTTTTGATTAATGGGATTGTATTCGAGTGTCATGGACGATAATAAAACATTCAGTCGTTTGAAAGTCCTCGTGAAAATCCTATTTATCTCTGTAGAGTTGTAGGATATGTTGTAATGTATATTTTAATCATAATTGTTACATACAAATATACTTTATAACAATTAATGTATTTTGAAGATAATACAATTTTATTTACTACGGCTCTGTAAATCATTCTATCAACCAGCTGCCTAACTCAGCTGTTTTCAAGAGGAAAATCTATAATTTTTCACATGCGCACCTGTAACATTATTAAAAAAGCAAATTTATTTCAACACGTGGCAATAAAACAAAGAACATATATTAAAAAGGTAGGAAGAATTGCTCTCTTGATGTTCATCATTGAAATCATACATTCTAATAAAATGGACCACTGTATATTAATTATTAAATAGAAATAGATGATATGAACTCTTCTTTGTCTATTTTAGTAGAAATAATTAATACTGTTTCAATTTACTGTAAGAAAAAGAGTAGCTACTGTGTTTAAAAGTACTTTAATTAAAAAAGCGATGATCATCCTATTGTTTCATTTTTATTTTTCACGTTTATGTCAATATATTTCAATTTTTTCAATTATATTTCAATTTTTAATAAAATCATATAAACGTGCTTACTTCATAATCGGTTTTGAAATAATACATATTTAATTATCATATATTTATCGATCATTTAATAGGAGAAATTCGTGAGAAATATTAATTAATAAATAAGTTATTTCATTGGGTTTACTGATCAAGTATATCGGATTCAGTACATTTCATAATTTAAAATATTATTTTTTTATTAAATTTGTGGATTGTATTAATTTAGTTTTATTACTTGTTGATAGGGCTGCGCTGCTTAATATGCAAGGGTGCTGTGATTTATAATGGCGCCAAAACGCTTCATGAGGCAAATGAGATTTTCATATTTGTTTCACTTAATTTATATATGAAATTAAATATTTTTTACATATGAATTTTTTTACCTATCAACCACACACATTTTTGTCAGGTCTACAATATTCAATATGTATTTACTGAACATTTTTGATTGTTGCTAGGCGCATTTCGATGGCAAGCCATTAATGTTCAGAGCGCCTAGGTATGGACAAATCTATTAGCTTTTTTGTACTTGGGCGCTTTGACGATAAAATTATTAATAATGATTTTTTGATCTTTTTTAATCAGAAAAAAATGTGATGTGTGGAATCAAACAATTCATTTGCTGAAGTGAGTTTAATCACAGTGACATAACTATTGTGAAATATTTTTGTTTGCACAAGTATGTTAATAATTTTTCTTTGTTTTATTTAAATTATGGTTTATATATAGAATTAGTATATAGCTCGTCAGAATCGACGGGAAAATAGAAAGACAAAAACTGTTTATTGCTTTTTACAACATAATACATTTAAACATAAAAAGTACCTATGAACGAAACTTAATGAATAAAATTTAAAACTTATGAGTCTATCTATGCCTACGAGCTGACAAACCAAACATTTTTCCTCATCGTCACTTTGTCCTGCGGGCAAAGTGACGAGAAATGTGTTATTATTAAGAAAATTTTGGAAGTTAGAAAGAATGTTGAACGAATTCAGAAGGAGAATTTTACAATAACTTTTTCACATATTTTAAAAATATGAAATGTTTTTATTTTGAATTTTAGTGCTCGGAGCTTAATGGCACTGTCATTAAAGTGCATACAAGCAACAACTAAAAATGATCGATAATTATTTATTAAACATTTTTTATTGTTTATGGAATGAGCAAAATTCTTTTGCGAAGAAGAATAATTTTATTCAAGGGTTACAAAAAAAATAATATTCGTTTAACAAATATAAAATATATTCATAAAAGTATAGTTACAGTGATATTTCAGGTTTATGTACATCAACATATTTTATATTCATTTCAATCCCTTTTTCTTCATATGTATCTAATTCATTTCTGATATTCATTATTTTCACAAATAATAGTTGCTCGAGACAGATTAGTACATATTAAACATATTTACATACTGTAAATATTTGTGATATTTTAAATATTTAAGTCTTGAAAGATATCACGTATCTTTTAATTTACAAAAATATCACATCATTATACGTTTCCTATATACACATACATACATACATATATATATATATATATATATATAATGTATATATAATATGTGCATAGGTACAATATGTGTGTGTATATATATATATATTATATACATCACTCACATATGCACATACATGTATTAATACATACATGAAACTGAAAAAAAATCACATTGAAAGATTATGATAAAATAATTTCATACATAACTAAAAAAATATTTTTTTATATAATATTGTATACATAAAATATTATTTTAAAATGTTCTTATTTGTTTAAAAAATAACTATTAACAATCTTTTTTAAGTAGTGTATTTTCGCATAATAAAATTTAAAAAATAAAGAACTCATCTTTTATTTAATATATTTAAGCTTTTTATAAATTGATAGTTTTATTTTTTTTTCCTTATTTAAAATGTTTTAATTTTTCATTATCATGTCATTTATTATAATCTAACTAAAAAATTCAAAAAATAACATTTTTTTAACGCTACAAAAATTTTTTATATTAAATTATATTCCATAAAACAAATTAAATAAAATAACAATATCTAATAAGAATCTTAACATCTTGCTGCGAAGCTAATAAATTTAAAAGTTTAAAATATGGAATATTAATTCTAAAATAATTGGTGCTCCGCCCAAATTATTAGAGGTAATATTGTGTAAAACTGGTATTAATTCATTATCCAACGATTTCATGTATATAGGTGCGAGTTTAACTCCATTGCTACCTGCTTCATAGGATACCTAAAAATATATATCCAAAAATGTTAGTTATCAGTGTAAATTAGTGTTGTTTCAAGTAAAAAAAATTGATACACTTACGCTTTCACTGTGTAGTGTAGCTCGAATTGCAATTTTATAAAAATTATTAGTAGCTAATAAATCTAGATATTTAAAGAGTGCTTGGCATGTAGACTTTGATATATTTTCAGATAATTTAGATATATCAACAGAATCTTGAGCTTTGGAATTGTCTTCACCACTCTAAAAAATATATTGAATTATTATTTAAAAAAATAAATATACAAAAAGAATACTAACTTGGATTATAAAAACTTCAGTCCATCGTATTAGCCTATTTGTTCCTATATGATCAGCACCGTTATGAACTCTAATCGATGGAATTCCATCCATTAAGCGGTTATCGATAGGTGATTTTACACTAAAAATTGATTATGGAAATTTAAAGACTGATTTTCTTCTGTTACTATCAACTTTAAGAATTTATATATTTAAGTACATTTCGAATGTCATATTATTATTATCAAGGTTAAATTATATACTGTACAGATCAGAAAATGCAGGTGCTGGTACACATTTTAATAAATGAAATTAATTTGATATTAATCATTTTACCCAATATTAAAGTTAGTATCATTGTCAGTCCAAATCAAATTAATATGTTCGTCTGATTCACTATTAACGCAACCACAACTAATCTCGAACGGTTTCATATTTCGTAAACTTTCTCGTAACTTGATCATTTGATCGGGTAAAATGTTAATCATTAACCCATCTTCAATTAAACTCGACTTGGCTGTTAAACCACTAGTTGTTTTCAGAGCTCCGTTCAAGATTATAAAACTTGCTCCGGTTACTAAAATGTAAAATATTTTTAAATTATGTATTTTTTCGATAGAAATAATTTCGATTAAACTTGAAAACCAACTAATAAATCAGTACTGAACTAACATATTTCTCACCTTTTCTTGGTTTATCTTGAATATTGATAGCGTGAGTTGAATATCCATTTTCAGACATTCCATTAACGTCTTGTATACAAACTAAATGACTGTCAGCAATACTACTAAAATTTCCAGCAAAAGCTAGAATATATTCACTCGAATTATTCAAAGCACTCATTACCTAAAATTAAATAAAACTCTTGAACATTTATTACAAAAACATTCTATTATATTTAAATCGTTCATTTAATACACTTTTCTATTTTATTTTTTCATTTATCATTTATTAACAACTTTAAAATGCAATAAAAATACAAACAGTTATTTATTTTTAAATCAAACACTTACTTGATCATAACGATTCTTTGGAATTAATACAGTTGTTTTTCTTTCCTCCATGTGAATAATTAAGCCTCTGACATTTGGTAACGTATATGAAAAATTTCTAAAATCCTACGAAAGATTTGTATTATATTTAAGTGCAATAAATATAAATGAAACTAAAGAATGTATTATACACAAAAATAAATATTATCAAATATATAATTTTTTTTAGTTTCAAATACTGTTAAAAACCTGACTTACAGCTAATAAATTTATTATCGTATGTCCAATTTCTACATAAACTGATTCTCTATTCCGTGTTGATGTAAGTGGACATGGATAATATCTATATGCAGCACCGAGTCTAAGTAGTAATCTTAAAGGGAATATCTTGACCCATGGTGTTTCCCATCTAAAAATAAACCGCATTGAAAAACTTAACGTCTACACATTGTTTATTATGTAAAATGTGGGCAATTGTTACCTATGAATTAATATTCCGACTAAATATGGAGGACTAGGTAATAATATATTTTGAAGACATTGAAATGTCGGCAGTACATATAAAAATCCTGCATGGTTCTTGGAACCAAGGAAATTGGACGAATTTTGTATTGAAAACCCCATTTCTGTAATTGTATTGCCTAAAAATTCGGTTACTTATTACTTATAGTATTTGGATACAAGACAATTTGTAGGATATGTATTTAATGGTAATTTATAATAATTTTCTAACCATTTTCATAAAAAAAATATAATAAGCATGGAGAATTGAATATAAAAATATTGAAAATTAAAATTTAATGTAAAAAAAGTATTTATGTAAGAACAGTCATTTGTAGATCTCTATTCATTTTATAATTTTTCTTATTATTCTCTAGCATGTGTTAAAATATTACCTTTCGATGCATCATTATATATATTATTCAAATGTAAAAAAATATCTTTTGGAACTTTAGCTTCATTTTCAAGCAATTCTAACAATATCACAATTTCATCTTGACCAACTGAGCTTAAACCTTGTGTTGAAAAACACCACACTTGTTTATTTACACAACAATTCACTGGAATCAAAGAATTTCAATCGCAACATAGTTATGACATTGGATGAATTCATTTTCATAAATTAATTCTATTTTCATTTCCAAAAGCACAAAACAATTTCAGGTCAAAAACGATCAATAATGATTTATTGAACAATTTTGTGGTTTGTGAAATGACAAAAAAATTCAATGAATCAAATATAAAAAAATAATAACCGATAACTTACGATTTACTATTTTCACTTGCACACTAAAATTTCTTTGTAAAGCAAAAACTAAAGTTTCATTTTTTAACATTTCAACAACATTTTTATTATTTGAGCATTCTTGATATGTGATATCTGAAAATATTGTATTATTTTATACATTTATCTGAAAGAATATAAACAAATATAAAAATGTACAAACCAGCTTTTACTACTGTCATAGTAGGAGGTAGACAATTTTCTTCAACTGGAATATAACTCATTGTTTTCGAATCGATATGAGGTAAACTTCGGTTTACTTTACTTGTAAGTGGACCTATAAATACATTTTAAAAATGATAATCTCGAGAATTCTAATGAACGTATGACCTGAAAATAATTTAAACTAACCTGGAGGAGTTGACACTCTCTTATTTTGCCGTTTGATTGATTTAGTATCCCAACTATTATCTAATTCAGTTAAATCACAGCCTGGCCTGATTCCATCAGAAAACATTACAGTCTTTTCAGATCGACTTTTTGCTGAGCCTTAAATATGTTTTTATTATACATATACAATATTTGTAAGATATTTACTATTATCCAAAACTGATTTGTCAATATATCAAATATACCTTGTCTTTTTAAAACACCGACAGGCACCATTACAGTCGGTGGTGAGCTAGGTCCTTGATTTTCAATTTGCTGTAACGGTGGAACTGTTGAACAATACTCCATAGGATTATTAGGATTCGGTTGACTTACTGTATGTACAGGAGAATTATTTGCAGAATCACTAGAAGTATTATCCTGATGATTGTTACTGTTAACATCTAAAAGATTTTTAATTTTAATATTTGTTTCATTACTTATATTATTACTATTCATAATACAAGGTAATTATATAAGTTTTCTTTAATTTACCTTTGCTTAATATTTCTTTACATTGAATGCATACTTTTGTTTTAGCATTTCCTAAATATTCCAATTTTAATTTTGCACTGCAGCAACTTCCACACAGAACCTTAAATAATTGTTGGTGTAATTAAAATCAATATTTCAATAATTCTTATCTTAAAAGAAGTATTTCAGAACATAAACAATACTCGGTATACTTATTTATTTAACTATTAAATATCAGGATAACATTTACCAGTCCACAAGCTCGACAATGGTGTCTACGATTAATGAACGTGAACTTTTTCCCACAATGCATACAGCAATCTGTCTCTAAATCCGGCATCCAATAAGGTGGCTTCTTACCAAGAGTGCTATGATTATCAAAATCGTTTCTTATTTCTTGATTATTCACTTGCTCATCTAATGTCAACGAATCATTATTTTCAATTGACGATACTTCTGATGTACTTGGCGAACAATCTGTTAAATTAAGATCTGATGTGGGATTAGATACACTTGTCTCAATTACATTTTTTTCTTGGACATTTTCAGTGTCTGTTAAATTTACATGGGAATTAGATACAGTTGCTCCCGGTGTCTCTCCTGGTGGAGCTAAAAATAAATATTGTTTTCAAACAATATATATATTTTTTTAATACTAAAAACATTTAATTACATTATTAAATATTAAATACATGTTATATGATACATACCAACCGAAGAGTTGTTTTCATCTTCATTACTTGTATAAACATTTGTTGCTAAATCTAATGAATTTGGTCTGCACAACACTGCTCGTTTTTCGTTATCAGTGTTTGCAGATTGTTCATTTTTTTCAGTAGCATCATTATTTTTATCATCAAGATCTGTATTTAATGAAATGTCTAATTCCTTTTCTTGTTGTGTGACTTGTTCACTTTTTGTATTATTAACTTGTGTTTCTTCTACTGAATTTTTTTTAGCGATATCTTTATTACTGCCATTTAAATTAAGTTTTTCTTCATATTCAAGACTTTCATTTTTTTGGTTTTCATTATCTGCTATATTACCACTATTTCTTTTTTGACCTATTTCACTAGTAAGTGAAATATCAGATATATTCTGTTGTAAGTTATTAGATTCATTCATTAATTCATCTGGAGGTTTGTTGGAAATTATAGGCTGACTAGTATTTGTAGATAATTGTATTGATTGTATATCAAGAGCTTTTATGCTCTCAGTATCAGAGAGTACTTTTGAATCATCATCTATATGAACATAGTTATTATTACTCTTATGTTCTTGATTTATGCTAACAGCTTCTTCAATTTCATGTGGAATAGTAACATTGGATTCAATATATTTATCATTAGTCAATTCATTGTGGGTTTTAGTTTTGTTTTCTACAATGTCATCTGTTTCGTTTGTGTTTTCTTCTTTCTTTTTAAAATCATCCTGTGACAGTATGACACTATTATCTTCTACATGATCATTTTTCTTTTCAATGTTTTTATCTAAAATCTTACTCTGGTCTATCCCTAGGTCTGTTTCTAATAAATTTGTTTCTTTTTCTAATTCACTTAAATAATTTTCAATTTCTGAATCGCTTACATCTATGTTTTCATCAAATCCTATAACAGAACTTAAAGCTTCTATTTTGTTTTCTTCATTTTCTGAACTTTCAATATTTACATATTCTTCAATTTGTTCTCGCTGTTGTATATCTGTTGATTCAGAATTAGGACACAATGTAAATTCATTCAGTTTATCATCTGTATTTTGATTTGTTTCTAATGTTTTTTCAGTGGTAATAGTGTCTCCAGATATCGTATTGTCTGCGATACTTGATAGTTTCTCAGTCGATTTTTGATAATCTGTGATACTTTTCTCTACGTTATTAATTTTTTCATTACTGTCTATAGTTTTAGAACCGAAACACATATCCGATTGTGTCTGATTATTGTATAAAATTTGATTTGTGTTTTTCACCACTTTGGAATTAAACTCGGTCTCGTTTAAATAATTATCACTCGTATCATCCGATAAAGAATTGTGAATAATTTGAAAGTGTCTTTTGTGATCTACTGTATTAGTTTTTAAAAGATCCGGAAGCATTTCTGAAGTGTCGTTTTCAATAAATTGCGAATTATTAATATTTTTAACGTCGGTATTAATGTATTCATGTAGACTATTGAAAACATTCGAAACAGTATGTTTTTTGTTTGAATTGACTGGTTTAATTTCTTCTGAATCCGTTTTGATATTATAATTAACGATAGGTTGTTTATTTACCACTTTAAACAATTTGTTTTTAAGATTTTCTGTGGAAAACACTTCTTCTTGTTGATAAACATTTGAATCTATGTTTTCATAGATTTCATCACTTTTAAGAATCACGTTTTGTGAAGTTGTAGAACTAACATTTTTAAGAACAGATGAATTATTTTCATAATGTTCGAAATTGGGTACAAAATTTTTTGGATTACTTCTTATATCGGATGTAGGTTGAAAATTTGTAGGAGTATTGGTTTGCAAATAATCAAAATCTGGAGAATAATAACTATCACTTTCTAAATATTCTAAAGGCTGATCTGACTTTCTTGACTGAGCTAGATTATAATTTATTGGCGTTATATTCGTGAAATTAGATATTACTTCGTTCCTATGGTAGTATCGACTATTGTTTTTTTGGTGTTCTAGTACTTCAGGGTGAGATGTTGATAACGATAAATCTGTTTCAAAATGTTGTGGAAGATTTGAATGCGTTGCATCCAATTGAACATTTTGTAAAGTATAACTACTAAATTGTGGATTAGGTACAGAAGTGGAACTATTGCTGAATGTTAACGAGTGCTCTTCATTAAATTCAAAATCATCTAAAACTTTGTCCAAGTCCACAGCAAATTTTTCCATCTAAAATTTGTAGAAAAAATTCACTGCTTATTCAACATCAATAACAATACCATGTTATTCAATAATTAAATAGTACATCAATTTTTAATACTCTATTAAAACATTTACTCATATAGTATAATGTACTATTTAAGAAATTAAACAGTTACAATATTCTTCCAAGCTAAAACTTACACACTAACGAGTTTTAATTTGTTTTTATAAAAAATAAAAACAAATATCGAAATACATATGTGGGGCAAATGAAGCATAGGATTGACACACAAAATATATGGTAAATTTATAGAAAAATACAAAACTTATGTTAAAGGATTGTATAGGTGTATTTTTATTATTTATTCATAACATAGTTGGCTTATTAAATATATTCTGAAATTATGTTTAAATATAAAAAAGTTTTTATTTGAAACAGTATTATTAATTTTTATCGAAATATAAAAAAAACGAATATTTACAGTAACATTTTCAGAATAATTTTTAATAGAAATGATATTTTACGAAATATTTGGAAAACTTTCCTGTAAAGAATGAGAAATTAATTACAAATAAATATTTTCAAATAATGAAATATACTAAAAATAAAAAAAATCAATGACGTACATTAAAATATTGTTGTTTTTTTTTTTGGATATATAATTAAAATTTATTAGTTACATTTTTATTGTAAATAGTTACTTTTATAAAAAAATATCAAAATATTTTTTATAGCTGCACATATACGCCCACATAACGTAGTAAATGTTTCCAATAAGAAACTAACATGAATTATAAAAATAAAAATATAAAAAATACAATAGAATATTTAAAGCTTACGAACTTACCCTTGCACTTGCAACTAAATTAAAATGTTAACGATAACATATAAAAAATACAAATGTAAATATGTACCATTTGACATTTACTCTTTTTGACATTTCAGGATAAATGGATACTTTTCAATAATACTAACTTCACAATAATAAAAAACCTGTATTAAATGTGAATAAAAATGTTAATAAATCGAATTTAATTGTAAAATTGCATACATATTTAAATGAAATATTTTATGTTAATTATTCAATTAAATCTGTAATAAATTATTTGAATATCAGTTTTTAATTTGGAAAGTATTTTTTGGTAACAATTTTTGACATTTTATTACATCTAACCATATTTAATATAATTTTATGTTTAATAAATTGTGTTCTTTAACAATAAAATTGTTAATATGAGCAATTTACAAAGTAATAAAAAGATGAAATCAAATTATGTATTAAATATATTTACTGGGGAATTAATTTACATGCACATATAAGATATTTGTAATGTTTACAATATATAAATGATTGTAAGTAGTAAAATGGCCGATCAGAATGACAGCTGGCCATTGCATGAAGCCGTTTTTAAAGATGATGTACGAAAATTATCCCAGTTGATTCGAAAACATGATATTGGCGCCAAAGATAAACATGGTAAAAGTCCAATAAATATATATGCTTCATTTATCCATAGATGTTTAATTATTATATTGCCGATTTTAATTTACCTTTCTTAGAATTTAGCGAACTATAAATATGCCGCCAAATATATATATACATATATATATATATATATATATATATATATATATATATATATATATATATATATATATATGCATCATATGTATAATTTATTTATGTATGTAATAAAGTATCAATTCCATTAATGAAAAACTACAAAAAAATGTATGCTTTTAGGAAATACAGCATTACACTTAGCTGTTATGCTGGGAAGAAAAGGTAATAGCTTTTAGTTAGAGGTAATAACAGAGATAATGTTTGTTTAAATTTTTAGAGTGTGTTCAGTTGTTATTAGCACATGGAGCCCCTGTTAAAATTAAAAACTCCCTTGGATGGAGTCCATTAGCTGAAGCAATTAGCTATGGTGATAGGCAAACAAGTAAGTCATTGTTTACTAATAATTCTATAGTTTTTATGTATTACATTTTCCTTGTAGTATCTTCCTTAGTTCGAAAGTTTCGACAACAAGCTCGAGAACAAATGGAAGACAGAAGACCTAATTTAGTTGCTGCTTTACAAAAGATGGGTGATTTTTATATGGAGTTAAAATGGGATTTTCAATCTTGGGGTTTGTGTTATCACTTTATAGAAATATAAATTTGTAAATCATTTATTTAAATTTTTTCATACAGTTCCTTTAGTATCGAGAATATTACCATCGGATATATGTAAAATACATAAAAAAGGTCCAAACATTCGATTAGATA
The DNA here is from genome assembly GCA_034766995.1 of Acanthacorydalis orientalis. Lineage (NCBI taxonomy): Eukaryota > Metazoa > Arthropoda > Insecta > Megaloptera > Corydalidae > Acanthacorydalis > Acanthacorydalis orientalis. The sequence goes on from CM068316.1 coordinate 51,228,289, forward strand.
CTACTTTGGTTGATTTCTCAGATATGAGATGGGAAAGAGGCGATATCTCATTTATTTTTCGAGGAGATGAATCACCACAAAAAAGCCTAACCGTACTTGATAACAAGCTTGAAGTTTACCAAAGAGTTAGATATGAGGTGAGTTAATAATATATTACAAATTTTAATTTCATATTAAAAAATCATTACATTTTTAACAAATGACTGTTTCATTTTCTTGTAAAGAAATGGCTTGAAAATAGTTTTCTGATTATTTTATAATAACTGTGATTTTTTTTAGGAAACTGAATTGGAAATCGAAGATGAAGTGGATTTATTAATGTCTACAGATATTTTAGCAGCACAAATGTCTACAAAAAGTATTTTTTTTCAAAGAGCACAAAGTGGTTGGATCTTTCGAGAAGATCGAAAAGTATGAGTACCTAAAAGCAAACATCTCTTATTTGCAGTTGTTGCTTTTACAATTTGTAATGAATAATAGTAGTAGTTAATAATTTGTTTACGTATATTAATACACCTATTAATTCATAAAAACATACGTCCAGATAAAGTTGATTAAGCCATGTTAGAAAATTTGTATTTAAATATATGTATATATGTTTATGTATATACACACACATATACACACGTGCGCACACGATATTGTTAATACATGTTTATGTAAAAAAATAAGTTGTAATAATTGTATTGTATGATGGAAGATGGTAATTCATATTCCTAACTTAAATAGGATTTTATGGTCCTTAAATTTTTATTTCAAAGAATTTTCATTTTTTAGGAACTTGTAGCAGGCCAGTATGAAAGTGATTTATATACAATTAATGGTTTAGTATTAGAATCTAGGAAAAGAAGAGAGCATTTATCCAATGATGATTTACAAAAAAATAAAGCTTTAATGGAAAGTTTAACAAAAGGCAGTATGCAAGCATTTGATTCCAATGGAGAGGTAAGTTTAATTTAGATCTAAGAGAAAAATTATTGAAGAACAATTTAAATTTCAGCCAGTTAGAAGAGCGAGTTTAGAGCCACCGCCAAAAACAAACTGCACGTGGGAAGAATATATAAATTCTGAAGCAAATTGTTTTCCTAAACTTGGCCGTGAATTAGTTTATAAAGAGTCATCTAAATCATTTAGGGCAACTGTTGCGATGGTAATTTTAATTTATTTAATATAATTGTTATTTATAATAATAAAATGTTTATTTCTAGAGTTCTGATTTTCCATTATCAGTGGATATGTTATTAAATGTTCTTGAAGTAATAGCTCCATTCAAACATTTTTCTAAGTTACGTGATTTTGTTGCACTAAAGCTACCTCCTGGTTTTCCAGTAAAAATAGATATACCTATTTTACCTACAGTCACTGCAAAAATTACATTTCAACAATTTGAGTTCAAAGAAAAAATCCCACAAGAATTGTTTGATATACCAAATCATTTCGTAGAGGATCCAATGCGGTACGTATTAAGATATATTTTGATTTTTTTCTAATAACTAATTTATCATTGAAATTATATAATATATTACATAATAATATTCAGATTAAACTCATTTTCATTTTTTTTTTGTGAAATATACAGTAATCGAATTTCATAAAGTATAGAATATTAGAATAAGACAAATCAAGTAAAAATATTACAGCTAATTTAAAATTTTTCCTTGTAGATTTCCTGAATTATGACGCTTTGATATGTTAAATTTCATTGAAATTTCTGAAAAGAAACGTGAAAATTCTTCAACAATGTTCCTTTCTCACCAAAACAAACAGCGCGTTCACCCAGCTTCATCGTTTTATACTAGAAATAGATTAATTTCACGATTATCAAAAAACTCCAGTCGTAGATCAACATTAAGTATCATTCAGCATGAGAAATCAGAAGCACCTGAATTAGTCTTAGAAAATGGCAACCATGTCACTACGTGTTCATCGTCATGTCAAAACACACAGCAGCTATACGATAATAGTGTTATTTGTATAGAATTTCCTATGCTGTTTACTTTCGGAAGTTTGTACTCGACTTACTGGGTTTTAAATATTGAATGAGAACTAGTAGTGTAGGTTTGTTATCATAAAAACAATTTGTGTGATTGTTTGAAGTTCATTTGTTTATTTATAATTTTAATTCATATATACTGATTTTTATTTTTCACGTTTTTTATTTTTTAAATAATTTTACACAAAATTAACCGACATGTCCATTTTGCAATAAAGTCCTAAAATTAGGAATTTAGTAAATTAATTTTTTTTCTCGTTATTAATTAATTTTATCTATTCATAAAATCATCCTGATGTTTACAGGGTCTTTATAAGCTTGTTAAAAATTAAACAAATTGAATGTACTATTAATAATATGTATAATTAATAGTGTGTTGGAATACACAATGGCTTGACTGAAAAATAATTTTATTGAAATTACGTATTGTTTTAAATAATAGTAATAAGCGATTAAATTGAATTTGTTTTTATGATAAACTGACAATATGATTAATTTATTTTAATAGGTCGAAGTAAATGAATTTAGAAAACATAATTTTAATAATCACCATGAATTATATCACTTAAAAACTCGAACTAGTTTGCAAACTTTGAGGTATAAAAGTATTGAAAACAAATATTAATGATCCATTACAAATCCGTCCATCATTTACAGCGATATCGATATGTAGATCAACGAAAGTTATCGAGTAATTAATCTTTATTTGTGACAACTTTCTATTCGGAAGAATGATTGTAACTTATAAATTGCACAAAAATTTTTAAATAATCAAGCACAAACAGTACATTTCAAATGATGTTAATGATTTTACATGTAGCCGCTGTGTATTTCAGATGTAAGTTATGAAAAATTAGAAATGTGTATACTACAAATCATTATTAAATGATTGCATTCATAGTGCATCCAGCAATAACATTCCAATTGTGGTTAATTAAAATTGGAAGGAATGTTATGTTGGGATCGTAAAAATCATTTCACCTATTGTATTTATTAACTATTTTCATGTAAGCATTTAATTCACAAAAATATTTGAAAAGTTGTAAATGACATATCAGCTTTAAACTATTTTAATTTTGTAGTATTATTGTATATAAACATTCCGTTGAAAACAAATTTAGATTACCGTTCAAATTTTTGTTTCATAAGAAATTTATACATTATGTATTATTTTACATAACATTTATTATTAATTTATTGTTCTACTTTTTTTGTATATATATATATTAATTTTTGTCGTTGATTATACACAGTCAATATATAGTAACTTAGTTCTATAGCATTGTAATTTACATATGTTTATTATGTAAATATCTAATAGAAAATAATTGTTTATACCTTGACTACATCTACTTATAGTTCTATCTATAAAAGATCAATCTAAGTTAAATATTTATATTATCTTAAATTTATAACCTCTTGGTACTTATCATATAAAGTGATACATAATAAAGAGATAAAAGTAATATGTTTATAAATAACATGGAATATGTTAAACATATTAACAACTGTATGTAAGAAAATAAATTAATGTCCATCAAGAAACAATAAATAAACAGCAGAGATTTTAAGTTTCATGTGTCATTAATGAACATTTTGTCAATTTAATTTACTTTATCGACAAACAATGTGTACAAAATAAATAGATAATTTTGATGTTCTTCATGTAGTATCAAGTAAAAAGGTATATAGCAAATATCAGAAAATGAGATTATTTGCAAGAATTATTAAAAAGTTTCTATTTATGTTTTTTTTTGAAATGAAATTGATAAAAGATTTAAATTTATGTTCGTTTGCCAAGAGATAAATATTGAATTTGTTTTTTAAGTAAAAAATAAATTTGATAAGAAATCTGTAGTGTGAACATTGAAACACACATACACACAGGCACTTATTTTTTTAAAAAACGAATTACAGAAAGTAATTTGTAATAGTAATGAAATAGAAAACAGTCCACTAAATTACATTTGTTCAAAAATAATTATTTGATTAAATATATATAAACTATATTGTGATAACAATTTTATTTACAAAAAATATTTTATCTCTATTAGAAATGCATTTTATTGGAATTGTTTTTAATGCTGGTTTTTAAAAGAAATTCCAAAGTTATTGCTACATTATTACTAATATTTTTTGCATATATATGTGTATATATATATATATATATATATATATATGTAAGTAAAATTATATTTATTTATTGGTAATTAGGTAAATTAAATTCTAGTTTAGATTTTTGCAACATTTCACAGAAATATTGCAATTTATCTATTAATCCATTATATATGTATATATATATATATATATATATATATATATATATATATATATATATATATATATATATATATATATATATATATATATATATATATATATATATATATATATATATATATATATATAAACATATAATTTAAAGATGTGCACACAATCAACAATCAATTGTAAATAATTAACTAACTGTTAAAATCTAATTTATAATGAGAAAATTCAAATTAAAAAAGTAATGATCACAGGTATTTTCAGTTATGTAGAAAAATAAACCAGTAATAAGAATAAATAAAGTATATTTGTTGTAAATGTGTTTATATTTTTTCCATATTTACGTTTAGACCCTTTTTCACACTTTGAAAGTTTTTTTTTTGTTTTTATGCATTTACAGGATATTTGAACCTAACTTAATGCAAGTACAGCAATTGTTTCAACTTGATTGCAAGTGAGTAGAAAGTAATTGTTAAAGAATTTCTATTCTTAAATATTAAAAACGCATATGAGTTTCTTTTTGCATTTTAAAAGAGTTTCTAAAGCAGTAAGGTAAATATTTAATTTGCTTATTATTATAAAACTTAAAATAATTTAACAAAATTAGTAAAAATAAATATTCGATATATATATATATATAGACAAGTTCATATAAGGTTATATATATATATATTTAATAAAGTTAATATAGATGGACAAAAAAGAAATCTTGCTATCAGTTTTTTGTTTATAGTTATCTGATTTTTTTCAAAAAAAAACTACGCAAGCAAAATAAAATCTTACATAAATAACGATATAGCAAGTTTTTATCAACGGACGGTTTCTATGGGTCATATAATGTGATTTTTGCAAATGTTACTCCTTTCTTTGAAACTGATAATAAATTATCATGTCTTTTAATTATAAAATTATTTTATGCATCACTAAATTTTTTTTACATTTTAAAATATTTAATTTACGAATAAAATGTTTAATGATATTTAATACACACACACACACACACATATATATATATATATATATATATATATATATATATATATATCAATAATAATAAAAGTAAATGGAAAAGAGACAGGGTGGAAAAAAGCTCTTAAATTGAAATAAATAAATAAATAAAGCCTTTATCCAGCGACGAATTGTCAAAAGTTGGAAAAAATGGAGATCTGTTTTAGTAAATATTAAAAATGCAATTTTTCTACTTAATCTTTTTTATTTGTCGTATATTGGACTATTTATCACCTAACGAATGTCGTTTTGACATTTGAAAAATTGTACTACATAATGTATATGAAAAAAAAGAATTTAATAGAAAATCAACTAAAAAGTTCTATCAAAACAATTATATTTTGAGACGCACGCAAACACAAAACAAATTAATTTTTGTAAATACATTTAATCTTTTAGAACTAATAATTTTTAAATAAAATCTGTTTGATATATATGTGTGTATGTATATATATATATATATGTGTATATATATATATATATATATATATATATATATTATAAAATTTATGGTTATAATAAAGTATCACCAAAGAAGTCCACGAAATAAAATACAGTCCTAGCCTAACTTCCTGTACGGTGCTAATTTAAAAACAAGGGGCTTTAATTGGAAAATTATCTCTTATATAAATATGTGTGACTTCGTCTCAGTCAGTTTAACAACCCATCAAGTCGTACACGTCTTGTAAAAGTACAAGAATTAATTCTTTAAATTAAATATGCTCAAGAAATTAGATTATTGGATTTTAAAATGAATGCATTGCATTGCGTACAACTTTAACATCAAGTTTATATATATATATATATATATATATATATATATATATACACAATGAATAATTGCTGTCAAATAATCAGTATTGATAAATTTATAATAATAAAATATTATTTTCTGTGAGAAAATAATTTATTATTATTTTATAGAGAAATATAATACAAAATGTCACTATTGTCAAGTTTGTTTTAAATCTACATTGGCTGGAATTATAAACTATAAATAAAAAAGAATCAGTAAATATGGAGATATAATTTTATATGTTTAGTATTCAGTAGAAAGGCCATGAGTGAAAAAATGATACTTTCAGGTACCAAAAAATAAAATTGATTAATTTTTGAAAATATTTTTTTCAGGCTAAAACATTTGCCTAAATATTTGTCATTTTACTCATTGTACAAACAAACAAATTTGAAACATTCGAGACTCTGACATTTCGAAAGAAATGAAAACAAAAACCAGTGTTTATTGTTTCTATAAGTCACAATTCAGAAAATGTGATGTCATTTTTGCCGAGCACTAAAATATATCGCTTTTTGAAAATGTTCTTAAAATACTAGATCTAAGTAATACTTAGAATTGCTTTGATTAAGACAACACAGTTAAGATATTGCGGTTAAATTCACTTTCATAAATAATTTTTTATCCCACACAATACAAATATTTTTTTCTGTTAAAAAAATGTTTAATAAATCATTATCGATCATTTTTGATTGTTGCTTATGTGCATTCCAATGGTATGCGATCATATTTTTGTGGAATGAAAAAATAATTCGTTTGTAAAATCGTATAACTCTTCTGAATATAAAATAGGAACATAAATAAATGTTTACAGTAATTTATGCTCTTTGATATTTAATTCGTTTATGTTAAAATAAGTTATTTTTTAAATAAAATTGTCATCGTATTTCGTAACAGCATAGTGCATAATTATGGGTTTATTAAAAAGATATAATTAAAATTATACAAAAGTAATATTATATTAAATGTATGTTTTATCACTCCAATGAATTTTATTTTTGTTCAATCTGTCATTTCAAACAATTCATATATTGTTGCTGTTTATAAAGAGCATTTCTTGTTCTCTATATACTTACTTTTATATAAAATTGATTAAATGAATGCAATTAAAAAAGCATAAAATATATTTTTGTTGTATTATTTATAATACATATATATATATATATATATATATATATATATATATATATATATATATATATATATATATATTAGAACTTGCTCATACATTTTTCCTGGGTTTTTATTGGTAGGAGTTCAACTAGTGTACAGAACAGGACTTACAAGAAATTCTATAACGACTACATTCTCTCCTTTTTTCTTTATTTTTATTTTATAAGTTTACTTAAAACAAATAATTATCATAATATTTATGCGAGGCATAAAGCAAGATATTGTTCTTTGAAGTGAATATTTAATCGGTATGGACATATGAGAAGAATGGAAAATATTAGATAAACTGTAAAGATACATAATTGGGTATTTGAAGGGAAAAAAATATTAAAAGAAAAAAGAATCTAGGAGTGCGATTAAAGAAAGCTAAAGAAAATTTGTGATTAGAGGACAAAAATGTGCGAGTTTGGGTATTGATAGCTGGCAGTCAGTTGTATAAACCGAATAATAGATATATGTGTATAAGATTATTAATACTATCGGTAATTAATGTTTTTGTAAATATACAATTGAAAAAAAAAACAACTAAAAAGACTCGTATGTTTGTGGATCGATCCACGCACCCCACTTTGAAGACCACTGCCCATGTATGTTTAACACTTTCTTTGTTTTTAGAAAACGTCATATATTTTATATTGTTCTTTTGTTCTAAATATAATTATATTTATTTATTCTAAGTTTGATAATTAATTTAATAATTTACTATAGATTGTACACTATACACAATTGAACTGATTTATCTTAAACAAGAGTATTATTATAATTATTTATTTTAATTTCAAAATTAAACAAATTGAAAAGTGTTTTACGCTAATTTTGACATTTTTATTGAATATTCATTTCAATTTGTGTTTGTTTCGTTCTATGGTTTTTGTTTTTAAATAAATTATTAAATTCATTTAAAAGAATGTAATAAAACATTTATATATATATATATATTTTTACAGAAGTAAATTCTACTGTTCTGTTTTTAATTATACATATTTTTGAATATGTTTGTTACTCTCTTTACATCGTTTGTATACGTTAAATGTATCAATAAAGGCAAATATAATTAAGTCTTGATTACTTTAAGTTTTTTTTTAAACGATCAAATCGTATATTATATATATATAAAATAGTAATTAAAATTGGTCTTTGTTTACAGTACCTTTATAATATCTGAAACTAAATAACTCCTTCGATCATAGGTTTTTTGTTTTTTTATTTCAACTATCTGTTTACTCAATATATAATTTATTAAGCAGATACGTACGTATAAATGAATGTATTGCAAAGCAATTAATACAACAAAGCGTATATTCATATTACAACAAAGTTATGACAGTGAAAAATATGACAACCCTGTGTGAAGTATCGTACATAAAGTGAAGTCCTTTGGCCTAGAGTTCATATAGATAATTTCGAACATCTCTGATTTTTCATACAGTTACACATAGAATAAATAAATACAATCAAAGAGCAAATAACCTTTCGACGAGAAAACAAAAAAATATGTTTTCTCCATAACTGAAACATTCATGTATTTACGGTGTTGACATAAATAACTACTTGTTGGAAAATAATGTACGTAATGGTAATTTTTTATCACAAAAATCATAGTAATTGAGAAAGGTCTGTACAAACACGGATATATATATATATATATATATATATATATATATATATATATATAATATTTCTAAATCAATTATATGCACTTTTATACTATCAATATTAATTTCAGTCGATTAATGCATTTGAAAATTGAAAATCATTCTAATAAATAACAAACATAACATTGACACAGTCAGCATTGTCCTTGTAATATATATATATATATATATATATATATATATATATATATATATATATATATATATATATATATACATGTATAATTCTGCACAGTACATCCATTGTGCCTGATGAAGAATGCAAAATGTGTCTGGAAGAAAAAGATGTTTGTATCAATTAATAATGGCCGCTATATAAATGGAACCCATTTAAGGGATCATAAGACTTTAAACGAGTTGAGAAATACCTATTAATTCCATAATATAGAAAAATGTCGGAAAATATTAGTCAAATAGCGTCCAATGAGCTGTAAATAATTACAAGGTCAATTAGAAGGAATATTATTGAATGTAAAAATTAAAAACATTGCCAAAGTTACAAATAATGAAGAAAAAAAAAGTAGAATCATAATACAGATCTGACACTGTGGCTAAAGTCACTGACAAATGAATTCTTTTTACATTTCAGAAATCACAAAAAAAGTTTCTGGTCAAAAATATTCAATAAAACATTACTGGTCATTTTTAATGCCTGTTTCTACAAATTTCGTTGGCGATGTCATTATCTTCAGAGCAACAAAGTATAGAAAAATCTAACTTTTAAAATTGAATCTTATATATAGTGGTGCACCTAGGGGAAGGCAGGAGGAGCTGGTATTCCCCAAATGAAATGGGAAAAATTACTATTTCCTGTATATACACAGAGAGATTAATGTAACCACGACTGAGGTAATTCAAGAGCTTTGTAAAAAGAATTGAAAACTGGATTTTAATCTTTAAATAATTTTTTATAATCAGTTAATGAATTATACTGAATACACATCGATTTTTTTTATCCGTTCTACTCGCCTAGCCCCCAAAGTTTAAATTCTGAGTGCGCCTCTGTTTATATATATATATATATATATATATATATATATATATATATATATATATATATATATATTAAATATCTTTCTTTAATGTATCCGCGACAATTTTTTTCTTTCTTTCTGGTTATTTTTTACATTACTGTTAATAATTTTCTGTTTAGAAAACGTGACAGTTGCTGTAATTCTGTAAAATCGTATGTCAAAAATGCAACAATAAGCCCTTTTACCTTCACAAATAAATCACTACGACTGCTCCAAATAACACATTTTTTTGTTTGTGAAAAAATATTTTTTGCCGAATTTTGAGATGGCACTTCATTAATGAAAGTGAACATAGTCATATTGTTACAATTATATTTATCCATCATTCTTTTCTTTAGTTTGTTTTAGTTCGACGTACATTTAATATATTCGCTTACAAAAGTTTTCATTATTTTTTTTTTAAAAAATAATGAAAATTTAAAACTATAAAAATAGATATTTAAGTTGTTTACTTTTTTTAAAAAAAAAAAACATATTGAATGACTTTATTATATTAGAGAATACATTTTCTTGATTCGAAAATCTTTTTTGTAAAATATTTTTCTATAATACATCCTAATTACTATTCCTTTGGTTTCTCTCTCTCTCTCTATATATATATATAGAGGGAGAGAGAGAGAGAGAGAGTAATTTAGCTTACGCTTCCACACGAAAGTATTAAAAAAAACGCAAAAATTAAGAAAAAACATGTTATCCCCCATTTTGCATTTTGGTATTGAATTGAACTAAAATACTAAATAAAAAACAATATGACTTTTTTTAAGTCCTGTGTTCCCTTTTAATATTTCCATATGGAAGCCTAAATTGAATCACCTATATATGTGTATATATATATATATATATATATACACTGTGCAATAACAATTTTTGTATTGCGAATCAATTTAGCAATACGAGATCACAAAATCATAATTTATACTGCTAAGACGCAAATATACTACATTTATTTTAAATAAACGATTATTATTGTTTTTGATTTTTGCAAATGTTTAATACGCGTTAATTATTATTATTTAATACAGGAAATGTATAAATAGTGTTATTTTAGAACATATTTCGCAAGATTTATTTTTTTTTTGTTCATTTCATAAATTATGTTTAGTATTTTATTATTTATTTATCTATTATTACAAGTTAGATGTGTACATTTCTCTTAATACTTTTAAAACACGCATATATATATATATATATATATATATATATATATATATATTATTTAATAATTAATATGCGAATTGTTTGAAGTTTGACGTTTAATAAATCTGCAGTGTTTTGTTAATTCATTTGAATTCCGTGGGTATTTTTCAACCTAACATTACTGAAGACTGTATATTTTTATGAGATAGCGCCATACCTATTAATATATGTCTTCTATGTATATTTATTACTAATTGGTATAATTTTTTAGCCTTCTTTTCGTATGGACGAATTTATTTTACTTATTTCTTCATTTTTCATAACTTTCAGATATTTTTTACTGTGCTTTCCTTTATAGTCTTTTTAAAAATGATGTATTGACGATATTTAAAATTATATATTTGTTCCCTTTTTATATTTATCCATTGTTAAAATTATATTTGTATCTTTTTTTTATACATGTGATCCCGTTGATACATTGTCATGGTGGTTTTTGTCCTTTTGGATTAGCTGATTGTCTTTTCTCTACTACTAGTTTCAGCACATGTGCCATATTCAGGTAGATGTCAGAGACTTTTACGTTCTCTCTAGATACTGCGGACAGATGTGAGAGTCTAACATTAATTTCTTTAAAAATGAAGATGATATTTGTGCCATAACTTGCGAAGGAAAACAGACACCTAGATGAATCAAAAAAACGAAGAGCTCTATGACAATTCATCATTTATTATTTTTAATGTTATTCTGTCATATAGGTTTATTTATACTGACATTCACCGCATTTTTTTAGTCAATAAAAACATTCATATAAGGTGCACTTTCTTCATGTTGATTTATCTGTCAGCTAGTTTTTAATATTTTGTTTTTCTTTTTGACGTAGGATTGTTTGCGATGGTATTATTAGCAGTAAAAGATACTATAAGTAAACATTAAAAAAATACATTTATATACTTTATAAATATATATATATATATATATATATATATATATATAAATGCATTTAAATAAAAAAAATATATCGTTTATATGTAATAATAGTACAAAGTTAAATAATATTAAATACATTAATTCAGATATTTATTTTTTTGTACATTTTTTTTGCGTACAATTATTAATTTGGCTATAATTGTTTTATATTGCACAACGTCGAACAGAAATTAATCTCTATATTTTTTTTCATCTGAGTGGGTCACAGAAATGTTATCGTTTTTTTTATACTTAAATTTTTGCAGCAAAAGATACGCAGTTCTGATTACAGATTGGTCCTTTTGAAATATTTCATCTGCACTATCATGCATTTGTGTATGCATACACACATATATGTATACTGTGTAGTAAAACATCGTGTACGGGTTGTATCTAGAAGGCTATGGCTATGTATTTTATTTTTTTTAAAAATATTTAAAGTGATTTATTTAATGAACTCATGTTATATTCCAGGGCTGGGTACTTTCTTCGATAATAAGAGCCACATATAATACTTTCATACATTTTTGAATATTCAAGAGCCAAAGAAAATATTATATTAAAATTGTGTTAATTAGGTTGGTAGAAAAATTATTACGGTTTATGACCATCATATTCATATACAAAACCGCAATTATTTTCCTACCGACCTAATATAGATAGTAAAAAATACAACTATATAGTAGTCCTACTCACTAAAACAAAATACGTTTAATCTCTACTCGTTCAAGACTTTGATCGAGTCTTAATGTTTGTAATTAAAAGTTAGAGTTAGTAATTAGTGTTAAAAGTTACATTTTCAAAGATATTTTTCTTAAAAATTTACACGGCAACCCGTCCCGAATTTGGTTTTATTCCATTCAACATGTCTTAATTAACAAAATTGTTTAGTTTCATATTTTTTTAAGGATTGTCCATAACCGTAGGCCCAGCTTAAACAGAAGTTTGGACACAACGCATGCGGATGTTTGAAAAGATAATGTGAATTACCCGTTTATATATGAAATATTGGTACATTCTATACTACTATAGATTATTAATATAAAAGTTTAGAAAAAATTGAAATGAAACCTAATAATGTCTTGAGAGTCGCACAAAGTAGCTTTGGGAGCCACAGTTTGCCCACCCTTGTTATATATCAATGTTTAAGTTCCTTTTTTTAAATAAAGAATTTGATTTCTCTCTCTCTCTCTCTCTCTCTATATATATATATATATATATATATATATATATATATATATATATATAATAAGTAAATTCTTTGTGCTATTTTAAAGGTTCTGTTTCTGTATTGGGAGAATAAGATGACCTCCCATTTTTTGAAGAATTTTTTGTGTTTTTAAGGGTCGTTTTATACGCAGAAATATACGATATAAACATATATATATATATATATATATATATATATATATATATATATATATATTACTAGCTGTCTACTGATAACCGGAGCGGCGCTCCAAGTGTTAAAATGTACCGACATTTTTTTAGGTTAAACGATATTAAATAACGACTGAAAACAAATAAATATAATGAGATCCAATAAATCATTAACACACATTCATATGTTTATAACATTGTATATGACAATATTTTTGTAAACAATTTATTGCACCGATATAGAAGTTTTATATTTTCAATTGTTTGAAAACGGTCCGTCTCTACTGGAAGAGTTGTACATCTGTTTCGAATAAATTTATTATATTTTAAGTTTTAGTATAATTAATATTTGTATTAATTTTCAAACAATCATGAGGTTCATTATCGGAACGTCCATTAGATGTTATTGACACTAGATAGTAAGAATAAATGTACAATAAACAAAGTATATTTGTGTATAACGATTGTTTGTCAATTTACTAATATGAATTTGTATCGTGTACTCTGTACGTTTGAATTTTGATTTTGGTTAAATTTACAAGCGTATGGGTTTTTAATATGCTCTTCATATATGAATTTTAATGACCTGATCGGTGAGCTGAGAGAAATTTAGAAAATCTTATAAATATATTATAAAAATATATAAATAGTATTTTATATTTGTATTTAATATTGAAATCGTGTTCAGGGTTTCACGATCCATTTTTAATTAAAAGTATTTTCTATTCTTTTTGTTCAAATTGAGCAAATTATGTATCTATCCCATATATTTCCACTGGATTTTCCAATATGCTTCTCCGATCTACTAAAAATTTCTCGGTCTTTAACCCATTCGGACCCTGTGGGGATAATTATACACACTTTTTTGAAGTTTCATAATATCTAAATTAATTAGTTGACATCAATTCACCATCTGTGTTCTTAAAGTCAAATTATATTAACTATGTTATTAACTTATTATATATTATTAGCTATGTTATGCCCATGCTGAAAAACTATGAAAAATGAATAAAAAAAATATAAAAAAGATATTTTTATCTCAGTTGAACCCCTATCACAGAGAAATATTTTTTTCCTGACAGAATTAATCCAGAATTGGTTAAATAATAATTTTGTGCTTCATATTATCTTATTTGATGTCTCTCCTATTTCTTTCTCAAATTAATTCTTTTACATCCCACAATTATAACATTTTTTTCTGGTCAAAAACAATGACAATCATATTGTTGCTTACACGCACATCGATGGGGATGTCATCATCCTCAGATTTTGGTCAGAAAAAAATTTGCTGTTTGTGAGATGGAAAAAGAATTAATTTGTGAAACTAATGATTTATGTTAATTACAAATAAATGTCATAAATTTTTATACAAATATCGAATTGTTTTATCGGTTTTTAAACTTAAAGTTAAATATAAATATATTTTTATATTTTATGAAATTATTTTTAAGACTGAAAAAAAGTGTTAAAGTACAAATATAATTTATATTTGTACTTTAATAATATATATGTTTTTATAATACAAATCTAAAAACAAATATAATTTATTTGAATTGTTTTTATTTTGTTTTTGTGTTTTTTTTTTCTCTCGAAACAAATGAAGAATGTGTTACTGTTGCATTAGATTTATGGACTAAATCCGTCACTGAAAACTACACTCACGTACATTGAATAAAATTAGCGACTTGTGTTTGTGAACTACGTACCCATGCATTTAGAGCATTAGTCATTCATTGTCAAGAATGATGCAGTGACTCTAGTGATCAAGAGGTAGAGAGATTAAATCTCACTCGAATAGTGCATCTTCAATTTTTTCATAGTTATTACATAATATATTTAAATATCATCCCGTATGAATTTATATTCTGTTGTTAATTCGTAACCGTGACGAAATTCAAACGGAACCGTACGTCGGCGTCCATTACTCATTTTCGAAGACAGTCGCAACCGTCTTCATTGAAGATAATCGAAAATCTGTTTTACAAACAGTGCTGAATATACATAAGATTATCTTTGTGTTTGTACTTCGATCACTGCTTCACTGAATCATACAGAAGCATCTTTCCCCTTGAACCGAGACTCGGGTCCTCGGTGCCGCTCAACTCGCGAAGTTGACACACGGAGGCGCTCACACTATTATCAATGTGAGGGGGGTTTCGTCGATGATAAATATCACATATATATATGAAGTAGAATCGACCACGATCCTCAGTGTTATTCCTCACGCCCTGGAGGTTAACATTCTGCTCACAAAATGGGGACGAAACAAAGAAATAGGATTAATCAGTTCTGTGTGTTGGCTGCATCAGCCGTCTTAGTTCTATCACTTTCACCCGCAGATGCTGCAGGTGAGTTTCTGTGAATTTCATGTGTCTATTAAATTGATTTAGATTATTTGATTAAATTGCACTATAATCTCATTTGATATGAATTTCTAAATGTCTATTGTTGTTTACTTTTTCAAACTCACCGATAATTGCTATAATGTTGTATTCTTAATATGAATTTAATAAGATGTATATATATATATATATAAATTGATAAAAATGTACAAATCCATGAATACATATATAGAAATATGAATGGAATCATTGTTTCTATGTAATTATACCAACAAATAGAAAAATTAAACTCTATAACGAAAAAAAAAATATTTTACAGTACACGATTATTATTTAAATACAATTCTAAATCCAATTAACAGAAAATGTTCAGATACAATTCGTTCTTTTTTATTATTAAACGCACTAAAGTAGAAAGTAGATATTACTTCGCACTGTTGTACCAAAAATATCAATTATTGAAAAACAAGTGCTCTTTGGAATAAAACAAACGATTCCATTTAAATGTCATTTTATAAAAGAAACAAAAACGATATAACTGTCTAAATGTATAATATATTTAAATATATTAATACATTTTTTTTTATGTGAGGGATCGCGCAACTTATGAGAAAATAATGTTTGCCTTTCCTAAATTAATTTGTGTGTAATTCATTATATATATATATATATATATATATATATATATATATATATATATATATATATATATATATATATATACATACACACATACAAATATAAAAGATATTCAAATATCTTAATAAAAAATATCATTCAAATTATATGTTTATATTACACTGAATCACTTCTACAATTCACTTAATTTAAAAATTAAGGTAGTATTTTATTTTGTTTTCAAATACGTATGACAGCATTTTGAAACATAATTGAAAGATATATTGCGTTGTATATTTTATTGAGTTGTAAATAGTAACTTGTAAGTATTTTAATATTTAATATAATAATTTAAAAAAAACATTACATTGATTTTTTTAATATTTAATGTATTTCTATATATTAGTACCCTACATATATACTTACATACGTATGTGTGTATAATGCATATATATATATATATATATATATATATATATATATATATATGTGTATATATATATATATATATATATGTGTATATATATATATATATATATATATATATATATATATATATATATATCAAAACTGATAAAATGTGTTTATTCCTTTGAATGTAATACAGATTTTAAAAGTATATCATTATTAATTACTCGCTATTAAAAAGAAAGTACTTCATTTTGATTTTAAATATTGCAGGACGATATTTTCAAATATGATTGGAAAGCATTTTCCTTTTTATCCTTTATAGGACACTTATTTGAATAATTAAATTTGATAATACGATAATTTATTATATATATATATATATATATTAAAAAAATGATAGATAGTTTTATTACATGATTGGGTCAGAGGTTTTTAAGAGAAACCATAAATTTTTGATACAAATTTGGTACATTTTAGTAAATACTACAAGCAATTGTTTTGTATGTGATCTTGATCGATATATGTATTCATTAATACATTTGTCTTTTTGACATTTGCGAAATTATTTATAGTTCATTTTTTTTAAAAGAAGAAAAAGAGGAGAACTGATCACAAATTGACTGACATATGATGATAAATTACTGATTCATTTGTCAATCAAAAATGATGAATTACTTGTGAACCATATATTAAACGCATTCCACGCTAAACGACAATAAAAAAATAATATTTTAATTCAATATTAAGTCACTTTTTTTTGTATTGATCATTCTTCTTTCTTTATTTATTTTATCAATCAAAATAGATTTTTTTTTATTTTTAAATATAATATGGTGGTGTTTTTAAATTATGTTATAAAAGTATTTTGTATTTTATTCGTTGTATATATGAATTCTGTTTATATATATATATATATATATATATATATAATATATAACCTTCATTTTAGTGTATACCAGATAGATATATAGACAAGTCCATTTTAGTATAAAGCATATTTTTTATAGTGAAATGAACGTATAAAAATAGATTTCCGTTTCCAACGACTTTTAAGATACATATTTTTAAATACTATTTGATATTTTAAGTACTATATGACTTTATAATATTAGTTATGTTGAAAAATGATGTCTTCGTTATATAATTTCATTTATTAAATGATCTATTTAATTTTTTCGACTCAGTGCGATACTTTTATTTCTGTCAAACAATTACATTAACAATTAAACAAATAACAATTTAAAGACTAAATTATTATAAAATATCAACATTTCAAATATAATATTATTAGATTTCTATTGTTTTAATTAAAATATCAACTATATTAAAATTAAATTGTTTTAATATCTGTCTTCCTGTTAGTGTATTGTCCTTTTTGTCTTTGCCTCCTTGGATTATTCTGTACAGTATACACGAGTTATTGTTTTTTTTTTTTTATCAATTTATATTGTCTCTAGATCAGTACATAGAAAGAAAATAGTCGAAGAGCTAAAATTGATCGAAAAATAATATTTTAAAATTAATCAGTGGCCCAAACCGAAGAAAACTATCATTTATATCGGCTATATTATGTTTATGACTTCAAATGTTTAAACAATTACACGCAATTCTTAAGTGTAGAAATTAATTCGGTGCCTTTCTTTATAGAAAATGAATGTTTATCGAAAAATGGAATACATGTCAGCCCTAAAAATATACTCTATTATTTTATATAACTTTTTTCGATCTGTCAGGTAAATGACGAATCGCTTGTCGAAAAAAAGATGGCGGCTTTCGGCTGATGACGTCGTGAAACATTTTCGGACCCTCTTGTACTGTTTTAGTACTTTTTTCACTTTTTATTTGTCATAACACATTCTCTCAAACTGAACAAATCGTTATTGTGGCTTCGGCAGCATTTTTTTCCGTTGGAATGCGAAAAGTATACAATGCCTAATATGCTGCTTTCCAGACACCATTGTGTTCATTACAGTTTTGTGAGGTTATGCTAGCTACATGGCGAATATACATGGTGTTTTTAAATGTTAAGGTTGGCACTTCAAAATCCTACAACGACAATAAAATATTTTATTTTAAAACAGAGTTATGATTGATTCAATTTAAAGGGATCGGATTATTTTTTACACCTAATATTTATTTTAACATATTTTTATACTTTGAAAAAAGTGCTCTCTCATTATTGAGAAATTATCGCTAATTAACCACATGTGTATATATATATATATAGATAGATGTTGACATTTGTTATTAAAAAAAATGATACAAAATTATAAGAGATATTTTTGTAATATTATAATCTTATCAGTTTTTCGGTTAATTGAATTAAATAAAATATTGACCCTCGTGAAACTTCAACAAATGCAATCGGACAACACACTATTCTTAGGATGTTAATCAGTAGGTTGCCTAGAGGTCATTCATATTATACGATTAAAAAAAAATCTGTATCTGAGCAAAACAATTAGGAAATAAAACGATATACATGTAAGGTCAAGTTCAAGTTTTAGTTAACGAAATATATACTCATTTGAAAACGCTGATAACTTTTTATACAATTTCTGTTAATTATCGCGCGCAAAAGTTTATTGTAAACGGTATTGTAAGTAAACCGAACAAGTAATTTCTTGAAATAGTAGGATTGAAACGGATTTGATAATTGGTTTTGATATTTGAAAATCTGTGTCAACGTATTTATTGTCAAGGTTCTCTTTTCATTTATGCGTGATGACAGATTTTGTGCACTTATGTTTATATTTAAAATAGAATTGAAAGGAACTAAACATTTTCAATAACTGCTCATTTCAAAAGATTTAGTTTAAAAATATTATTTTATATAATCATTGATTTTTGACAAATTGTTAAAGAATTTTTTTTAATAAACAAAAAAAATATAAATTTTGCATACATACATAAATACATATATATATATATATATATATATATATATATATATATATATATATATATAAATATTTAGAGAGAGAGGGAGAGGAAGAGAGAGAAAACACTATCATTAGTCTTCGTTGATTCACTGTTTAATAAAATCTGTATATAGTTTTTGGCTCTAATTCCTCATTGATTTTCTTTTGATTCCTCACTATATTGTTTCTTTTCTCCTCACATTAACAATACATTTTCTTATCTCTCTGTCTAAATGCGTGCCTGTACATATATATATATATATATATATATATATATATATATATATATATATATATATATAAATGCATCAGAGCATTTCTTTTTTAAAAAAATATATTCTTAATAATGCATATTGTTTATAAAATTTAATATACTTGGGAACCAAATTAGTTCCAGGAATCATTTTAATGCTCCTAAGTTTACAACTTTCTCTTTCTCTCTCTCTCACTATATATATATATATATATATATATATATATATATATATATATATACTCGTATATATCAGCTTTTAGCAATTTGTGTACATACTTCTTTCATTTTATTTTATAACTACCAAGTTTCAAAATAATGATAATTAAAGTAGTGCTTTTCTCTATTATTGTTACTTTCTTCATATTTACATATATACCATATGTATACATATATATACATATATATATATATATATATATATATATATATATATATATACACATACATAGTGTGTGTCAGTTAACGTTTTGTTTGGATTGCTTTGCTATGTATTGGCTTTTTGACAATATTTTGACATTTATGTTATTTTCATCGTATTGCTATGGAAACCACGATATGCTTTTATTTTTCAAAATATTAATCTAAGATTATTTAAATGACGTCATAATTTATTGACATTTCAATTGTCAATAAACGTGTTGTTTCCTTGTATTTATAAATCTATACACAAATTGAATATATATATATATATATATATATATATATATATATATATATATAGCATGAGTTAATTAAGGTTTTCTTTGGATTTCTTTGCTATGTATTTTATTGTCTTTTAAGAAAAAATTTTTGACACTTATGTTATTTTCGTCGTATTACTATGGCAATAACGATTTGCTTTTGTTATTTCTCAAAATAATTAATCTAATATTATTTAAATGAGTATTATCTAATTTTATTAAACTGTTTCGATTCTATGAATCTATAAATCTGTACACAAATTGAATATTTATATATATATATATATATATATAATAAATGATTGACAAATAGATATATAATAAATGATTGACAAATGATTTATAATAAATATTTTATTCCAATTATTCATTTGTTTTACAAAAAAACTATCTTCGATATTGACAATGTTGAAAAAAATCGACACCTACCATCTTAGTGCGAGAATAAATTTAACAACTATAATTTTTAAATGAAAAAAAAAACAATTGTATTTAACTGCATATTATTTAATGTTAATGTTGTAGTCAAGAAATAAAAATCGTTCAGTTATTAAAATAGCGTTCACAATTATAATTAAATTCTTGGACAGTGTATCTAATTACAAATGATAAAAAAAATATAAAAATATGAGACGTTATTGGCTAATTGATAACGTGGACGGAAAATTCAATTCAAACGTTTTATCTTCATTAACCTTGATGGGTAATTAAATGCACTGAAGCGTTGTAATTGTTAGTTCATAATGCGAGTTCAAACCAATATTGTTCCGATTATCGTTTCAATCGAATATTTCTTTGCGCAAGCGTCTCGAAAGTGTTCCTTAAATTGGTTAGAAAAATAGACAGAGACGTTTGTTTTTTGTTTATTTATATTACATTTTATTTATAGTATTAGGAATTAAGACTGTAAGCTGAATGAAATGAATATTTGATATGAGTCGCTATTAGATTCTTTGATTCATGTTCTTCAAAGTTCTTCGAGCTGTAAATTTTAACATTTAATATGAATTATATTGATAATATAAAATGTATCTGGCTAGAAAACGCATTCATGACACAATCAATGAATGTCTTATACTAAAAATACATTTTCCTTGTCTTATATCTTTAAAACCTAGGACAATAGATATATTTTACTGTATTTAAGAAAAACATGCGACCCGATGAGGTTCGTTAATGATCTCAAACATTATAATATACATTTTTTCAATTCAAACAGTTTGATTTTAAAATCTGATAACTCTTATTCTTTATTATTATTGTTTTATTTGTCAGTTTTATCTGAAGTAATAACTTCTTTGACTGACTCCCTCTCTGTCATCGCTTGATATCTAGCACTACCGTCGTCTTTCTCTATTTATGGGAAATATCATTTCTCTTATGCAACCGGAAGACTACTGAGCTCCTTCCTTTCGCACACGTTTCGTATAGTCGAAAAATCCTAGATTTACTCCACATCACCGGTTTTTTTAAATATTAGAGCAATTTTATATGACCTTGTAGGACCGATTCTCAAAGTTCAGCAGGAGAGAAATACTAAAAAATATTGCCTGTTAAATCCGAAATCAACCGCCATTAAAAATATTTTATGTCAAAATTTCCGATATCGAAATGTTCAAAGAAGATCTAATTCCATAACAACAATTTGTCTCGACATGTAACATCGTATCAGTTGTTTCGCACATAAATCTGACATTTGAGATATCTAAGATGGCGAAAATTGATTACTGAACTGGTTTTGTTTATAACAGAAAAAAATGACTCTCAGAGAAGACATTTTTTACAGGTAGAGAAATTATCTGTTGTTGCACAAGATTGGATTCGGAGAGAGATATATATTAAACTAATGTTTGTTTGTTTTCTTCTTTTTCGCATTTTTTTAATTCTTCTAAACAAATGATTACGGTTATAGTTTCTAAACAAATTGATGTCACGCATAGTTATATACAAGTGCTTGAGTACTGAAAAAATATGTCATGACATTAAAAAATCTATTGTTATTTTAAATTTAAAATAAACAATTCAATATTTTGGCATAAATAATATATAGTGGAGGATCCGTGTTAATTTGAAGATTTACTGTATGTATTTTAAAATCAAAAAAAGATGAGAACTTGATAACATTTCAGCATAAAGTCCAAAAATATCTAAAATTAGACCTATATATATATATAATTAAGTCATTATCACTAACTGAGCGAATAATTAGAACTCTCTATAAACCATCGAGCACATAGCAATACATAAAAAAACAAAAAAAAACAAACATTCCTATTAATAAAACGAACGTTACTTTGTACGTTATTATGCTGTCATAATGTATTACAGCACGTTTAGATTATCTTTTTTTTCGGAAAAAAAGAACATCTCTATTAATATAAATAATTGCTATAGTAACATTAATTCCAAGTAATTAATAATCAGCAAATAGTGTAATAATCTTTCGAACAGAACTATTTGGATCCTGCTTCTAATGACCCCTCCAACCTTTAAACTTGACATTACCAATTGATAAATGCGATAATTTAATCAAAATATGCATACTTTCTTTTATTAAATAATATGTTTACTATGTTGTCAATTTTTTTTCAAGACGGTTATCTCTTTTTTCGTTCATTTATTGAAATGTAAAAAAAATATCTGTAATTTGTTCTTTTCTTTATGAGAAATATATTTGGTTATCATATATATATATATATATAATTAAAAAACTAATAATTTTATTGATAATTACACAACAACAATAGTAGTTATAAACAGTAAATAATTGTTTATTGAAACAAAAACATTTTATTGATTTCGTTTAATTTTTGTTTTTCTTTTTTTCTAGATAAATGTCGAATTGGGTGCCATGGATGTAAGTATAATATGAACCATAAATAATTTTGATATTACATTTGATACCGTTATTTCTAGTTCATTGGAAATGTATTTCAATTAAAATTAATTTTTTATCGCTAGAATACACGCACGTGGATGTTTTTACTCCAGCATGATTATAAATTCAATTTTCCTTTTTTCTTTCATTGTTTTATAAGTACTTCGACCATCACACTGATCAGCAATAAACGACATTAAATGCTAAAAAAGAGAATTAGTTGTTTATCAATTTTATTTATATTTTCTTTGTAATGTACGTGTTAATATATTTTCGATACTATTTATCAATAAAGTGTACAGTCATTAAATATTTACTATTTACACATTATTATTTTATTATTCACACATTATTTATTCGATTAGTTTGTATTTTCTCAATATAACAGTGTTTTGTTATTTATAAATACAGCAAAACAAATAAAATTAAGATCCATTCAATAGATATTTTTTTAAAAAAAAATCTATTAATTCATAGTATGAGAAAAATACCAAAACAACTGAAAAAACTTTATTTTTGGTTTTCAGTGTATCCAAAGTAGTTAGCCTGAAATGGGCTAATAAGGAAGATTTAAATTTCAAATGTTTAATTCTTATATTATTTTTATTCTTATGTTATACATTTAAATTCTTCATCGCAACTTTCTTTATGCACTAACAAAAACAGTACAGATGAAATCAATGACATAGCCATCAAAATGAAAATGATCAATAATTTTATTCATTGAACATTTCTAATCAGATTGTTTATGGTTTGTTGGGTGAAAAAGAATACATTTATGAAAATCTACAAAATCTTCTTCACAAACGTCACATTTTTAATGTTGTTTTGTAACATTTTGTTTTTTGTTTTTGTTTTTGTTTTTTTTTGACACTTTAAATTTAGTTCCATTCTGTTTTATTCCTTAATGTCTAAAAATGAATTAATTTTTCTTGCCACTTCTTCAGTAATCCATGCTAGTCATTCGTTAAAATTGCACTTACAAAAAAATCAACCATTCGAATAGTATGGAAAAAACAAATGATTCTCAAATCGTGACGTTCTAGTCGGAAGAAATTTTATTTACAGACACTGAAAATATCATTGCTTATAGTTTGAATTTTAATGTCTTGCAGGACGATCGATTCACGAATGTGGTTTTACTCATCGTGAATACATTTTGATCGTTCCATCGACTGAGTTAGTAATTTCTTTGTCCGATGATTGAAATATTTCAAATGTTGCACATACTGACACTATTAGAATTAGTAACGTTGTTTTTAACAATTAGATTAGAATTGTTTCAACCATACTACGCAAACTATGATTATAATACAAAATAAATTTAAAATTCGTTAGTAGGCCGTTTACAATTATTGTTTTAAAATGTGCTTTTAAACATTTTTGCATAAATAATTGCATAAATCTTAGCTAGTAGATATTTCTAATTTTTGTCCGTTTTTATTTTTTATTTAATTTGAAATTTTGTGTATTTTTAAAATTCTTTTATTACATTATATATATATATATATATATATATATATATATATATATATATATATATATATATATATATATATATACATAAGATACACACACAAACACACACATATATATATATATATATATATATATATATATATATATATATATATATATTAAATGACAAAGTATCGTAGCAAACAGTTACAAGGTACGTTCATAATCAAGTAGGCTGTGATAAAGAAAAATACAGTGGGGATAGTGTAAACATATATATTGTAATATACATTTATGATGGTTGCTTGCAAAAAACAACTACCTGATTTTTTAAATTGATTTTATCTCTAAGCATGC
Source organism: Acanthacorydalis orientalis (assembly GCA_034766995.1). NCBI lineage: Eukaryota > Metazoa > Arthropoda > Insecta > Megaloptera > Corydalidae > Acanthacorydalis > Acanthacorydalis orientalis. The sequence goes on from CM068316.1 coordinate 51,253,620, forward strand.
TTAACGAATTTTCCACTTTCTGTGTGAATAGTTAGTTCAACAATCCAACAGCGCAAATTTATATTTCCTTTCCCTTTTTTTCGAAAGACGGTGCAAGTTACATCGTCTTCGGTTTATTTTCACTTTGGTCTAATGGCCACGTTACATTTTAATCGTATACAATCTCAATAAAAATTAATAAATCGAGAGTATGATTCATGCGAACAGTAAACAGAATATTCATTAACTGTATGACCGTCAAATTAAAAAAAAATATTACTTACAGCGTATAAAATCACTCACTGAATTCAATACACAGACTGGACTGAAAAGTATAAGCTAATAAGTTTATTTTGTTACGTGTTTCAAAATTCGTTCAGTCGATACAAATCGGTTACTGCACGAAAAGAATGTTTCATAATTACATTTTATGAATGTGTAATTTAAGTGTACATTTGCGTAGAGTCATCCTTATAATAAATATTTTCTTTCATCACTTATTTGATCGCATCAGTACTGATGTTTTCAGTAAAAACGCATGTATTTTTAAATAATTTACAACTATATCAAATATGATTATTCATTCATTTATTCAGACTTTTATATAAACTTTTCTTAATAATAATTATGATTTTGCCGGAAAGCTATATTTTAAATAGGCACTAAATAATTATTTTACAATTTTGTACTTAAATTTTAAATTTGAGAAAGTAAAGGGCTCCGCCCCATGTCTCGTGTGCTCGTCAACCCCCGGGAGGTTTCGCTCACCGCTCGCCAAACGGAACACTGATCATGTGACTGATATCAACCAATCAGAGAAATGGCGGAGAGACATTTTTTTTTTCACTAGGTCGGTAGAAAAATAATCGCGGTTTATGACCTTAAAATTCATATACATCACCGCAATTATTTTCCTACCGACCTAATAGTTACAGAGATCAAACATATTTATAAACAAAAACGAATCTTTACATTTATACAAATTTCATTTTCAACAACACAATTTCATTGCTCTCAGCCACGCTGTACGCTCGGCATGTTTGTTTTCTTACATCTGCAGTATTTTTTATCAGTCAGTGTACGTTCGCAATAAAACACACCCACCGTTTTTAAAATAACCGAACCTGCTTCGTATTGGTCGCGTTGTAGATCCAGGCCCTCATTGGTCGAATGAAACTGAGGTACAACATTCACCTCCTTCTGGGCGAAATTTTCGATCTCTTATATCAAGAAAATAATGAGAGAAAGTTTATTTTTTAGAGATTATACGGCAGTGTTTAAGATCAATAATAATTAAATAAGAATAAAAAAGTTTTAACAGTGGTTGATAAATATATATATATATATATATATATATATATATATATATAAGATCAAAATTATCCACAAAAAATTCGATGACGTCACTTTTTTATTTATGACATCGAGGTTTCTATGGAAACCAAATATGTTTATTTCATATATAAAATGAACGTTAACTTCTTCAATGAACGATTCATCTTTGTTGATAAGTAGGCCTAGATAAACATACATCGTAATTTCTTGTTTCTGTTTTTTTTTTTTTAATTTCAATTTTCTTCAGGCATACAGACGCGTTGAACAACACTTTTGTTTTTGTTTAGACCATTGTTTAACTGGCACCGTCTAATTCTTCAATCCTCTTTTGTAGCTCGTCATGATAATTTGTGAATACAAAATCTATGTAACAAAATTATTTTCAAAAAAAAAAGATTGATAAATAGTAGTGAATAATAAATGTAAATATTTGTGTAATAAAAAATATCGGACTTTGTAAAAATATAACAGAAAAATTTTCTTATTTGCTAGATATAAAAATACGACAATTTATTCAATCATTTTATTTTCCATAGCGTCATCGAACTTATTTAAATATGAACCTGGAACAACGTACAAATATTCTCTGGACGGACATGTGGATTTATCACTTAGTGGTACTGAACAGCATACTAACACTCGTCTTAAGGCCACAGTCTTGATGAGCCCGATGAAAGATTGCCAACATCTTGTACGTCTGAAAGATGTCCAGATCTTAGGACCGGATTCGAAGGTAAACGATTACTGGATTGTTTGATGACGATGATTGTTCTTTGACAGTTGACAGAAAAGAAAGTCGATAAAAAACAAAAAAGTTTCCATATACAGTCTTTTTTTTCTGCTCGTATTACAGAAATATGCTAGTCAAGCAGACCTTCAAAAACCTGTGCAAATGGTGTTCCACGATGGTCATGTAGAAGATGAAATTTGTACAGAACCCGGAGATTCACAGTTTTCATTGAATGTCAAACGTGCTGTTATATCTCTGTTCCAAGCTGCGACCAAAAATTATCGCGAGGTAATATTTACACACACTGAAAACATTTTTTTCTCTTATAATATATATATATATATATATATATATATATATATATATATATATATATATATATATAATAACGATAACACATCTTTTATAGACCGATTTGTTTGGTGACTGTCCGACATCATTTAGTACTTCAAACGAAGGCAACTTCTTTGTTATTCACAAGACCAGAGATTTAAATAAATGTGCTCACCGTGAATCTTTGAAACAAGATTTCATGGCATCAAGTTTTAATCCTTATTCTGTAAGTATACATTCGATTAAAATTATTTGTCCGAAAAAATCAAATTACACACACATATTTGCATGTTCATAATGACATTTTCAATGATTTCTTATATATTAACACTTAAACAGCCGGATTAATATTAATCCATAGACTATTTAATCCATAGACTTATGAAAACTACCGGAAATAATTTGCGAATTTCTAGAATTCGTCTTTTAAAATATAAAAAAATATATATGAATATATTTTTAATAAATATATTATATTTTAAAATAAATATATTTTAAAATATAAAAAAAATAAAAATGTCAATTAGTGAGATCAGAATGTAACCATGAAGACCTACGGACTGAAGAACTGAAATGAAATGTTATGATTTTTTTCTCGATCCATAAATGCAGTGACATACGATTAGGTTTTTCCGCTGTGATTTGTTGAAATTCAGTGTAGTGGATTAGTATAAAAGCAAAGAAAGCTTAGATCTGGAGTGCGTTTCAAAATTACTGAAACGACTGCACTGACTTGCGTTCATAGCCGACTGTAAAACATTCGGGAAACCCTAATCGTTTGTCGATGCACTAAGGGAAAACTTGAACTGAACCATTCAGTCACAAGCAAGTAAGAAAAATGTCTGCTCTTGTCATTAAAATAGTTGAGAGATTATCAGGTAACCCACAACAAATAAGCAAGAATCTGTAACCAAAACAGAATGAAAATTATTAGATTCTGGTTATTCCCAGACATTTATTTACAAAAGCTAATCAGAAAAAAATTATGACACTCTCATTCGATAAAGATAATGACAGAAAGGGTATCATGTTACATACAGCAAAAAAATATGCCGGGGTTTAGCTGTAGTTCAAAAACATGACAAAAATTCAATGCCGGGTGTTTAAGTGTTAAGTTGATTAATTAAATCAAACATATATTAAGTTGACACACACACACACAAACATACAAAAATCAAATAACTGTTAGATATATAAAAATATTAAAAATATATTTTGTTATGCTTTTGTCAAGGAAATTAAATCGAGTCCTCTTCTTAATGGCGATTACAAATCAGTCCAACGCGTTAAAAATGGAATTTTAGAAGAAGCTGAAGTATCTGAACACTATCTGTATCAACCGTTCAGGAATGGACAGAATGGAGCGAAGGCAACGGTTTCTACTAAGCTCAAATTTTTGAAAAAAGAGAAAGAAAATGTTGCATGTAAGTAGAATTGCAATGTTTCGATCAATTTTAATAGAATATATCAGATGAGTCGGTCAGTCGTTCATATGAATATAATCGATTAAGAATGATATCAAATAATATTAGGTCGGTGTAAAAATAATTTCGATTTTTATCATTTCGAATTTGGCGCCGATTTTTCTAGTTACCGTTATCTTTTGTTATAGACATGTGATACGTCATTGTAAACAATGAAATTAGCACTACTGATTTCAGCTCGTGTCTATTGTTTTCATTCTTTAGTACTGTTGTATATAACCTCTTAAATCAGTCATGTATCGCACGATCTTGTTATATGTGTTTAAATTGGGACGTAAAGTCAATAGAAACTGCTTGAAATATCAAATTTGTTTTTGAATAAGAATCAATTAGTGAAGGTACAGACCAACACTGTTTCTAAAAATTTTGTAACGAAAATGAAAACCTTGATGATAAAGAGGGTCATGGGCATCCTTCTGCTATACCCAATAATGATTTAAGAACCATTATTGAAGCGGACCCCCGTAAAACAACTCGGGAGGCGGTAGAAGAACTCAATGTTGACAGTTGTTCGACATTTGAGCCTGATTGGAAAAATGAACAAGCTGGATAAATGGGTGCCGTATGAATTAAATAGAAGTCTGCTCTGTACTTCTTTTGGGTATAAAAATGATCTCTTTTTTGATCGCGTTGTCACATGTGATGAAAAATGGATTCTTTACAACAATCGGAAACGTTCATCACAGTAGTTAGACCGAAAAGAAGCACCAAAACAGTTTCCTAAATCGAAGCTTCATGAAAAACAGATTACGGCCACTGTTTGGTGGTCGGCGAGTCGCATCATTCATTACACTTCTTATTAAATCCTGATGAAACAATAACAGCAGAAAAGTATTGTCAGGAAATTGAAAAGATGCAAGAGAAGTTGCATAGTTTACGGGGCAGCATTAGTTATTCGAAGACGACCGATACTTTTTCATGACAACGCCCGAGCACACGTCTCACAGACGATTTAAAAAATATTAAATCTACTGGGTTATGAAACCCTACCTCATCCACCTTATTCTCCGGTCCTGTCTAAGACAGATTATAATTTTTTTAAACAGTCGAGTAATTTCATACGAGAGAAGTTTTTCAAAACATCAGCTCAAAACGCTTTCGATGAATTCGTTAATTCCAGGATTCCAGAATTCTATCTTGTTGGAATAAACAAACTTGTCTCCCGTTGGGGGAAATGTGTGCAGGGCAATGGTCTTTATTTTCATTAATGAATATAATTTCTAACTGATATACGCGTTTCTATACTCGATACGTAAAAACCGCAATTATTTTCGCACCAACCTAATAGTTGTGTAAGTAAGGGTGGAATTCCTATATCAGTAATTGGATAATTTTGATCGTTTTAGCAAAGACAACTGAACCACGTTCCATTATATTCGAAAACCCACATTTGGTAAATACACCTACGTCAAATGTAAACAATTTGCTGAACGCTCTTACAAAAGCTCTGGAATCCAGTGTAAGCGACAAAGTTGTGAAATCGTCCAGCGCGCGCGATTACAAAGATTTTGTCAACACGATGCGTGTTACATCTAAAGATGACATTTTATCTGTTTACGGCCAAGTGAAAGCTGGAGCTGGTTTTAAAGACATTAATGCAGCCAAGTGAGTGTATTTTTCATATCAATTTGTCTAATCATTAGTCGATTCATTCTGCAGTACATTGTATGAAATTATATAAACGATTCAATTAAACATTTGTTTTTTTTAAATAGGCGGCTCTTCTTGGAAGCTCTTGTTCGTGCTGGTACCGGTGATACCATTGAAGTTTCGATTCAACTTCTTAAAAATAAACAAATCCCAGAGGAACAACAAAAACTACTCTATTTGGGATTAGCTTTCGTAAAACATGCAACTTCTTCGTCACTAGGCACCGCTGCAGTGAGTTTCATACACAGATATTTGAATAATAATTGTATTAATCGATACTTGAACGGTTCAGTATCAATATTAGATCTAGTATTCATATTTAAAACAATTTGCTTTATTGACTCTTTCGCTGCGGCTGAGTTAGAGTTCGTCGGCTATAGCGAATGGGTTAATAATGTAGATTATAATTTATTCAACGAATTGATTCATTTTTTTTTATTTCCGACAGGCTCTTTTGGAACAACCACATTTACCACGCGAGGCTTATTTGGGAATTGGAAACTTGGCTTATCGTTTCTGTCGTGAGCATAATTGTGATAATGATCAAAATTTAAACAAACTTGCACAAAAGATGATGTCTAAATTAACTACATGTCAAGCGAAAGATCGTAACGAAGAGAACGAGGTAATTTTAATAGATATTTTTTATTTGAGTGACGGAGTGATCAGAATATATTGATTTCTATATTTATTTTTATTAAATGAAAATGTTTGTTATATCTTAACTGCTTGTTTCGAATCAAAAATCTAGTAAAAAGTAAAAATCAAGAATTATTTGGAATTAAAAATCTAATAAAAAGTCAAAAACAAAAACAACTCGTATAGAATCAAAAATCTAGTAAAAAGTAAAAATCAAGAATTAATTGTTTAGAATTAAAAATCTAGTAAAAAGTCAAAAACAAAAACAACTCGTTTAGAATCGAAAATCTAGTAAAATGTAAAAATCAAAAACTACTTGTTTAGAATTAAAAATCTAGTAAAAAGTAAAAAAAGAACGACTTGTTTAGAATCAAAAATTTAGTAAAAAGTAAAAATCAAAAACTACTTGTTTAGAATTAAAATCTGGTAAAAAGTAAAAATCAAAAATAATTTGTTTAGAATCGAAAATCTAGTAAAAAGTAAAAATCAAGAACTACTTGTTTCTAATTAAAAATCTAGTAAAAACTCAAAATCAAAAATAATTTGTTTAGCATCGAAAATGTAGTAAAAAGTCAGAAATAAAAACAACTCGTTTAGAATCAAAAATCTAGTAAAAAGTCAAAATCAAAAATTACTTGTTTATTATTAAAAATCTAGTAAAAAGTAAAAATCAATAATTACTTGTTTATAATTAAAAATCTAGTAAAAAGTAAAAATCAAGAATTACTTGTTTAGAATCAAAAATCTAGTAAAATCTACAAAAATCCAGTATATTAATTAAATAATTCAACAAATTAATTAAACAATATCGAATATTGCAGGTCATTGCTGTTCTTAAGGGCATCGCCAATTTTGGTCATTTGAGTGACAGAATTTTAGACAAATTAGTCAGCTGTGCTTCTGATAAAAATGTTCCTACTAGAGTACGAGTTGTAGCTCTTGAAACATTCAGAACTGATGCTACAAAACCAAAAGTGAGTATAAAACAAAATCTATGAACAATGGATTACTAATTTTTTTTATATATATTCTGTGTAGCTGAAGAACGCTGCCATCGAGTTATTGAAAAATCGTGACTTGGATTCTGAAATTCGTATTCATGCTTATTTGGCTTTAGTTAGTGCTCCTTGTGGTCAAGTAGCTAATACACTCAGAGATCTTCTCGCCACCGAACCTGTTAACCAAGGTGAGCAACAGAAATGAATGAAAATGCACGATCCGAACATCGATCTTCTGAATAAGACATCCGTTCACATTTATGTATACATTTTCAGTTGGATCATTCATTGTCACACACCTGAGAAACATCAGATCGTCAACGAACCCGAACAAGGCACTGGCCAAACAACATCTTAGTTTGTTGAGATCGCCGAAACGTTTCCCGATCGACTTCAGACGATTCTCGTTCAACAATGAGCTCTCGTACGCCATCAACTCGCTCGGTCTCGCCAGCCAGATCGAATCGAACGTGATCTATTCGCAAAACAGTTTCCTGCCGCGTTCGGTGAACTTGAATCTAACGACCGAGGTGTTCGGCCACACGTTCGAACTGTTTGAAGTCAATCTGCGCCAGGAGAACCTCGACCGCGTCGTCGAACATTATTTGGGACCGCGCGGTGTCCTCAAGACGTCGTCGGCCGGCGACATCATCGAACAGAGTCGCGCGGAAATCGAACTGATCGCTAAGAAAATAAAGGAACGGATGCAGAAGCTCAAGCGTGGCCGCAGGGACGTCAGCAAAGCTGAACTGGAAACGTTCGCGAAACAAGTGCACCTGATGACTAGTCCGACCGACACCGACTTGGATCTCGATTTGTCGCTGAAACTTTTCGGATCGGAGATCTCGTTTTTAACTTACAACGAGCACCTCGTGAAACTGACTCCTGATGTTTTAATCGACAAAATATTCGACGCCCTCGAGAATGGAATTAACGGCGCTAAGCAGTTTGAGGTAAATATGATTTTTTTTCATTTACAGCACTTAACTATCTAGTAGTCTATCGTATCAGTAAGCATCATATCATTTAACCCCTTGTGCATGTATCACGAGTCTGACTAGTGAACTGCAAAAAAAACTTTATCAAAAAATGCATAGGAAAAAATTAATTAAACCTTCGGGTACCGATTTATTTGAAAAAAATTGCATACCGAACAGATTTATTTTTTTAATGCTTGGAGTAGTATGTAAAATCAGTCGATTTTATGTAAAGAATTTATTTATTTATAAAAAAAAAACAGTGATATGCATAGTATTGAAATGACTTCAGGTAATTAGAATTGCAAAACAAAAATAAATAAATGAAAACATCCTGTCGTGTGTGCGTGAGCAGACAGACACGTTTTTTTTTAATTCACACGTTTATAAAATTATATAAATGTTCTTTACAGTTCAGCGCAGCACCCCACGCTCTATTCCTCGATGCTGAAATTGCATACCCGACATCTCTCGGTTTCCCGCTTAAGTTAGCAGTCGAAGGATCCAGTGCTTTTTCAGTATCTACTAGCGGAAAGATTGATTTCCTTCGCATAATGCAAGACCTTAAAAACGCTGCATTCCAACTGAATCTCATTCCAAGGTAAAAACAACGATGTATTCAAAAATGTATATGACATAATATGAAATACTTTGAAAGACTGAAACAATAACAATGAAATATTTGTTTCTTACAGCGCATCTATTGAAATCACCGGTACATTCACTGTTGACGCATTTGTTGTCGAATCGGGTCTTAAGGTTGCATCGACCATCCACACAGCTGTCGGTAGTGAACTTACAGTGAAATTACTTAACAACGGAAAAGGTATTGACGTGAAACTTGGTCTACCGGTCGAGAATCAAGATATTATAACAGTCAGTCATGAAGTTGTGCTTGCCACCCGCGAACTTGGACATCCGACAGTAGAGATCCCGTTGAAATTCTCAGGAAACAGGTTCGTTTCGTAGTTCATGTTCCATATATAGTCTTGTTATCCGGCTGGTAGGAAAATAATTGCGGTTTTTGTTTTATGAATACCGGCTTCAATTTTTTTTTCGATGAAAGCGCCGTTTATTCGTGTTCATGTTAGTATCGCTTTGAAGTGCATTCTTCGGTCTGTATTTTGGTAACATCGACTTCGGTTTTATTATTAATCCTGTTTCAAATTCTGGACCACTTGAAGCAGCTAGAAAAATCAAACAAGAATGATAAGAAAAATGTATACGAATTTGAGGGTCATTAACCGCAATTATTTTTCTACCAACTTAATATTTTGAAAATGTATATATATATATATATATATATATATATACAGAGACATATACACAGACATATATAAAAGTGAATGTAAATACATTTATGTATAAGAATTTAATATTTTAACAATTGTTTTCAGAAAAGACTATCATGGTTGCTTCGATCAATTGTCACCGCTCATCGGTTTAACATTCTGTGGCGATCTTGGTTTTCCCTTGACAACATTTGGCGATGGAATAAATAACAAAGGATCTGCACATTTCCCACTATCTGGACCAGCGAAACTGTCACTGAAAATCAATCGTGACGATGCTAAGGAATACCACTTAAGAGCTCTTTATCAAGATGATGGTAAATTCATTTGTCTATTTCAATATTATACTAATTGCTACTTCTTTCATAAACATGTTTATCTGTTATAAAACAAATTATTTTATTGTAATTATCTACCCTAATGTATCTGTCTATGATGACAGGTACATTGTCAACATTTTTTTTAATACACAGGTTTTTTTTCAAATCTTTGTGTCTGTTTAGTTCCAGGTCAAGCGAAATTCGAAATTAAATTCCAGACACCTAACTCGAAAACCGATCGTAAAATTGACTTTGTCGTTGAAGCATCGAGCACTCCTGATACAGTGATTAAGGCTAGTTTGACATCACCTATTAAAAGTGCAACATTAGAAGGTGAGTTTATTCGAATGAATTTATTATATAAATTTATGTTAGGAACAATCAACTGTTATTGATTCCATTATGTCTACTTGTATGTCGAAATTATTCTTTTGATAACGACTACGATAGAAAGATTCATAAAAAAAATCTGTCGGTTTCAGGCCGCCTCATCGATACACCGAACGAAAAATCTGTCTTTGTGAAATTTGTTCAGGATAATCAAGAACATAGCGTGAAACTAGGAGTTGCGATAAGTGGCAACGAAGCTAGATCGAAATACGTTCCATTGCTTGAAGTCCATACACCGACTCATAAACATTCGGGAACAGTTAATAAAGATTTTCATTTCGATGGCGCCGTGATTGTAGAAAGAAGTCCAAAAGGACACAAGTACATTTTTGAAAAGGTGTCTCTGAAGACAGCTGGACAGCCGACAACTACGATTGATGGTTTTGCTTCGAAGGAAGGTCATCATTACGCGCTTGATATAACTGCAGGACAAGAAAGAGTTCAAGTGAATGTGAAAGGAACACTCGATGCACATAGTATAAACGATTTCAAATTAGAGGGTGAAACGAGGAACACGATAAACGATAAAGGACATTTGAAAATTTATTCCGAATATAAAAAGGACGATGAGAAGGTGAGTACAGAGTAAAACTATGAATTTAATGCAGACGGGTTAGAGACTAATCATTGCATTGAGCGATAGATTTAACTTACTAAATCGAAACGTGTAGAAATGAAAAGTAAATCTCAAGTGAAGTATACAGAGTAGTTTCTTTCTGTTGTTTTGTATTTCACATGAAAGGATATAGTTGTTGCAACGATGCAAATAAACGTTTTCTTTTCTAGTATTATCATAAATTTGTCCTCATTCATGGAGCAGATTTCAATTCGCAGACAAATAAATTTTCGATAGAAAACCAGGGAAGTTATAAATATGAAAGTCCGAAATCATACGATATCACATCAAAGAATGCATGTAAGTCAAATTTTTAATAAAATATTACTTTACAGTGTGAGTCTGTGTGCTACATGCACACATATACAATATTTTTTATGATATATATATATACATACATACATATACGAGGGGAGGTTCAAAAGTTTGTGGAAAAAAGATCTTGATTGTGCTGATTTTTTTTATTTCTCAACATAGTCCTCCTTAATACTAATACATTTTTTATAACGCTCAATGAGCTTTTCAAGACCTTCAAAAAATATTCTTTTGGTTTACTTGAAAAATGCTCTGAAATAACCGACTTGATTTCTTCATCGTTTTGAAATTCTTTACCCCTCAAGTCTCTGTTCAGATTTGGGAACAAAAAGTAGTCGAACGGGGTCAGATCTGGACTATATGGTGGATGGATGAATTCTTGGATTGGATGGAAGTCATACTCAGTCACAGCAGCCATATAGCAATCTGACTTCGGTGTACCGGAGCATTGTCTTGCAAAATAAAAACATTTCGTCAATTTTCCACATCTTTTTTCGTTAATTGTTCCCCAGTGTCGACTAATACTTGTGGCGTAGCTCTCTCCGGTTATACTGACACCCTTTTCTTTGTATTCAATTAAGAGAATCTCTTCTGCATCCCGAAACACAGTCGCCATCATTTTTATCGTTGACTGCGACACCTTGAATTTTTTGGGTGGGGGTGCCTTCTTTTTCAGTCACTGCGAAAATCAAGACTGTTCGATCTTTGCTTGACCACCCTCTGTTGATAAAAATGCGAACTATTATATGCTGCTTTACTTTTGGTTTAATTTCAAGTGACTCCAGCGCTATAGCGACAACCCGGGAATTAAATTGCCAAATCTCATATATATATATATATATATATATATATATATATATATATATATATATATATATATATCATAAAAAAAATGTTGAAGTAAATTATTATTTAATAATCTTTTAACATTTTTCTGTTAATTATTAATTATGACCCTGATTCTTTTTTAGTGTCATATCCTTTACTTGGATTCAACTTCAAACTCGACAGTCACATGACTAGTAAATTACTGAAATACAGTTTTCAATTAGCATATGATAAATTTAAAATCAGTAACGAACTGGATGCCAAAGTGAACCAGAAGATGCCGGGTGACTATTTCGTTATTTGCAAACTGGACGTTGTAAACAATAAAATCGAATTAGAAGCAAAACGTGACATGATGGGCTCCCCAGAGAAATCTAAATACCACACTGTTCTGAGAGTGCAAGATCGTGTCTATCAAGCGGATGCTGTTGTGGATCATCACATTAAACCGAAAGATGTCAAGATTGTTGTTGATTCAACAGTGAAAATCCATGGACATAGTGAACCTTTCAAGTAAGAATCAATTTTCAGTTAACTTTCTTGATACATATGACGAATATAGATCAAAATGTATATTTTTTCCATATTTTCTGTGTTATTCGGCCTATTAAAAAAATGGAAAATCTAAAATATTTCCAAATATTAAAGGTTTACTGCCTGGAAAAACGTTTTTTTTTTAAATGTAAATAGAAGTTCATGTGAATCGATCAATTAATTTCTGAAATGTTTGTCCTGGCAGTTTGAAAAATAACGTTTCGAGAAAAACGCGTTTAACGCTTCCAACCCGGTGCCATTTTATGTCTCTCCGTAGCGGCGCAGTAAACTCAGTTTACCGCCAATATTTTTCATGAAAATTACTATTTATGAAAGAATAGAAGGATTTTTAATTAGTTGAACATCAAGGTTAACCCTTACACTAGCTATTATCATCAATATAATATGTGTATTACAAGAAAATAAACAAATGTAATTAAAAATTATGAGTATTTCGAAGTTTTAATGACAATAGGATGAGAAAAAAAAACACAGTTTAGTACTATATAAATAATTTTAATTGATGTGAAATTATAATCCAGACAAAAATGCGTGTGTATGTTGTATAGAGTAGTTGACTTGTTTTTTTTTATAAATATGTATCCATGGCAACCAGAACGGTGGTGCCACAAAGAACTAAAAATAATAAGCTAAACAAATACAATAACTAAATTGTTAATATTTCAACAATTGAAAATATCGTGACAGATATTTACAAATAAAAACACTGTCAACCGAGTTTACTGCACCGGAACGGGAGAGTTAATGTTTTACATGAGGCCACAAAATTATATACCGGCCGCTACTTATAAAATTTCCTTGGAAGTGTATATTATTGAAATATTAAAGAATTATAAAAACAAAAAAAATCGATTGTTTGAAAGTTCTAGGCTGGAAATTTTCCTTAAAGGAAGAAATATATTTTAAATGTATTTGCATGGAAAGCTGATTGCTAATTAATTTTATCGAGCATATTTTTTTATTGAATTGAATAGCGTTTTCAAGTAGTGCATTTCGTTTATAATTATTAAATAAATATATTTTAATTCAGTGTTAACTATGGACTTGTTTCGAATCCATCACAACTCGATACTTACACTAAAGTCAAGTCCGGAAGTGTTCAGATCGTCGATGCGGCTTACAAAACCGATCGTGTTTCAAATGCAAATGGACATATGAAATTACATTTAGGAAATTTCATAGATGCTAACGGTGAAATTAATGTCAAGAACAAAAAAGGAAGCGCCAATCTACTGATACATTTCAAGAGATCTGGCCGTAAAGTGAAAGCAGACACCACTTTCAGTTCTGTCGCGCCTAATTACAATGGAGTTTTTGATATCTATTTCGATTTTGAAAAAGATCCTTCTAAGAAGATTCATTTTGCAACCGACAATAAAGTACAGGAACACTCTATTGATTCTAAGTAAGTTGGACAGGCTTTCAATTCATTGCGTTTTTATAGTTTCACGAAAAAACATTTTTATAAATTTTTGTGACTATTAAAAATCGATTTATGTTTATTTTTAAACGTTACATTTTTTTTTTAGAAACACATTGGACTTCTTCACATATAAAACGATTGTAAATGTAAATGGTAATTATAATGGTAAATTATTCGATGGAAAAATGGTCGGTTCATTCGATATAACTTTCCCGACTGAACATTATTTGAGTGGAAAAATAAACCGCGACATACATACAAAAGATGGTCTCGTGAGCGGCGAAGTAGATTTCCAGCTGGAAGGTAAAGAGAATAAAAATGCGCGTGGAGTAAAATTAACAGTTCACGGTGTAATAAAAGACACTGATATGAAATCTAGTGAACAGTACGATTTACAATACACAATCCAATTGGATAATACGGCGGGCAAGAACGTAATTGTTGAATTAGGCGGCAAACAACATCAAAAAGATGACAAACATTTCGTTGCTTTCAATGTGAGTATTCGTTTCATTCAACGATAATATTTCATAAACACGGTATAGGAAATTTTCGAATATAGGTGTAAATTTTAATTTACTACCTTGGACACAAAGTTCCGGGAAAAAATATATACAACCATACCATTACAACCTCGGTACCGTGTTTTCCTATGCGCAGTGCGTTCCGCGCAGAAGTCACCGACTGAAACTCCATTTTTCGCTGCCTCCCCCGATACCGGAGTTCAATCTCCTTCTTTTAATTATTTTAGGAGGAGTCATATATTTTTCATATTGAGATATTTAGATCTTTGTGTGCAATAAAAAAATATTTTTCCATTATATAATAAAATATTTTCCCAAATGCTCACTGTTATAATGTAAATCTTTGATGTGATTATGATTTTTCACGAGTATCATGAAAAAATATGTGTTTGTTGATACTTCACACGATTGAGACTATTTTCAAAATTATTCAAACATCTTATAAATGGAATAACAAAACATATTTCAGTTTTATTCAAACAAGGAAGTTATGAACAACAGTATTCAATCAAATTTTGTAATTACAATCATGTTAACTTAATTCATTAGAGATTCCTTCTTCTTCTTCTTCAATAACGGTTTTTTTCTTTTTATGATGTTTTGAGAGTACGAAAATATGCATGGAAAATTGGCAGATCCATTATATCCATATGTTTTTCCTTTGTTAGTCGTTGGATACATGCGCATAGAGTGGAAAGAATTAATTTTTTTTTGTATATTTTCGGTCTTCCTTTTTTGGATGAAAACCCTAAAGTCCGAAATTCTGCACTAACATCTAAAGATGTGTTATAAAACATCTGATAGGGGGCTTTGCTTAGAAATCAGATCGATTGTATTTTCAATCAATAAACAGATTCTTCCTTCATCATTTTTCGCTCTCTTTGTTGATTTCTCTGTTGTCTTGATTTCTCTAGAGATTTTGTTTTCCGATAACAACATAATTGTTTGTTTGAGAGCTTTAAGCAAAGAAGTTGACTTAACTTAACGGTTATTTACCTTGAAAATAAATATAGTTTTGTACAAAAATCAGATAGGTACGTGCATTTTTCCAGACAAACACAGTTTACTGAAAAGTAAATGACTTAGTCCACTATCAAAATAAACAAAAACAGAATTATGTTTACCGACCATCTTTGCAAAGTCATTAAACGGTACATTTTAAATTTTTTTCCAAGTTCTTCTAGATTATTGAAACAAAAATAATTGTAATGTACAATAAATTATAAAATCATTTTTCTTACTCGGCCCACTGCCATAATTGCCGGCACATATATCAAAAATTATGAATTCATATATAAAAGAAATCATTCAATTTTTTTTTAAATGAAACAAAAAAAAGCCTGTTGGGTTTGAAATTTCTCTGAACGATTTTCTGATTTGTCTGATTAAATAATTTGTAATTTACAATGAAATTATCAGTATTAATTTTCTGTAAAATTTCTATTTCAGTTCAAGTCGAGAGGTACGCTTGTGCCATCACCAGTAGAATTGCAAGTGCATTACGATTACGGTTTAAAAGTCGGCTCGTTCGAAGGAAATTTGAAATACGGTAGTAAATTTGGTTTGACGTTCAATGAGAAATACGACTTCGGAGCATCTGTTGAAAATAAATACGTCGACGATGTTCAAATATCATTGGACTTGCCTAGCGAGAAATACCGTAACATCAAGTGGACATCGAGCGGTAGCATTCTGCGTCCCAAAACCGAGAATGATCTTCTAGAGGTACTTTTTATTATTCTTATCTTAAAAGAACCTTTTTCTAATTTTATTAAGAACCGATTAAATCGAGAACCGATATTACTCGACGTTACGATCTTATAGGTGTCAAGTAGTATCGCAGTAGCTGTTAATAATGAAAAATCTGTGAAATTCGACGCTTCTGTTCGTGGAAACAGGGAACAAGGCAGCGGAAAAATTTCTGTCACTTTAACAGACGGCCAGCCGGTGACTGTATCTGCCAGTTATAAACGACAGGCTTATGACGGTAAATATATTTTAATTCGATCGATGGATTTCTTAAAAATGAACTTGAATCTGTATGAATATTCTTACGTTTAATGAACGACTGTATGTTACATTACTTGTATAATTCTTATTCAGCTTTACAATTTTCAACGGATATTATTCAGTACGGTGATGAAAGCAAAAACGTTAAATTCAGTATTAACATAAATAAAGCTACTCCCGACGACATCACCCTGAAAATCAACTTACTTACACCTGTAGAAAATTTCAGAATCATCGATTTAGTTATCAATAACAAGGTGAGTCCAGAACAAAGAATAAAATTATCGTTCGGTGTTGACCTGCGCTACTATGCTCGGATTTATTAATCTTTTTCTCTATTCAGAAATCGAATAACGGAAAGAACGTTCACACCGACATCCAGTTGAATGCCAACGATAAGAAGTACGGATTGATATCGGAAATTTCTCTTTCTGAAACCAATCCGGCATTCGATATTCATTGCACGTGTGCCGACGGAAGCAAATCTCGTATCGCGGCTAAACTGAATCATCTCGGAGATCGGCGTTACAGTGGCGAGTTGATTATCGTTAACATCAGAGACTTCAGTCTGGAAATGTCTGGGGAAGCGAATCTGGAAAGTATAGATAGCTTCAATATTAAAATGGACGTCAATTCGGAAAAATTGAAACTGAAAAACGTACATATTGAAGTGTTAAACAAACAAGCGAAAGGTGGAAAGAGAATTCAATTCACTATCAAATCAGCCAATCAGAACTTGATTTCTGGAAGCACGAGCTATCGCGCTAAGGAAGAGGGCGGGAAGTTCATCGTCGAAGGTGCCGGTACTGTTAAAATCAAGGAAGAATCTAAAGCTGCGAACTTTAAGTTTATCAGAAAGCTTCTGACACAAGAGAGTGATGGCGAGTCCGGTAATCAAGTCACGTTTAATATGGCCGTGGGAGACATGAACATCGTCGAGGAACTTCACGTCAGCGATAAGCAATTCCACGTATTTTGCTCGTACTGTGAAGAGAAGAAGCAGTGCGCTCACGTCGAAATCAGATCTAAAATAGACGTCGAAAATCAAAGTCACGAAGTACTGTTGAATGTCGATTTACGAAAATTCGGACTGAACAAAGAGTTCGGCTTAAAATCCGTTCTGGTCCGTAAGGATTTCGATTCGGAGCATACGATCGACGTGTATTTCCATGCAGAAGAAAAGCAGTCGTATCAGTACAAAATGTACATGCATCCTAAGAACGCAGGGCTCGTTCTGACGATGCCGAAGCGTGTCATCGCCTTCGAAAGTGTTACGGACGTAAACGTTCAAGAGCAGAAGAATTTCGCGTCGGCGAATTACGAATTCGTCGTGTATTTCGATAAGAAAAACCATCCTGAACAAAAAACACTCTTCAATACGAATTTCGAAGTCGGTAGAACCGAACACAGCGCGTACATGAAAGGAGGAATGAAATTCTTCGAGCCGACTATCGGAAAAGTAAATATAAAATATATAATTTTTATGATAATATTCGATTACTTTCTACTTCTTATTTTCCTTTTTTTATATATTCATTAATTATTTTATATAAATGCCGTGTAATTATTTCGACCGAGTTACATTTCTCCTCGATTTGTAGGATCTCGCGATAGTAGGAAATTTGAATGCTGATAGGCAGACACGTATCGTCAACTTGAATGCTGAATTCGATATATTCGCAAAGAAAGATCAAAAAATTACGGTGACGGGAAAGATTGCAGGCACACCCGTTGGAGAAAAAAGCTATAAGATCGTCTATGATGGTAATTTTAAAAAATATTCGTACATTCTGAAGTAAAATTAAATATTGAAAATAATCACATTTTTAATTTCTTTTTCCAAAGCTCATGCAGTTAGTGTCGGTCAAAAGCTACAAGCTGATTTGAATGGCCAGTTCGCTCTCTCTTCTGATGAGCTGAGCTACAATGAAGTATTTTTATATAAAGATGGAGTTCATACAAAACAATATGAATGCAAGTTGCTATCGAATGCAGAAAATTTCGAATTATTATTCAAAATACCGAACAGAGAGATCATACACATCACTTCTAAGCTACAGAAAAACAAAAATACATTAAACACTAATACATATGTGAGTGTATATGGTTATAAACCGATTATGTCTGAAATGCAAATCAAAGATATGAATACACTTACGTACACTGTTTACAAGAAAGGTATTGCATTTAGAACAAAATCGTTTTTAAATGTTTAACTAACTGTAAAACTTGTAATTTTAGAAAAACCAGAAGACAAATTCCATTTGGCTGCCGGATTCGTCGTCGGACAAGTCGCTGAAATCAGAACCGAAATTATCAAAGCGGGAAAGAAGAACGAACTGTTTCATTACACGATGCATTTGGACGACGCTCACTTTATGAAAACAGAATACAACGCTAATATCGATAACATCAAACTGTACGGTGTAAGTATATTTCGATTTTTCGTGCGGATGATTTCGAAACGTCACGACGTACACGTAAAAAATGTACACGGATAAATTAACGTAAGAATATACAATGTACGTCTCTCGCACAGGAACACATACGGAAAGAAAATGAAGATTTCGTGCAAGCGTTGAAAGCTCTCGAAAAGTCTCTTGAAAACGAAGTGACCGCTGAAATCGAACATTTAGAAGAAATAATGAAGAAGGCTTCACCCAACTTCAAACTATTGCTCGAATTTTATAAAAAACAATGGATGGCAATCAAGGAAGAACTTATATCTGACAAAACTATCAAAGAAGTTTCCGAATACTTGTACGTATAAATTTCGTTAAATTCTACGACGCGATAATAATTTAATGGATCGTCAGTTAAAGATTTTTCAAAAAGTTTACATTTTCGATTATATTTGTTTCCTGCTAGTGCGAATAGTCTAATTATTATTTTTTTTTAAAAATATCGACACCTTCCATTTTGTTAATTGTAGCCAAAAGATCTTCGGTGCTGCCATTCAAGCAGTCTCTGAATTGTTCAACAAAATCGCTGTTATTTTGGAGAAACTAAACACCACTTTCCATGAAAACTTTGCTAAAATAATGGAACTCTTGAACAAGGAACTGATTCCACAAATCAAAGAAACTGTTACGAAACTTTTCGAAGTCATCAATAATATATTCGAACAAACAGTGAATGTTATCTTTATTTACTTCTCCAAAGTAATGGATCTTCTCAAAGCACACGAGGCAGAATTTAAGGAGCTCGCCGTAACATTCAACGAGATGACCCAAGGTGAGAAATTTTATATTCTTCTAAATTATAAAGACCTCTCTAGTTAGGAAAGGTTGATATTTTTAGCAATTTTGTTATCAAAATTCATTTAATAATTTCAGAAAATGTTATACTTGTTACATAATATTGTTTTACATAAAACAATTCCATATAACAACTATTAATAACGTTATAATTGAAATAATCTACATTTCTGTGTATCTGTTTTCAGAAATTGGTCGCTTACTTGTAAAAACAATAGGCCAGATTCATAAGGAGTTCATAAACTTTGTGAACGCTGTTGTCAAACAGATTAAGTCTATACCGGTTTCTGAAATGTTCAAAGAAAAATACGAGGAGGTGAGGCTTTCATATTCTGACATATTCCAAGTATAATATATAATAATTTTAATATATTCGTACAAATTTATTTTATAATTTTTGTAAATAGACGTCCTATTCAAATAATTTCAGTTCTTTTATATAATGCTACTGATTTTTTTTTATAAATTTACATCTACACTCTTCTTTAGATTACTGGTAATGTTCAAGTTCCTGAATACGTTTATGAAGTTTACAAAGATGTAGTTCATGTTATTCAAACTTCTCTTCCGACTCCGGAACTTCAAGAAGCTTTCAAACTAACAGCAGATTATATCGAAAAGGTAAATATTATACACATAACAGTCATATATATATATATTTGATAGTTTATACCACAAGAAAAATATAGAATACCGTTTATAAAATCACGTGTATTTTTCAGAAAATGAAACATGATAAATTAGATGATGATGCGGCTTTGAAAAATATTTATGCAGCATTCTTAAGAGCTTTTAGATCATTATTGACATACCTCCGCACCGAAGTAGGAACTGATCATACACCACAATTATTCACTGGCACTGTAAGAATTTTAGTAAAGAGTAATTCGTTCAATTAATAGAAATTCACGTTTTGTCATTGTAATTGCAGAGCGGATTCGGTTCTTTCTTCAAATATCCACGCTGGGTACCATCTCAGTCCAGTATTATCAACGTTGCACAGGCTGACGATTTACCAACATTACGTGAAATATTGTTGACGTATCGACCCAGGCTTCAGTTCCTCGACAACTTCCCACCGCATACGAGTGTGTATTAAATTGATTTTTATTCGTAACATAAAATGATATAACTTTATATTGACATAAACAATTGCGATTGTTTTGAAGTTTCCAAAATATTTTTATTAATGAATCACCATCTTTAATGCATTAACGTAAACTGATTCATATTATAGAGTCTCGATAATGAATAAGATTATAATAATCATCACGTATGTTTCTATGAACTATGTAATTATTTTTATTTACTTTCGTAGTGCACGCGATGATCGTCGACGGACAACACGTATTTACGTTCGATGAACGTCATCTTACATTCCCGGGCAAATGCAATTATATACTTGTTCAGGACTACTTCGACGGTAATTTCAGTGTCAGTGGAAATATAGTCGACGGTGAATTGCATTCTATAACCGTTAGCGACGAACATGACTCTATTACCGTTAAAAAGGACCTCACTGTAAGAGTTATTTTCAATATTACACTTTTTAGTTATAGAATGTGCATTTTATCTAATTTAGTTCCGCTGTAACAAAAAAATGATTCGATTCTTAATAGGCGACTGTAAATGGAGCTCCATCTGAATACCCTCAACAGACAAAGAACTTATTCTTATGGCAAAGGCCATACACTGTTAATATTGCAAGCAACGCTGGCCTGATGGTGACTTGCGGTCGTGATTTGAAGACGTGTCAGTTCGAAGTCAGCGGTTTCTATCGATCTCGTGTTCGTGGCATACTCGGAAACGGTAACGATGAACCCTACGATGATTTCATTTTACCTAGCGGAAAGGTGAGAAAAGAACGAACGATTTATTTTTCATTAAAAGTCGAACGAATAAGAAAATACGAAATTTACATCGTAGACATATAATTTTTAGAGTTTTTATTAACGTATAGTCGATACCATTAGCTGTTTACGTATGAAATTTTATAACTATTCTTATATAAATTACTATATCTTTTCAAACAGATCACTACATCCGAATCAGAATTCGGAAACGCGTATAAATTGTCATCGAGTTGCCCCGACATCAAGACCGTAGACCATTCCGATCACTCTCAACATCACTCGAGCCCGATGTGCGCTGAAATGTTTGGAGGCGATTCACCTATGAGGCACTGTTATTCGATAATAAATCCGAGCAATTTTAGACAGGCATGTGAACATGCGGTCGCTGCCGGTCAACAATATTCTGTGTGCAACCTTGCACGAGCTTATGTTTACGCTTGTCGTGACGCTGATTTATTCTTCTTACGCACACCGAACGCTTGCTGTAAGTGATTTCATCTGTAACTTTCAAAATAAATTCAGTGTGATACACGTGCGATAGAGTCTAATAATAAATCTTGTACAAAAATAACAGTTCATCTAGTTACATATAATGTCATCATAGAGAAATTCAGTAAAATGTTTAAAACGCATGTTTCCTTTTAGCTAAATGTGAACTCGGCGGACAGACGATGGAGTACGGAGACGAAGTATCAGTAAAACCACACGACCAAGCAGATATAATCTTTGTTATCGAACAACGTAAAGTCAACGAAAACTACGTTAAAGATCTTATTAATCCCGTCATGCAGACTCTAACTAACGAATTGAAAACGAAAGGAATAACGTAAATACATTTTTACATTTCTAACCTAGTCTTGTTCGCTAGACGATAACATTTTTACCTTTCGTTTTAATGCTTTCGTAAAAAAATTCAAATTTATAACTCGACGTTTTAAACCTTACATTTACATTATTTTCAGTGACGTTCAATATACACTTATGGGTTACGGTTACGGTAAATGGCCAGCCACTTATACAAACGGTGGAAGTATTCATTATCAAGGAAAACCGGTCACAGCTAAATTTGTAGATCCAAAACCACACCAACCGATCAAAACTGGATGTAATCAGTTAGATGTATTCTTGTCTGGTTCAGAAGTTGTTTATAATTTCGTACAGAGTGAATTTGGTAAGAATAAGATTTTTGTAAAATATTATTTTGTTAAATATTTGAAATAATCTTTAGTGTTAGATATTCAACAATGAATAAATTAGAATTTAGATAATGCATAATTAGGTTTTTTTATTCTATTACACACAATGCTAATGTATTTAAGATATTGCATTTTTAATATTTTTCTACATAATTTTAATATTTACAGGATTAACTCCAGCACGCAGAACATTAAACGATATTCTTACATATCCGTACAGACCCAATGCATTGAGATCTATTATTGTTATTCCTACTGAATGTCCTAAATCTGCGATTCCTAACGTAAGTATAATCTATATTTATATAAGATAATAAAAAGTAACTAAAACGTATTATTTTCGATGAAAAAGATATATAACACTAAATATTTTCAGTTTGAAATGGTCCGAGCAGCAGTTGCTAAAGCATTGATGACTCGTTCAGATATACAGCTTAATGTTGTATTGCCACTCGATTCTGTTAAACTCAATACTAAAGATCAAAAGGTTGCAAAATCTTTCATAGGCTTGTCAGCCGATTCTATTTACACATACAGCGATGCTAAAAAATCTGCAGCTGCACAGAGCGATCTGAGAAGTGCTTTATCGTATGATGTAACTGCCTGCACACTATTAGCAGAAAGGGTAAGTGATGTTTTCAGTCGGTCATTTTTTAAAGTAAAATTTCTTCTCGAAACAGAATTTAATTTGTTTAAAAAGTGTGCATTTTTAATTTCATACTATTTTATATAATTTTTTAGACAAATGGTGTTGTATTTTCGTCAAATGCATTCACATCTTCTAAAGGTGGTCAAAGGAAACAATATCCTCAGATTTTAGGAAAAGCTATCGTTGAACAACTCACTAGTGTACAAACTGTAAGAACATGTAAATGTGATCTTAGAGGTGGATTTTTACCAGAAGTGAAATGCAGAGTTGACTCAAGATCTGAACGTGAACAATTAGCTGTAAATATTTATTTATATAATACAACAATGCATATAATTTATATATATATATTTATATATGTATATATATATATATATATATATATATATATATATATTTATATATACATTGTTCATATATATCAGTATTTTAGATATCAATATAATCATTTTAATTTTCAGAGGCACACAAAGGGCGGTGTTAAAGGCTAGATGAGAACTCAAATTGGGGAAAAATATGTTGAAAACAAGTTATACTTTAATGATTAATTTAAGTTATTAAAATGTTACGACGATATGTAATGTATTCGCCAACATCAATATAATTATTTTTCATAATTTTATAATACATTATAAATTAAAACTAAATTTTGTAATATTCTGACCAAAAATATTGTAGTTAATAAAATGTAAGTAAATAATATCTAAGAATTTTTAATAAACCTTTTAGTACCTAAATTCTAATTATATAGTAAATTATGAATTGATTTCTACTGTATTAAGAACTAGCTCCACACAAATATTCTGAACAAGTTTATTAAAATTTTAATGAATTTATGTATCGATCCTAAAATTGATTGCTGTATTATTAGTATCAAAGCAGTCATATTACAAAAATTGTGTATTATTTCTTTTAAATAACAGACCTTATAAAGGATAAATTAAATTGTTTCAGAATAGTCATTTATATTTTTTACTTTCGAATATTTATGTATGATAGTAGTATAATGAGTCACAAGTTTATTAAAGATTAAAATATTAATATTTTATTAAGTGAAACGTGTAAAATATTTAAACGAAAACAATAATATGACATAAAAAAACATATTATGGAATATCTGTTTCAAATAATATACGAACATCTATAAACACATTGCTGATACCATCCTTTTTAAAGATATGGAAATAATTGTTTATTATATTGATTTTACCGCTCTTTGTTATACATATTTTCAACCAATAACTTTTTAAGATGAAAATAGTCGAGAATACAATTGGTGGAATTTATTTGAAACAATATAAATCAGTATACTGGATTCTGATTGGTTATAAACTTCACAGGAAATGTAGAACACCATTCTAGTCCATTGCAACTTCCAACAAGCATATCTGATTGCCTCACAGTGTCAAAAATAAATATTGTTTTTGTGAAATATATTTTTTAAACTTATTTACCACAGTTGATAATAGTGACAGAAATGGAAGAAATATGAAACTCATGGTATGATTACAATTTCTTTTAAATTTGTTTACTTTGCAACTTTGAAATACTGACAGTTTCAGTATTTTTTCAGTTATATATATATATATATATATATTTACACATACATACATGATCTCTTGTAGATGTAGATTAAAAAAAAAACATATATTTAAATATGATGTATTTAGTTACAAAAAAAATATTATCAATAGTACATGATATATTATAAAAGTGATTCCATTATTATAGTAAATAGTTGTGCAGATTTATGTATTAAAAAGTTATTTGAATATAATTCAATTACAGTTTAAATTCTAGGATTTAAATGAAATACCATTTCTTTAAATGTTTGCTATTTCAACAATTCACAACTGTACTACTTAAATATGTTCTGTAATAGTTTTTTTCAATCCAGTAAATATGTATCTGATCGAACGATCAGTAGTATTTTTTTATTAAATTAATTGCAATAAATAATGTTTAATTCGGGCATAATTAACCATACACATGTAGATACTTTAAGTACTATTTGTTGTTACATTTCTTTTTGATATATATATATATATATATATATATATATATATATATATATATATATATATATATATGACACTATCTAATAAAATACAATTCTTTATTTTCTGTTTTAAATATATTTTTTATATCAGACTTAAAAGGTTATAAATAGAAAAAGTCAGCATAAACTTACACTGAAATATTACATATCTACACATTTATATATACACCCACACACATATATAGTCGATTTCTATATAACTAATTAACTATTTAAATGCACTTTTTATAAAAAAAATAATACTAAAGATAAATTATATTGGAAAGATATTTTTTTATTTTACTACCACATCATTTTTATTTATTTTATAACAGATATGAGTTGATAATCATAGTTTTAACTAATTATTAAATGATTTTACGAGATATATATATATATATATATATATAGAAAATAAAAAAATCTCATTACAAGTATATAAGACGAGAACATAAAAATTGTTTATATTTTAAACTAGATTTCTTTCTTTTTTTTTGTACATGTATACAATAAAAATTGATGATACCTTATTAAGAGAAAATAGATAGTATGAAGTTACTATTTACATTATACAGTATATTTCTAGAGTGATTAAGTAACTGATTGAATTCGATCTAATGAATCTGTGTGTCAGTTATTTGTTGCTCCCATTTTGTTTTGTGTTGATTAAATCCGAATCCAGATTCGTAATTTCCTTTAGTTATAAAAAGTTGTTTAAAATGAGGAATACAATAAAGCATGCCCTGGTTAAATGTATAACTATCCATCCTAAAAATAAAAAATCTCATAAGCTTATTTTTTCTCATACATTTGGATTATGTTTTAATCTCTGAATAATCTTTTATCTTCGATACGTTATTATAAATAGCTTAATAGATCTTTAAACTGATTGAATTACTGATGAAATATAATACAGTTTGATATTATTCATTAGATTATAAAAAAAACATCGAGTATCAAATAATTTTTATAGGTAAATGAGATGAATTTTAGAGTTTGTATTTGTTAGAGATATTTTTTTGGCACTGTGGCTAAATCTATAATCAGAAATGAATTTTTCATTCAACCCCACAAATCATAAAAAAAATCTAATCGATAATTAAATAATGATCTGTTTTGATTGCATCTGAAAAAGATACATAAAACAGGTGACGTGTAACAGAAAGCTAATAATTTTTGAAAACATTTCTCTTACCATACGTGACATGTTTAACCTAATAATGTCTTACCTAAGAATGGTATTGCACTGAAGACATCTGAAACACTTTTTATGATAAAGCCTACCATCACAGTCAATTTTCTCCAAAGGATACACTTTTTTCTCACAAATGTCACACAGTTCGGAATTTTTCAACTGAAATTCCTATGAAATAATTCTTTAATATCAAATGTTAAACGTAAAGGGGTTTTAAAATTATTCGAGAAAGTTATCAATAGGAAAAACATAATAATTGTTTTTGATCTTTAAATTTCTAATAAATTTTAATATTGTTTTAATACATTATAATAAATTTAAATTACAAAAAATTGTTGGCACAAAATATGTTTACAATATATTGTAAGTTATAAAGTACAATATATATATATATATACATATATATATATACATATATATATATACATATATATATATGTGTATAAAATTGACACATATATAGTAAATATGATAGGCTACATTTAATTATATCATGATGTTTTTCTACTAAATTTACATAGAGCCATACTGATATATTGTATATTAATATGTTTTAGTTTCACAATAAAAAATTATTTCTAATTTTTTATAATTGACGATTACATTTGTTTGTGCGTTCCAATGGTCTCGAGTTGTATGTAAATTTAGCAGTAACACAGGTATATTGGGTGATTCTCACATTGAATAAAAAGTGACATTTAATTATTCAGTTTTAAAAAACATTTACCATAATGACCTATTCTCTTTTCGATTAAAATTTTCTAAAAAACATAATAAACAATAGTAACATAAATAATTATAAATTTTGAATTTTGTTCAACTTTGATAATTCAATACTAATAAAACATAAAATACATATCTAAAAGTTAAACTGAATTGGAAAGACTTTTCTAATAATATACTCTATAAATATAACAGTAATTTACAAATATATATTATTCAAGGGAAATTTTCAGTCAAATAGTTTTGCAGAAAATGCTGCCAGATCATTTAATAGTATTTTTTTTATTATTATTATTATTAGGAAATAACACAGGTTCTTACTCTTGTCTGATCATCATTTGAAAGTTTTACTGTAAAAAAAATATTAGTTAACATTATTTTCTTATTTAAAATAGAATATTATTTATAGTTACATGCAATTTATAATGTTAAAACAACACCAACAATTATTCGTTTAATATTAATATCGATAACAGTGCACAACAATTTTTTTATAAATAAAATAATAAATTAATGTGTTATTCATTCAAAACGATCAAAAACAAATAAAATGTCGTAAGGCTTTCATTAATGTTCTAATTATTAGAAGCGATACGAAGGAAAAAAAACATCTCGCTAAAAAAAAGCAAAAGAAATAAATCGCATACGTTTTAAAAACAACGGCAGCGGCATCATGCAATCTAAACAACGGTTTACTTACCACGAATCTATTCACTTTTATACGAGGTTGTTTGTCGGCTTTGTTATTCGGTTCTCGCATAGACTCGAATTTTGCCCGAAGCCTGTAATCAAATATTTTTCCACTGGATAAAATCCAAAAGAATGGTTTTAGTTTAATAACTGATTTCAGTGTAGTCATTGACATTTAAGTTAAACACGTTTAATCATATTTTCATCTCAAACACATTTAATCATAAGTCATCATATCCCACACAACGTATTTGTAATTTTAGTTTAACTACAAAAAACCGTCTGTAACTTACGCTTTAGCCGATTCGATCTGTTCTTCTGAACATTCTTGTGCGAGATTTACAGAACTAGAATTTCTTTCTTTTTGTTCCCGTTCGATTTCACTCGTTTCCCAACGTTCGAATTTTGCTCTTAACTGTTTTGCTCTTGCAGCTTTTTGTGCCTGTCGAACGAAAAAAAGTTCACGATAAACATCGACAAACAAAAGGTACGAATCAGTGAGAGGCATTTGACCGAAAATTTATTTACCTGAATGAGATATTCGTCGGTTGTTTTATCTTTCGCCCTAGTGATACCTGACTGTTCGTCATTTTCAGAATCGCTTTCCTCGCTAGCATCCTCACTATCTGTTACGTCTTCTTCGCTTTCAGATGCACTGCGTTGAGGTTCAGGAGGAGGTGTAAATCTTTTCAGAGGTTTCGGACCTGTTTTTAAATTAAACATTAGATAAACATATTACTAAAAACATATAGGATACATTTAAATTTAGAAATTACCAGAAGGGACAGGCTCTTGTGAAGACTGTTCTACCATTTGTCGGAATAGCGATAACATTTTCGAAGTTGTATGAGATTTTTCTGCAATTGCAGAATCTTCAACAACATCATCAGATCGTACTACTTCAGGATCACGGTATATTTCTCTATCGGGAGAACTTGTCTGCAATGTTTCAAATGTTAGATGAATATTTTTTTAAAAAAATACACAAGTTCTTTACAAGAGTTTGTTAATTAAAAAGTAAACACTGAAATGAAAATATTGCATTTTATTGTTGAAAGTTAAATATTAATGGTGGTTATAAAATAAATTATCGACAATTAGTATTGTTTAAATGATAATTTCAGTACATGTTCGAAATAAAATATTAAACCAATCAAACCTCATTACGTTAATAATAAATAAATATAAAATGTATACAGAGGTCGATAAAAATATGTATATTTGTTTTTTTAATCAGCATGTTTCCAATAACCAAATAAATATTTACAAAAGTATGCCTAAAACTGCAAGCTTGAAATAATACACAAGTAATATTTTATTATTAGGTAATGGGTTATTTTAATCCTGTTGTCCAAATAAATCACTAGGTGAATGAAAAAAAAAAAATAAAACAAGAAACAGATCAACAGTACGCTGTGCCTTTTAAATTTACAAAAAGCATAAAACTGTTTATAAATACTTTCACACAAGACCAAACCATCACAA
Source organism: Acanthacorydalis orientalis (assembly GCA_034766995.1). NCBI lineage: Eukaryota > Metazoa > Arthropoda > Insecta > Megaloptera > Corydalidae > Acanthacorydalis > Acanthacorydalis orientalis. Next base: position 51,283,104 of record CM068316.1, read on the forward strand.
CCATTAAATTAATCGATAAGTCAGTGCAATCGGTTAGCAATGATTATTAGGAAAATTAACGGCACATCAATAACCTTCACTACTCCGTCACGAGGTGGAGTTATTCTAAATTGTTTTCGAGTGGATTCAGGCTGTTTGTACGTTTCGAAGAATTTGAACTTGCTTGAAATATCTGCTGTCTCTATTTGTATATCATCCACAGAATCTGTGCACCTCACAATGTCTTCACTGATATGGCGTGTGAAAGCCTTCACAAGGTAATAACATTTTACATAATTTTGAAGTATTCAATATAGGTACAGCAAATGATTTCAGTAATCGTACATTTTATAAAAAAATAAATAAGTCTACGTAATGTAAGAATCAGAACGACCTGACGGCGGTCGTATCGATATTTACCTCGCGTGCTTGCTTCACGTTCACTTGCGGTTTTACCGGCGACGAAGGGGTTATTTGCGGCGGTTTATCAGCATTCGCATCCAGTTCCAAAAAGAGTGATCTCGACTTTTTGCTTATTGCTGAAAGACGATTATTTGTAATTGAAATATTACATGCTCAGACACACACGCACATACATATATTTATATATGTCATATCTCTGAATATAGGCCGCCCCTACGTATAAGATGCAGTTGAATTTAAATGGATTTTTGAAGTTAAACTTCTTTGCGCAAATAAAGTATTGTTTCCTAGTAAAATAGAGTTTACTAGGAAAGAAATATATAAATTTCCTTTGTTTCATGATAATAATAAAATAATTTTAGTAGGTAGATTTATGAATGGGAAATTTCAAAGGTATATAATAATGTAAATAAAATGTTTACTTCTCTATTTACTTAGTACTTAAGAGAGATGTTCCCCCCACAAAAATTAGGAGAGACACTTCTAATTTTTGAACTCATAACTTTTAACCCTGCTGTATAAGACGCACCTGAAAATTATAACCAATTTTTTGGTGTTCAAAGTGCATCTTGTACGCCGAAATATATGGTGTGTGTGTATATATATATATATATGTATATAAATTATTATAATTGAAATTACCAGCATCAAAAACTGCCATTTCGTCATCTTTATTCTTTTGGTCAACAGCATAGTCACTTTCTCCCTTTTCAAACTTTTCTTTAATACTCTTAGCTTTATCAGAAACTTCAATATCTAATTGTTTTTTAATATTGGACCCAGACTCTGATTCCATCACTGCTTGTTGATACATTTCTTTCATTTTACCTTGTTTTCCCTGATTGTAATAAAAGTTTATATACAGATATAATACACAGTTTATAAATTATTAATACTAAAATAAAATCTAAAACTGTACACTTTAACTAAGAACTAGTTTGCAACCGTTTGGTGTCGGGGAGGGGGACATTGTTGTATCGTATACAAAATAAAAATTGCAAACGTCAGTTACAAGAAAAAATTTGTTAATTCAGGTTAGTCATTAGGAATTTTATTTATCTGACATAACGTGGAAAATAGTTGATAATAATTGAGGAAATATAAATCTCTCGATTGGAAAAAAATAATTGGAAGAGGAAAAATCGATTACAATTGAAAATTTGCACAGTTTTTTGGAAAATATCAATGAATTTCTAGATCCACGGCCGGCTTTAAAAGGTTAATAATCTCCTTTATTTACCAAAAATAGTCTCGATCTGATATTTTGTATTTCCTGTTTCCTTTCTTCTCGCCTTTCTTCTTTTGTCATTTGATTTCCGCTTTCCCATTTCGATTTGAGATCGCTCAGTTTATCAAAAACAATAGGTTGCTCTTTTTGAGCAGTTTTTCTTTTAGCTCGAATTAAATCGGCATCTTCTCCTATATTAAAACGCAAATTATTTTTATTTATAACATACAATTCCGAGTTTACAAAAGAACCAAACGAAAACAATTAATGTTACCTTCGATACCGTCGTCTTCGGATTCTTCAGACTCTTCGGAACTTTCCTCTACAGGAATTCCGTTTAAAGAATCGTCTGTGACTCCGATATCCATTCCTTTAGATTGGAATTTCGCAAGCTTCGACAAGATCGAAGGTGATCTCTTTACGTTGATGTTCGACGGTGTTCTTTCCAATTGGTTTTCCTGTTCGTTAGAATGCTCGAATACTTGGAAGCGTGACTTTACGTTTAAAGATTGTAATTCCTCGAGTCCGAGATCCGGTTTGTCGCTGGCTACGAATAAAAATGTTATCGTTTAATGACGGATAATAATAATACAAACGACACGTTATCACCACTCACTGCGGTTAGTATGCTGTAAATTTAATATGATTTAATGGTGTCAATAACTTTACATATGTATGTTAGAAATGACACATTTTTCACTGTCATTTGTTAATAATTAAGATTTTCATAAGTCACTATTTTGAAAATTTTATTTCATTATAACTTTATCGACGATGAGACTTAAGCCAATGAATAAAATGTGACACGATGAAGATGTGGGATAAATAATCAACATGTGAATATGTCAGAAGTTACCGAGTTTCCTTAACATGAATGCGTAACAGCGAATTATTTTTTATTAAATGTTTATTTGAAAAAGTCGTTTAAAAGTATTAAACTGTTATTTTGAAAGGACAAAAAAAAACTCAATTATGAAATGTTATTCACGTAACATGCTGCACAACAGAAAAATCAATTTTACAAACTAGATTATCCAGTTATATACACAAAATTGAATTAATGTTTAATTTGTCAACACCCAAAATATACCTCTCACAACATCAGGTGGTAATTCAACTGGCTGATTTTCTCGGATAATTAGTTCATGTTTTCGAGGTTTCACTATAAATAATTTTTAAATTGAATCTAAATATAATACGAACTTATCTATTATCTCTTAACATACTTATTTAATATATTTTCTTAATTCAGTAATTAAAAGCGGCCTTAGCTTTGTCATTTTATTCACAAATATAGAAAACTTGATTTGTGCATTCAATTTGTCGATAGTAACAACAGACAACAAGAATACTAGGCGTTAAATTGAAATCGGAACTTGAAATTTATTTTGAAAAAAATAATACTTACTCGGTTGAGTTTCTTCAACGACTTTTGGTGCAAACAGTGCCTTAAAATGCTGTTTACAATATAATTCAGATTCGTGACTTTCATATGAGTCGACACTAAAAAGAACAAATATCAATATGATTCGTAATGATAATGTTAAATATGTATTATATATATATATATATATATGTATTACTTACTTCAATTGCTTTTTACATTCTTTACATCTGAAACAATTTTTATGCCAAATAGATTTTTCTGCTTTAACTTGTTCCATTTGAAAAACTTGTTTTCCACATGATTTACATATTTGTTCTACTTGTCCGGACCCCTAGAACACAAAATTAATTTATACCATTTATAAGCTGTAAAACCCTCTTAGCACCTTAGAACCGATATATCAGCACTTCATTTTTCCTAAGAAATACCTTGAACTGATATCGGCTTTTTATTTTCAATACAATTTTAATCCATGTAATGACAACTGTTTTAATTTCCTCTTTTCATGAAAAATATTCTTTTTCTTTCTTTTATATAAAACCATATATATTTTACAATAAAATATAAAAAAAAAACATGAAGTTATCTTTATTTTTAAGAAAATATGTAAACTTTAATAAATGGTTTCAAAAACGCATATTTTCCAAGGTATTTTTGGGCAATATATAAAAAACTTGTACGGTAGTAAAAGGGTTAACAAATAGCCATTTTTTTAACAGTATATTCTAAATATACGTAAAATATAAAATACTCACAATAAATTTCTCTTGAGCTTTTCCAGCATCAGACGATCTTACATGAAGAACATTCTTTTTGGATAATGCATCAAATTTACTGAAACTCGATTTCTGAAAGAAAAAAAAGTTCGTCGACATTAAAAACATATAAAAATATTTCGATCGATCGATACTATTATTTATAATTATAAACACGAACCTGATAGACATATAAATTTGTTTATAAATACACACATACACCACAAATAACTATATATATTTATATTTCAAGTTAGAATAAAATATTAAAATGACATTAAAGTTAACTCTTACCGCATAAGGATGATTTAAGGACCGACTCCTATAAAGTGTACGGTCATTAAATGAAGATTTATTGTAATATCGATTGTTAGTCGTGTCATTTGTATTAGCCAAATTCATGAAGCTGGCACACTGGTTAGTTAGCAGATGTGTTAAAATGATGTGTGTTATTTATCCAGTTAAAATTATAATCCGTCCAAAACAAAACAAACCATGCATAGTAAATAAAAACATAAATTAGATTTAACATGAAACAGATTCAATAAACGAGTAAATAATATATTAATATCGTATAACAAACTTTTATAAATAAAATAAAATCAAGTTACTTCTTCATTTCAAATCACAGTACAAAATAAAAAAAAAATTACATTAAAAATAGACGTTTATTATATTCTTATAACAATAAATGTTAGATAATAAAAAATAAACATGTGAGAGATACTTGAAAGAAAAAAACTGCTAGTAATATTTCTTACCAAAGCTTTGACCGATACTCCTGTATAAAATGGAAGTTCCGAATTCATATTACGCAAATCTGTCATGGATTTTGTTCTCTAAATTATACGATAAAAGAAAAAATCATGCATAACAAAAAAATAATTACGTGTTTCCTCGTGTAAAATACATGCACATACACACACACTAATCATTTTCATCTTTGTATATCCACTGCTGGATGAAGAAATCTAATTTCTTCTAATTTCAAAAACACTTCTAGTTTTTTTTTTAATATATTTTAATCCCATTCGTTCATCGACTTTTTTAAACCTTTTAATATTTCTTAACAGTAGAAAGCATCTACTGAATTTCAAGAAATATGAAAAGATTTGAAAAAAGTTAATTAATTGTTAGGATAAATATGTTAGAAAAACAATGGATAGTGCAAATTAGAAAAAATTATAAGATGCTTTTATCCAGCAGTGAGTCATCAAAGGTTGAAAACGATGATAATTTAATATTTAATTATATAAAGCAGTATGGTAAGGTTGGTATTAAAATGATAAAATATTTTGTAGGAAAAGTGATGGAATTTCAAAAATCACACAAAAACACATGTAAATTGAAAATATAATTAAAAGATAAAATAATACTATTGTTACTACACTGATTTTAATAATAGTCATAACAAAATTGTTTGTAGTAATACAATTATTTTTGAAACTACCAGTGTTTGGTAAAAGGAATGCAAAAATCGACATTAAATATTAAAAATAGATATATAGGGGGATGATTCAACTTAGGCTTCCACACGAAAGTATTTAAAAAAAAACATATCCTTCATTTAGTATTTTAGTTCAATTGTATTTTAGTATTAAATTGATCTAAAATACTAAACAAAAAATAACATGACTTTCCTGAACCCCTGCGCCATTTTTAATAATTTCATGTGGAAGCCTAACTCGAATCACCTATATAAGAAACAGAATTTATAAATAATTATAAACTGTGTATGCTATTTAACACGTTGACTGCCACGCGACTTTTATGTTTTTCACTGGGGGCCACAACAGAAATTTCATTATTCTAAGCATGCATTGATAAAATATTAATTAATATGATTAAATAAGATTATATCCTTATCAACAGTGGGTTTATCTCGCTGGTGATCACGGATGACCACTATGGGTGCACTCGGTTACTTTTGATAAACCGTTTTTCGAAAACTACCGCGCAAGAACAAAAAAATGAATGTTTGTCATGTTTACGCATTATACACACTTCGATAAATATCATAGTAACCGTGATAGACTAGATTTCCTTCAAACGGTTTTTTGAACATTTTTTCGGCATTCCCAACTCCTAAGCTTACCCTAATTTCCGTACCAAGAACCTATCTTCCTGTCAAAATCGACCCGAAAGCCGATGGCTAAGATCCCGGACCCAACTTCCGTACCATGCCAGTGCACAGCCCTACAGCACTGTAATTATTTGCTAACAATAAAATCCGTTTCGGCTTTGATTTGAACAAACAAGATTTCATTTGTTTTGACAAATGTATCTGTATCAGCCAGTAAGTCGTTTCGAACAGAAAGAAATTAGTAAAGCTTTTCTATTATTAGTAAAATAACTACATACTGCAAAGATTGCGACGCTCGGTCCCATTTGTGCCTGAAACGTTTCAATGTAGTGCATCCCAGTATTTAATTTTTGTAAAATATTATGTTCTAATAAAAATGTTTAATTGTTGAATAGTTAACACTTTTTGTTTCATAATATTATGTAGCTATTTATGTTGTTCAAAAATTTTTAGTCGATGATATTTGTCTTATTTTAAAAATGTTGGTAAAACTGGTCACGGAAGGCCCCACTGAGAAGACAAGCTCCGGTCCCGGGCGACCACCGTGGCAGTTAACGTGTTAAGCGCGTTTACAAATTTCAAAAGAACTAATTTCCAATAATGAAAAACAATTGTTATAAAAGAAACAAGTTACTTACTGAATCACTGATTTTTTGTGGCGATACTGGCGAACTTCCTGTAGGACTGCCATTCTCATCTGATATAGATGTTAAATCTCCAAAACTTCGACACTATGATTAGTAACAACGGTGCATTTTAAAAAAACACATTGTAAAACGCTCAACACGACAAATGTAATTGATAAAAACAATAACAAAAAAAAAAAATAAATCGTAACGTACCAATTCTTTGATTGAAATTCCAGTAGTTATTATTGGTTCTGATTTTTTTATATTTTCCTGAACAATTTTAGATTGTTGGCAATAAGTCTCTTTCTATCATATTAAAATAATAACATGCAAAAGTAAAAAAACAAAAAGAAATTAATAATTAAAAAAAAAACGTCTAACTATTACAACAAAAATGAATGCTCAGTCATGCGATACTGATTTATGAACTTGAGTTTTTGAAAAAATGGTAAAAGATTAATGAACAGTTTCTTAACTAAACCCCTGCTAATTATTTCTACAATTTGTTAACAATAAATGTATTTATATTTGATGTTATTAAATATTACAAATACGGAAATTAAATTCTACCGAAAATTATAGATTTACATACTTTAATTATTAGAATGAAAAAAAATATACATAGAATAACAAAACGGTACAAAAAAGATTTAATCACCGTATGCATGCGAAATTAATAGACTACTGTAATTTTTATAAAAATACATTTTTTTAAAAATTATCTATACAGATGATCTATAACTCTCCATCTAAGTATTCAAATATTTAATTTGCATCTGCTGGTTTTCTATTGGTCAGATTTTTATCGAATCAACGCTTAGATGCCTACGTCACTATAAAACAGATTTCTAATTGCTCAAATTTAAATTTCTATCACATCGACGCTTGCGTAGGCGTCTAAGGTAGTGCAGAATAGAATTACTACTAAACTAAAACGATGAATGAAATGAAAATAGTAGAAATTACAAGAATATTAAGAGATTTGTACCAATGCGTCGACCTTTAAATTGAAATGACTTTTTTAAATATTATTTTAAGAAATAGAAAAAGAGTTTATTCTTTATGAAATCAATGGAACAAGTGAATGAAATTTAAATGTGACAAAATGTAGTGGCAGAGAAAAAAAACACATTTTAAAACAATGACAACTAACGATTTTTGTATGCATACACACTTTGATTTTATGACAAATCAAAAAGAATAATAAATATCTAGAACTTCTATATTAGTAACATTTTAAAAATATGTACGCACGCACACACATATCTACATATATACAAAATAAATTATAAATTTAGTATAATTTATAAGGGTTTGTACGCAGGACGCAAGAAAATTATATAAACGTCAACACAGTACGTGTTAAGGGGTCAGTAAGGGTCGCGCGTGAATTCGTTTATTTTACAGCCTGCTTTTCACTTTTGTCATCTTATGTAGATCTTGTTTTTAACAGTTTGAGATCCACTTGAAGATGAAAAAAGTCAAAACTGATTGTAATAACAAAAACGAATTCGAATAAAACAATGAACGACAGATACCCAGGAGGTTAACAATAATATTTCGATGGAAAATATTTTCAAAAATTATTAAAAATACAATTTTCTACCGTCCTATGCACAAAGAACTGTTAGTAGTAACTGAATAGAATAACATTTTTTATGTACAGTGGAAAAATTATCATCTCTTTCAGTAAATAACCATAAAGTTATTATTCTTTTTAAGAAATTTGTAATTTTAACTATCTATGAATGATAAATGATATAAATAACTGAAAAATGTTGAAGATGTATAAAATAAAACGGGTACACAAAACATGTTAATAACAAATTTATATATATATATATATACATATACTATAATCCCTCCATTTACGCGAGTAATTGGTTCTACAAAAACAGCGTGTAAATAAAAACCGTGTAAACGGAGCCATAGAAAGCTGTTTAAAATAGGGATCTCTTCCCATTCTCAAAAATTTTACTTTTACTGGAGTAAAGAAGTTCTTACTAGTTTTTTTTTTAAAAAAAATATGTCTATTTAAGAAGTTACTGATAAAAAAACAACTTATTTGGGTTCTTGTCTTTTTTTAATCATTTTATAAGGTTGATGCAAAAATAATTGCAGTTTTTATCATTTTAAGATTGGCGCCGATTCTTCTAGTTACCGCTATCTTTTGTTATAGTCATGTGGATACGTCATTGTAAACAATGAAATTAGCACTACTGATTTTAGTTTATGTTTATTGTTTTCATTCTTTAGTACTATTGGACAAAACTAAAGAATAAAAACGTTGTTTTTTTAAACATTTGAGTAGTTTCCTACGAGAGAATGTTTTCAAAGATCAAGTATCAGATCAACGCGCTTTCGATGACTTCTTTAATTCCGCGACTCCAGAATTCTATCTTGTAGGAACAAACAAACTTGATTCCCGTTGGGAGAGAAATGTGTCCAGGCCAATGGTCTTTATTTTGATTGATAGACATGATTTATAACCGATACATGCGTCTTTGTACTCGGTACGTAAAAACCGCAATTATTTTTTACACCAGCCTAATATTTAATGTATCCCTTGATGACGCCATTATCTATTTATCTACGGTTTATAATGCACAGCCTCCACACATTTTTACAATAGATCTATTTTATTCATTTGTTTTTACTACACTTCACATGCTTACTACACGATTGTAAATAAGATTACCGAATAAATTAAATTGGGGAATTCCCGAATTTGTACCATTGAAATGTGTATACAATAATGTGATACAGTTGATAAATTCATGCATAGTGGTGACATCTGGTGTCTAGTTGATTATTTAAAAATTTCTCAGCCGCGTTAAAGCCAATTCGTGTAAATAGAGACCGCATAAATGGAGAGATTATAGTGTATATATATATATATATATATGAAAAATCATAAAAAAATCAAAGCAAAATTTCAACTTACCAATGTTTTAACATTAACTTGTGACAAATCATCTTCAATAAAACATTCATCACTCTGAAAAAGCGTTGTTAGTAACATCAAAATTAATTTATACAGCAGCGTGTACTTAATAATATGCCAAGAAAACAAAAAAATAAAAAAAACGAATTTTAAGATAAAACAAAATCGTACGTAATTTTTTCTTTTGTTCTTTAGTTGCGTTTTTTTTTTAAAAAAAATTCAAAATTTAGTTACATATCTATATTATGAAATTAAACATCATTATTAAAAAAAAAACAATATAATTGAATACGGATTTTCTGTACTTGTGCTCAGAAATTCAATTTGAATACGTGTGCCAGTATATCAAAATGTTTCGATCAAACGATTATTTTTTTTGTGATGTATTCAACGATTGTTCATTTATGAGAAAAGGTGTAAGAACAAAACGGACTTTCAAGGGAGAAAAACACATACAAATTTGATGACTTCTGAGAAATAAATTTCACAAATAATGATTTCTTTTCTATTGTTTCAAGTCATAGAACAGATTGTTTGATTCTCTGAAAATTCAAGCCTTCAATTTTCTTCCAATATTTGATTTTTCGAACATAAAAAAAATGTTTTTTTTCTGTTTATTTTATTCTGTTTATTTCAGTTTATATTATTTAAATTATATATATATATATAGAGAGAGAGAGAGAGAGAGAAAGTAAGAGAAATTAAATATGAATTTTGGATGAAAATTAGCAAACACAAAGTGATACACAAATATTTTTTTTAGTTTCGGAAATGTAAATAAAAGCATTATGTACCACTATATAAAGAAAAATATGTATTTAAGTCATACAAAATATAAATATGATTACAGGTGTTGTAATCATGAAATCAATGATTCACTAAGTACTTGTTTCTTTTATGACAATTATTTTTCATTATTGAAAATTAATTCTTTTGGAATTCCAGGGTGTTAGATTGATCATTAAAGAAATTGTTTTTTTTCCTGTTTAGATTTCAATTGGTATTATTTAAATTATATATATATATATATATATATATATATATATATATATATATATATATATATATATATATATAGAAAGAGAAAGAGAGAGAGAGAAATTAAATATGAATTTTGGATGAAAATTATCATCAATACATAAAGTAATAAAAAAATATTTTTTATTACTTTAAAATATTTTTTTATTTAGATTTCAATTGATATTACTTAAATTATATATATATATATAGAAAGAGAAAGAGAGAGAGAAAGAAATTAAATATGAATTTTGAATGAAAATTATCACCAATACATAAAGTAATAAAATATATAATTTTTTTTAGTTTCAGAAATGTAGATAACAGCATTATGTACGATTATATAAAAAGAAATATGTATTTAAAAATCACACAAAAAAATAAATATGATAAAGCATTTTATTTAAAAAAAATAAACATTTCATAAAATCAAATAAATTAATTAGTTAATTCCTTTGGAAGATGAAGAGAAAGGAGTATAAATAACTTGAATTTGAAAAATTCGATAAAATACTAAATAATTTAAATCGCTATTTGAAGTTGTGAATATTTGAAAAATAAAAATGAAGACTAGAATTTTCAGAGTCAAACAGAATCAAATAAAATTTATAGACGTGCTGTCAATAATTCTTGTTTAACAAACGCGAGCAAATTTTGCAAAGCTGTCTAAAAACAGTATTGTTTTGTATGGATGACCGCACATAAGTGTAGTTTTGCGCCCCTGCTTTTGTTGATCGTATATTTAGCGGATTATTGAAAGTACTAGAATTGTTTTAGTGAAAAAAAATAAAAATATAAATACTATTTGATTTTAAAAATAGCAGCTAGTGAGAAAATAATTTTTAAAAATTATATTATTTTTTTAAAAATAGTAGTGGTGAACTGTAAAACAGAATTTTCTTTTGACATTGAATCACTTATCGAAAATGAACAATTTTCTGCTATTTAGGAAAACGGTTGTCGAGAAAAATACAGCAACGAATTGGAAAAAAAAGAACGTCTGGGAAAAGATTTATCCAGTATTTTATTTGCACTTTTATTAGATTTTCTTTTCATCAATAACGGAAGTGTGTTTTTCTTCGAATTCTATTATTTACCGGTATTGATATAAATATATACTAATCAAAGGATTTAGCGCTGTAAAAATACGCTCATGTGCTTATTGTTAGTCATACAAGTTACTGCAGCGCCGCACAGCAGCGTCATAACAATAAGTCGGCGGCCGCCTAGCCTACTAAGAGATTCAAATAAAATCAACGCGCTTTTTTCAAAATCTAATTGTTGAATTTTTCTCGTATGTAAGACATTATATTAAGTCAAGCACTTTTTATACATTGTATTTTTTACACGAACATTTGAAATGTTATCTTGGCGAGTCTCTCATCTTTTCGGATTAGCTAAGTAAGTGTGATCTTCACAGGCAGAACAGAGAGACTGAAAACAAACACTTAGCAATTCAAAACGATGAAGATCACAAGGATAACGTATCAACGGGATTACGGTTATAAAAAAAACATACAATCACAGTTTGAAGTTTGTACAGAATTTTCATGAACTGAAGCAATAAAAAAAAGCATATCATACAAGTAACTCGCCAGAACAATCGCATAAATTCCACCGACTGTCATACTCACCACTGATATGTTTTCCTTCTCGTTATCTTTTTTCGATTTTTTCGATTTCTTTTTTTTCGATGGACTTTTATTATCGATCATCTCAATTTTGTTATTATCCAATGTTTCACCATTTGTCGTCTCGGACATTGTTGTTATTGTTGTGGTCGTAGAAGTTGTCTTGCTTGTATTCTTAAAAAAGAATATTATTTTTTAACAGAATGAATTGTATTTGTAATTAAGTTTCGAAACTGGAAAATTCATGTCAAAACATATTAATAGATGTTCGGACTTAATTCGGATTTTTACAGGTTAAATTAAAATATAAGATGATGATATTTACTTTTACAAATGGGACGACACTACAAGTGTTTCTCCATAAAAAAATATCTAATAATGAATGCTCACTCGCCAAACTGCTTAAAAAGTTTTTCTGGCTAATAATTGATTGCTGATCATTTGAATTGTTGTTTAGATGAGAATCGTATCATTATCAGAGCGTTAATAAGATGTTTATATAGATTAGTGCTCTGAGAATGATTTTGTATAATTTGTAAGGAATGAAAATTCATTTTTGAAAATCTAATAATTGTCTCTTATCTATTTCGACACATTTAATTTACACTTACAAAATACAGAATTATAATGTTTTTTCCAAATTTTATTCTCCATTATTTATTGTGAAGCATTTAAGATTTTTATATAATTATTTTTTCATGAACATGAAATAAAATTTCATTTAATAAATTGTCTCCACAGAATCTGATTTTTATAGAGATTTCAAGTAAATCTTGATAGAAAAAGGTGGAATCAATTTATTTATAGTGGCGGTTTTGCTTTTTTTTATAAAAATATTTTTCTTCTCATTGAAGAGAAATACAGAACGTTTTCAATATTCTTTATATTTCTTCGATGATACATTGCCGAATAAATTCTTCTAATTTCGTTCAATCTGTTACTGTTCAGATATTTTCAATTTCAGAAAATGTGTGGGGACATGTGAGCCACTGGATGGTTCGAATTGAAAAAGATTAAAAGATGTATTTAACTAGCAATGGATCGTCGAAGGTTGATGATAATGATAATATATACTTATAATTTTTAAACAGATTTTAGATTTTTATGCTTGCATCCTTAGAAAACGGCACTGTTATCTAAACACATATTAATGTATAAAAACAAACAATCAATTATTAGAAATTTTGAAAGGATATTTTTTTACGGTGTGCAGAGTGTTGACACATTTATGAAAGTAATGAATAATGAAGTTACAATTCGGAATTTATACAGTAAGTTCAGGATAAATCATCGGTGTCTTAAAATAATTTCAAGACGATAAGCAATTGTGCTTCAACAAGATTGACAATTCTATAAAATGTTTTGTTCAATTTTTTTCAAATAGTTGCCGAATCGAAATAAATTTCATATATAATATTAGAGAGATATTCTATGATGATTTTAACATTTAACCGTTTGCGGTCCGATATCGCTATATGAGGATCACTTTGTATCAATAGTTCTAGTTTTATATAACACTTGAATTGCATTTTAAAAATTGTTTTCTACGTTACTATGGTTTCAATAAATATAAATGGTATTGAAATATAGACAAATAAAAATTGTATATATATATATATATTATTATTAAAAAAAAACGTAACATATTGTTGAAATGAATTTGATATTTTCACAATATACAAGGCGGCGATTGAAACAATTGAAAATCGTTGCTTGGAAACTACTTACTATTTATACATGTCAAAAATACAAGTTTTTTTTTACTGAATTATTTTGTTAATTAAACAATTTATATTGAGATAAATGAATTAATTTTTCATTACAAAAAGCATTAAAAAAATCTGGTCAAAAATGTACATTTTTTGTTGAACGTTCTTGTGATCTGCGGGATGAAAAAATAATTAATTTGTGAAAATGTTTGTTGTTCAGATCTATGGTTGTCTTATACACACATAACCAAGGTTTGAAAACCGTTCTGTCGCACACAACGTGCGACCAGTCTAAGCAAATCGGACCGCAAAAGATGAATAAATAATAACTATTAGTATATGAATTGACACTCACTTGAATATTCATTACTAAAGTTGCACTGTTAGTACACACGTTATTACTATCATCCGCATGCGTTTTACGATCGTTAATTAAAAATTTATTATTAGAAATCCTGTACAGTTCTTGCGGATCCTCTTCTTCGTCTTCGCCGTTTTCCGATAACCGCTGAGACTCCTCTTCAGCTACACGCTCTGGACTTTGTTCGACGATTTCAATATTATTCGCAGTATCGAAATTGTTCTTCTCATCGGTGACTGTATTATCCTGTACACAAACATCTTCGCCGATAAAATTATCGATTCTGATATCGTCCGGTCTTTCTTCGGTCGTCATTTCCAGTCCGTTCTGTTCGCTAAGTTCGCTCTCCTGGGAGAATTCGCGTTCGTTTTCTGGCGAAATCTCGCCGTTGCTCAATTCGAACGGATCGAAAGTATCAGAAACTTGCTGATCGATGATTAAATCAGTTTTCACTCCATCCGAATTGTTTGTATTTTCGTGCACGATCTCCTCCTGTTGCGTTTCGACAATTTCTAATAAAACATCATCGGACGTTTGCCCAGTGAATTCACTTTCGACCGTTTTATCATCTATTATTTCACTGTTACTCTGATACAAATCTTCGCTTTGTACAAAATCGTTCGGAGACTTTTCATGTTTAATCGCTTCTAAAATATCGAAATTTTCATCAGTGGGCGTGAACGCCGGCGACGTGATCGTCTGAGAGAACAACATTGCCATTTTCTCATCAGAACCCAACATCAGCTTGTCCTTAATGGACGACTTCTCTAAAATCACACTATCTACTTCCATACTATCATTATCTTGGTCGTTGATCACGTGTTCACTTTCCGGAGAATGGATTTCAATGTTCTGGTTCGAACACAAATACTTATCTACATTTGGCACTAAATTAAGCGTTGCGTTGGACAGTTCACTTTCTTCTGTATGCAAAACCTCTTCTTCCTGACAAACTTCCGCTTGAGTTTCGGCGTCGAATTCTTCGACCGTCTTCGTGTCCGTAGTTTGGGAGATCGTTACGTTTGTGATTAAATTGTCGCGGTAGTCGTCCACATTACATGCAGAAAACGATTTCTCGTTTTCGATGAAGTGAATAGTCGCACTCTTTATGTTACATTCGTCGTGACTCTGAATTTCAGTCGATTGGGTTGCGTCCGATTCGCTGTACGTAATTTCGGTACTTATATTTTCTTCGATCTGATCATCGGTACTTGCACTTTCCGTTGTCACAATAGTAGGAATGGTCTGCTGAACAGCTGCTATGACGCTTTCTATATTGTCTGGACTTTTTGATATGTTTACATTATGTGTTTCAGCGGATATTTCGATTATATTATCTGTGTCTGCTTTACTTAACTAAAATTATTAGTAATAAAGAAAAACATTTATCACACAAAAATACAATAATACATTTCATTTAAAGCACATTGAGTTTTAAATACAGATTTAATTATATTTATTCAAAAACAATCGCCGAATATATATATATATATATATATATATATATATATATATATATATATATATATATATATATATCCTATCAGAGTGGGAGTCATGAGAGGCAGCTGCTCCGGGTCTCAATTTTAGGGGTTACAATTTTTAACTCAACCTGTTAGAAAAAAATACACCATTTGTATTTAGTGCAGACGAGGGTGATTTGAAAAGTTCGCGACCTAACATAAGTGGCGGTAGTATTTTAAATCTTTGTGGTGCATTACAAAGCGATATCTATTTTATACATAACCTCAAAGTCCATAATTAATGTGCCAAGCAGTTTGTTTCAAACATCAATTTAAATAAAGCACTTTTTGTGACGTTTAAGTGGATAAAGTTGAACATCGTGCGGTGATAGTTTTTTTGTCAAAAAGGGTTTAACGCCAACAGAAATCTTTAATGAGATGAAAAATGTACTGGGTGATAGTGCACCTTCGTATATAACCGTGAGGAAGTGGGCGGGTGAATTTGAATGTGGCCGTGCAAGCTTAGGAGATAACAAGCTTGGTGGACGTCCGACAACTGGAACGGCAGAAGAAATCGTCCACAAAGTGCACGATATTGTCTTATAGGATCGGAGATTGAAGGTGTCCGAAATTCCTAAGG
>CM068316.1:51304352-51324352 GCA_034766995.1 Acanthacorydalis orientalis
GAGAGAGAGAGAGAGAGAGAGGGAGAGAAGATATTGATTTTCGCGTCCTGCAGAATATAATGTGTCATAAAATATGAATACTTTTTAAATAAACTATTTTTTAAAAATTCCGCCACGTTCCACATTTAATAAAAAAATGACATATCTGCTTAAGAACAACTCGAAGAAATTGTTGAAGAACGACGCACGCATGAGCGTGTTAATCCGTAACGTTTTATTTATAGTATTCGGTTTATGTTGAACGACGAATATATTTTTCGAAAACGCTAAACACTGAAAACCGCTGAATCAGGTAGCGCAAGTAGGTGATATTTTCTAGAATGTACGGGACGGATCCGTGCCAAGTATTATAAATAGCACGTTTTATTTTAGCGATGAAAAGTGAGAAAAGTGTGGCGTGCGAATTATCTTATGTACAACTTGAACCGGAATTCGACACACTGTTTCGTGTTTTTTTTCTCTGTACTATGACTTCGATATATATATATATATATATATATATATATATATATATATATATATATATATATATATAATATATTAATTGTAATATATTAATCTGTAATATATTATTATTAATAGTGTAATATATAATATATATATATATATATATATATATATAATAATATATTAATCTGTCATATATTATTATTAATAGTGTAATATAATATATATATATATATATATATATATATATATATATATATATATATATATATATATACACATATATAGAGAGAGAGAGACTCTTTTTTGATCCAGTGTATATATATATATATAAATATATATGCATATATATTTATATAAACACACTGGATCAAAAAAGTCTCCATGCACTTGTGATAATTTTAGTTTTTTGTTTGTAACAACCATAATAATGTATTTATTATGGAAGTATACAGATCACATATATTTTGCAATCATACAAAGAGAATCACACAAAGAAAATATATTATTAAACAGTAAAACCAATAAACAAGTTCCAAAAATAAAAGTCAGTAGTTGAAACCGAAAAAGTCTCCATACACTTAATGTTGTCGTGCTGTCATATCCTTTTATTCACAGGTAACTTAGACCAGTGTTTCACAAACGAATTGTTTTTTTTTAACTCCACAAACCACAACTTTTCTTTCTGATCAAAAATGTCAAAATGAATGATTATCGATTATTTCCAGTTATTGTTTGTTTGTATTTCAATGTCTGTCATAATCAAGATATATCAGGTATATCTCTGAAGATGACAGCACCGACACGAAATACGGATACGCGAGAATCAAAAATGATCAATAATCATTTATTGAACATTTTTGATCGGGAAAAAAAATGGCGTTGATGGAACGAAAAAATAAATCGGTGAAAATGAATTTAACCACAGTATCAGAACTGTATTATTAGACCAGTATTTCTCAACTGCGATGCTGCAATAAAGTTTTATGGGGCCATGAAAAGTTACTGCGCTTTGAAATATTATTGGCACTTGTTTATATCCCAGAGTTGAGAGAGTGTGCTATGAAAATCAACGACGACAACCCCGTTGGATTTATACGATCTCTTTTCATTTATTCACGACTGGAGCTTGTTTTAAATATTATTTTTTATATATGGATGCATTTATGTATTTTTTGGAATTTATTTACTTTTATTAATGAACAAATCTAGACGAGGCGCGTTTTTAAAGTAAGCTCCGTTTTGTTATTACCGCCGATTAAACATGAATGACAAAAGATTTAAGTCGAATGGAAGATCGATGGAATTCCATCCTTTCTGTATGGCAACCTTTAACCGTTCTCTGTTTCGAATGTTATTTTTTCTAATTTTTCTTCCCACAAATGCTCTATTGGATTCATATCTGGTGATTGTGGGAGTGTATGAGAAATTGTTTTGGTACATTATGTATCAGCCATTCCTTGACCCTCTGTGCTGTACGCTTGGGATCGTTGTCTTGTTGGAAGATAAACGATTCCCCAAGTTCGAGTTTTTCGGCATTAGATATTAAATCTTCTTTCAATATATCCAAATATACGTGCTGGTCCATTGTACCTTCAATAAATTTCAAATTGTCAACTCCTGAAGCACTCATAGATCCCTAGACTAGAATATTATCTCCACCAAGCTTAACAGTAGAACACAAATTTTTAGTTTTTAGCTCTTCGTTTTTACCCCATACCATAATCCTTCAATCAGGGCCAGAAATACTAAATTCGATTCATCAGTGAACAGAACTGATTTCCAAAAGCATGGAGGCTTATTAACATGTGCCTTTTCGGCACACTTTCACCACTCGTTATCCACTGTTTTGACTGCTGCTTCGACACGTGTGTAGAGGTGGATCCATGTTTCATCCACGGTGACGAATCGATGTAAAAAAGTCTGTTCGTTTTTTTCCCCCATTTTTGCCGCAACTGCTGCAATGCTCGCATCAAACATCTGCAGAACGTGAACAAAACGGCGTCGCTTCTGGATGAAATTTCGCCTCAGCTAGTTTGAAAAGTGGACCTTGACTGAATGGTGGCGTCACATCATAGAAATTTACCAAACTTATCAAACGACTCACGCATAAGTTTTGATTCAAGTCTTCATGCAAAGTCAAATCAATAATTTGCTCGGATGTGTCAGCAGCGAGCGCAACAGACGTTTTCTTCCTGTCTTTAAGTGAAAACAGGACACATTTATGTCCTTGAAACGGTACTAGGCCATTCGTTTAGTAATTTTTGACGATAGTAATCTGGACAATGTAAAATTCAACAGGATAATAAACCATGTCACAAACCTACAGCCGCAATTAAGTGGATTCAAGAAAATGACGTTGAACTGTTAGGTTGGCCAGCACAGTCCCCAGATCTGAACCCGATAATGTGAGGAATACTAAAGTGGAGGATACGAGAACACTCAATAACATCAAAACACTCATTAAAAACTGTTATTGAGGAAGAATGGAAGAATATTACTAGTAACCAGCATCGTGTATATATATATATATATATATATATATATATATATATATATATATATATTCATATATATATATATATATATATATATATATATATATATATATATCTACATATACGGATGTATGTAAATGTAAATCTTCCATTACTTATTGCGGTATTTTTTTTTATTTTTTTTTGGTACACTGATTTTTAAATACTAACTTTTAATATTTTTTCTTAAATCAAAAGCACGTCTTCTCTTGACTTATTGCAGAAGTATTTAATGAGACAATTAAAAACAAGCAGAATACGTGCATATTTATCGAACCATGCTTTAAATTACTTTCGTTTCGGTATTTACGCTTTTGAGATCTGAAAGAACATTCGAGCTGTTGGATTCACAGAGTAGTATAATCATCGTATAGCACTAAGTGAATGAAAAGGCTAACTGTGTACCGACGGCTGAGCTGAGTAATGTATATATTATATGTTAATTTTCTGTGTGAGGAGAGCAAATCATATATATATTTCGATTTGTTTTTGATTCAATATGTCTATGCGTTCCAAAACATAGTCTCTATTTTTCTTTTTTTTTTTAATTTTAAAATAAAGCAAAATTGATGAATGAAAAGTGAGAATTTGTGGTCGGTTTTAGAACTTTTTTATCTTAAAATACAGGTAAATGAAAATAAAAAAGTTGAAAAATCCATTCATGATATCGATTTACATTAATTAATTGATAATGAAATTGCATAATCATGCACTTGATAAACAGAATGTTTCTTATTCAAGAACAATGTAAATAAATATCATGAATGGATTTTTTATCTTTTTTATTTTCATTTACCTGTATTTTAAGAAATAAAAAAGTTCCAAAACCGACCACAAATTCTGACTTTTCATTCATCAAACTGTGCTTCACTGTAAAATAAAAAAAATAAATGTATGTATAAATTCAATACATACTTTATCGAGTTTGTGCATACAATTACATAGAATATAACTAACTACATCATAAAGAATTAGATAAAAAAATAATTGTTTCATTTACTATCTCTAATAAATAATTAATAAGGAAATTCGAAAATTCTGTGCTGATATGTGAAATTAGTATATCTCTAGAATTATAAACAATTCGTTTGTTTTTAAATTCTGGCACATTCTTTCGTGTAAACAGCACACTATTTTAAAGATAAATTATAAATTAACAAAAAAAAATGTTTTAAAAAATGTTGTTTGTGAAAATGAAAACAAATGTGTCTTGTTTTCAAAAATAACTAATTCATATTTCATTATATAACTTTCTAATACATAGTTTTTATCAAATTCATTTTACTAAATTAAATCACAGCTTTTCTTGCATTTCCTGTTGACATTTTTATAACACATTATCATTAATTATAATCAACGATCACCTGTGCTGATTAATCTCTACGCTGGAAAACAAGCACTCTGATTGGTCGAGAAAATAACTTCGCTTTAAATAGAAATATATATATATATATATATATATATATATATATATATATATATATATATATATACATACATGCGACTTATAAGAGTACCAGGTTTTTTGAAATTTTTCCTAGAAATTGAAATGAAGTTACTAATGAACTAAGGTTAATAGATAATAGATGTCAGATCCTGGTATTCGGGGCGTAAAACCCCCAGTAACTGCCGATTTAAGAAGAGCTTCTACTTAGCATGAACTTAAGATCAGATCAGAATTATTAAACTAACCTAGTAAAAATTAAATCCGTTTTAAAATTTCATACCCTCATAATGGATAATGAAAACATTTTTGCAGAGGAATTTTATGAATATTTTTCAGATGCACAGAATAATAATAAAATTATCGCAGTTTTTATTACGTATCTTCCAGTGTAATTGCATATGTCTAAAATCGCCGGTCCCGTAGGAAATTTTAGCAAAACATTAGCCGCCGGCAATGTGTTAACACTTATTGTGTTTCATATTGAAACAATTTTCTGTCTCGTTTCATCTAACTCTCTAATCATCTTCTCTATCTTTTAAAAAAGGTTTCCGCAGGTAATAATATTATCAGAAAAATGGAGGTGATAAATATTTCGTTTTTTTTTAAATATATTTTATATATATATATATATATATATATATATATATATATATATATATATATATATATATATATATATATATATATATATATATATATATATATCTATATATCTATATGTCTCTCTCTATATATATATATATATATATATATATATATAGAGAGAGAGAGAGAGAGAGAGATTCATTACAAGAATACTAAATTATGAACTCTTGACGCGTGCTCATCAACCATATGTTTTCATGCACTGTGGATATTCCATTACTGTAAACTGATATCTAATGTAATATTTAATATACAGCATAAATTTATATATATATATATATATATATATATATATATATATATATAATAGCTTCTTTATAATAGACTGATATGTAGGAAGAAAAATGAAAAAAATATACACACAATACAAACAATCTGTTTACATACAATTCTGTGTTTATACAAAAAAAAAACAACTGAACTCACTAATCAACAAAGATTTGAAGTTCATACTGATTTACCGAGAACAAATAGCATCGACCATTTTCGCGACGCATATTTTCGATAATAAATCTGTTTACTTGGCATATTTATCGACGTTCTTATTGTATTTTCAAGTTTGCAAAACCCGTTTTTGTGCGTGCGAAAAAAAAAACGAAAAACATATTTGGAACCGACTAGGCAATTGTACGTTCGATCAGTGTACTGTATGGTTACAATTATTCTATTGTGAAATGAAATGAAATGCGAATAATAGTGACTAAACCAGTAATAGAAACTGAAATGTGTCTCACGTTTTTCGGTGTTGTAATTTCACTAAACAACTTTTGTTTAATTGTTTAAATGATTGTATTAAATGGATGAAATGAATAAATTACACAAGCATGTTTTCATCGTGACATCTTCATTCAAAAGTTCAATAGCTTGTAATCATATAATTTATGCATGGTTAGATATGGCTGTTTGTACGTGTGTGCTTTTATATATATATATATATATATATATATATATATATATGTATGTATATGTTACAGTCTTAAATGTGCAAAACATATTTTTTATTTTTCATATGCATATTGTTTGCAAGTTTGTTAAATTTTACCCACCCACACTTCACTTTAAATAAAGTTAATAATAATTTCAATTATAGTTTCTCAATTTAAAACAAAATGGATGCAAGATATTCTTGTTATATTGATAAAAAATATTCCTATAACATGTGTATATATTTTTGTATAATAGAAAAATGTGATTTGCATTCATTTTTGTAACCGTTGAAATGTTTCTCTATGACAGGAATAAATTAACAAGAAAAACAAAACAAAGCAGAAGCATTTAGAAAAAAACGAATTAAAATTTATAAAAGTTGATAAACATGTTCCTACTCAATAAACTATATATTAATAAACAATGATAAAAACATAATCGAATAAATCGATGATTTTTTAAGAAAACTGAAAAAATCAACGATCAAAAAAGTATCAAACAGAACATTGAATTCGCAGTGCTTCTTGAAATATGAATTAAACTATAAAATTAGACACTGATTTTGCAAATTTTTTTTTAGTAAATGTATGAATGGACATTTTTTTTACCAACCTAACAATATCGTGCAAAAGGAAAATTTGTCAAAATATTTTTCTCAAGTTTTATATTCTTTTCATAACTCATTCTCTCTCTCTCATTCTCTCTCTCTATCTCTATCTCTCTCTATATATATATATATATATATATATATATAAAACAATATAAATCCATTTTCCATCACTTTTGCGATAAACCACAGTGTAAATATGACAGACGTATTCTTTTTCATTACAGAAGTTCAAATCGCATCCAGCCGAACGAGCAGACGCCTCACGTACCAGACAAACATTTCCTCTCAAAGTAAGTTTCATAATTTACATTTCAATTTTCTAAACGACTCAATTGAAACTTCCGAATCGGCTGTAATTGTGTTGTAAATAATGCAGCGTACAATTTTAGAAAACTGATTAAATTCATAGGCAGTGAAAACACTAAAAACACTAGTCTCGAGCTGTTAAATTATTTATCAGCAACGCGTAGCAATCAAACGTGTAAAAATATCTTCCTTCGCGCGAATCCTTCTTTCATTTTCATTACATATTAATCCGTGGATTCTCTCGACTACGAACACATAAAATGTTACACTCTCACGTGCATAAATCGGTACTTACTCGTCTCAAATGATACGTTGTACTCATGTTTATAATATTAATAAATAACACAGTTAAAACAACAATTAATTTAAATTAAATAAACAGCGTTCGCGAATTAAATGTCTCACGATTGTTATTAATATTAATGTTCGCCACCGCTTCTGTATGCAGACTAACAACACACCGCACGTTACAATGCGTATTATTTCAATCTTGAAAATTTGTAACCCCCTAAAAGCGTGGCCGGTGAAAACATAAATGAAAATTACTTGGATGAATCACGGTACTCCATTCTAAAAACATTATGTACACTCATAATTGTGTTACATTCATGTTATTTTTAAAGGAAACGTAGGTATGTTACGAAATACAAGCGTTGAAAATATGTTTTTTTTAATAATAAAAATAGTAGCGTTTTTATGGAGAAAAAAAAACGCATTGTGATGTAGAAGACAGCAATGGTAAAAGTTCACCATGAAAAAAATTCAATTTAAATATTAATAATATGCATATGTTAAAAAATAATTATTACTTAAATCATACGTTATAGAATTAAACATTTGTTTATTAAATCATGCGCATATAGTTGAAAATATATCACGTCCATTGTTCATATCAATTTAATAATATATTCAACACATACAAGCTTTATGCAACATGTTTATTGTATACACATATAAGTATGTAAATTAGAGGACTTGATTACATTTGAATTGCACAATTACGTATAATAGAAGTATATTTACACAAATTAATTGAATCAAAATCAACTGTGACCGTTGTGATAGAATCAAAATGATACTGTACAATATTATATCTTCGTGTATGCTGTTGAAATATTTATTGAAACGATTGAAAACGATTAATTTACTGTCATTGAAACGATTACAGTAAACGAAAAAAATGATGCACGATCGCAGCCTTCTAAATATTTACACCGATCGTTAAATTAATGAATCGTTGATATTCGTCCGTTGTGCAATTCAGGACGATACCAACCTTTAAATATGTACGGGATAGCTGCAAAAATATTAAAAATTAATGAATATTTGTAGGGTTGTCCTTTTTTTTATTCTGAAGGTACAAGTAAACTTACACAAATAGTTTCTTTTTTCACACCGAAAAACAAGTATGGTCGAAAATGTTCGATAAATAACTGTTGGTTATTTTTATTGCTGGTTACGCGCATTTCGATGACGATGCCATCATCTTCTAATGCACAGAAAAATAATCCATTTGTGAAAGTGAATTTAGCCCAATGTATTGTGGCTATATGTAAAATTGTAAATCGATTCTCTATCCCGTTTAAGATTGGAATTATTTCAAATAGATGTTTTTATGAGAAAACATCACACTGTCGAATAAAACATCCAATATTTTTAAAAAAAAAAAACAATAAGACTTATTTAAAACTCTGTATTTTTTATGACGAACGAGGAAAAGTTTATGTAAATTTTCATCGAGATTCCCCCGTGCCGTTTCAGAGAAATTAATTATAATTTATTAAAATTTGGCTTGATTGACAGCTCGCGAGTAACTAGATTGAAAATGTGGTAGCATCAGACAGGCTGACGACTAAAGTAAACGGGTTCTTTTCACTCTTTATCTCTCTTCAATTCTTTCTTCCTAGTATCTTCTGTCTCATTTTTCCGATAGTACGCAAAGCTGTCTAATTATGTAGTATAATTGGATATTTTTTTAATGTTGTCATTTGAAAAATATATTGAATGTAGCAGTTAGTAAGACTAAATATTTATTATTTTCATAAATATAAAAAAATATTTAGTTTTTTTTATTATAATCATAAATATTTATAATTAATATATGGTATTTACATAAATATAATCAATATTTAGTTTTTCTATTCATATTTTGTGTTAGTAAAAATGTCATCTGAATTAAACATTTTTTTGTTTTGTCATTTTGAAATCAGGACGTTCTCATACTTGAATGTACCGAGATAATAAGTATTAAAATCAATAAATTTAACAGCAAATTGTCGAGAAACAAAAAAATCATTTCGAAATTCACGTTTAGAGCCTCAGACGTCATATATTTCTGTTACTGGTTTTTTTTATCTTCTACAAAGCGCATATATTTTTTTTAAATTTAAAAATATGACCACTGAACTGATATTGTATTTGAAACACATCCTTAAACAAAACAAACGAATAAAAATATTCTTGCATTTATTGCCTGCTTTCAGATGTTAATAAATAGTGAAAGTAAATATATATATTTTAATTAATTTTATTCAATGTTTTATGAAGTACGAACGTTTTCTATTAATGCATATGCATTTTACAGAAGTTTTCATAATTTTTGTACAGAAATGAGATTTCTATACAAACATTTTCCTTCTCTTTTTTTGATAGAGACGGACTATTCACGACCGATATTTTTTAATGTCTGGATTTTATTTCTTATAACACATGATGAACTTTTTATCATGCGTCCCGTCAAGATATGATTTTTTTAACTGAAGAGTTATATTTTTAAAAAAACATTCGAATAATTATACAAAAACGTCGATACCAGATATACTAAGTATGGGGAAAAATACTGGTACAGAGTAATAACCGAAACATGTCCGAATTTCGGATTTTATTTTTCAATGCATACGTTTGAATAACAATGGAGGATCGAAACACGCCGCGCGTGTATTTATAGATTAATAAACAAAACGATATCTGACATTTTTAAGGCAATCATTTCAGTTGGCTGTGCGTTTTTGTTTCAGTTCGACTGTCAGTGAAACGAACGACAAAATTGTAGGTTTCAACTGACACTGAAATCTTGCTGGATCGATCATGTTCTTTTACAGTAAATGTTTTATAGATAGCGTTTCGTTCGTTCAATTTAATTTTTATTTTCGTATGAAATATACATTGTATCGGTATAATTCTGAAATCAAATCTATAGTTTTCTTATTGTCATAAAGAAAACAATATTAGTAACCATTTTATAATTGTTTGTGTAAGTATAACTTTTACAAATCACCACTGCAACGGCCAACTTGAAGACAGAGTGATTTTGTAAATCAGAAGTGAGATACTGTTATCATAACATACAAAATTGTAACTATCTGCGTTTTCTGTGATATATTTTTTTTTAATTTTAGAACGGCCATGCAGAATTAGCACGGAAAATTAGAACGCGCGCGAACCGAATGTTCTGGATACTCGGTTTCTCGAATATACAAAACGCTGTTGATATAGGTCAGTCTGTCTTATTTCTCTGCGACTTTTTTTTATTCTAAATATATTAACTGTCCGTGTACTTAAAATAGTACGGGTATTAATAGCCATTGATCGAAAATTTTATTGACTCGTGGTATTTAGTGCCAGTGAGAAATGTCTACGATGTGTCGAACTTGGCATCACTGCCAATCTCTCACTCACTATCACTGACCTACGCCGGTCGCTAAAAATACATTGCTGACTTAATTACGGTGCGTTGACGATCAAGTACGTTCCTTTTTTTGTGTATAAAACAATTCGCACGATCCCATTCTGACTCATGTCTCACTGCATTTCGTCATCTATATTACTACCCAATAACTTGAACATTCTAGTGAAACATGGAGACAGTGCAAACGTGCACGCTCGCTTGGAATGTGCCAAGAATAAAGTTTAAGACAAATTAGTTTTCACAAATTTGATTTTCACAACCATCCAAGAATAAAATACAGGACGTATCTTATGATATTATATATAAATAAATATATATATATATATATATATATATATATATATATATAATATATATATATATAATATATATATATATATATAATATATATATATATAATATATATATATATATATAATATATATATATATATATATATATATATATATATATATATGTATATATATATATATATATGTATATCGAACAAAATGGAAAGTCATGGAAGAGGCCTTTATCCAGCAGTGGATTGACAGGGGCTGAAGATGATGATGATGATATGTAATATATATATACTGTGTATATAATGTCAAATTTATTTCCTTACATTTTATTATCTTTTAATTTCATTCATAAGTGAGGAAGTTTTTTTTTAGGCAGTTTTTAGTTTAGCTGACAGTCGTTGGAATCTCTGTATCCGTGTAGTTGCTTTGTCGTTCCTGCGGATTCAATCCCTTTCAAAACTAGACTGTAACGTGTTTTATCTAACAACGTGTAGCACTGTCATATGTCATAATCTTGACTTTGCTACCCAGGAAAATTTTCAAAAAACCTAGTTGACCTTAATTCATAAGTGAGCGCCGCGCGCGCTTATGAGAAAGACATCGGCGTTTCTGACAATGAGTACAACAGCATGCGCCAGCGGATCCCCGCGCTGTCATGTGAATATCGTGTCGCACAGTACTGATGATCCTGAGTTAGAACGTGCCGCAGTCAAAGGGTAAAAAGATATCAGCACGATGATCCAAAATCCGGTCGAACCAACGAAAACGCAGAAACCGATGACGGCGCAAAATCAAATTAAAGTCATGTCAAAGTAAAATCACATCCAATTATCAATTAGTTAAACTGCTTAGACTATTCTAATATTAAAATTGTAAATTAATGTATTTTTTTTAATTCACTGCATCGCATTTTCTTAAAAAAAAGAATCCCATTAACAAACAACAACATACTAATTTTATGCAAATTAGCTAATGATGTAAAAAAAGATTAAATCTTGTTTTATAATAGTAATATTCTCAAAATAATTATTTCACGGTGTTTGAATTAACTTAGTGAATGTAATACCCGGTGCAATAATTTAATTTATGCAGCATAAACGTTTAAGAACTTTTTTATATAGGAGAAACCGAGTCTGACCTCTAGAGCGGCGGCTTCTACCAAACTGAAACGTTGATTACACATACTGTTATCTTGAAACACTTTTTACATATTAAATTTCGCAACAGTTCTACAAAAACCAAATATTCTCTACTGATAAGTTGCTAATTAAAATATTGCAGAAACGTACAACGAATTACGGGAGATAACAATCGAAATGCAACACTGTTAAATGATTCAATTGTAAAAAAAGAACATTTTGAATGTGATTTACATGACAATTCAAAAATTAATCAAGACAGATTACACGGTACAATTTCGATTACCATATATATACACACACATACATACATATATATATATATATATATATATATATATATATATATATATATATATATATATATATATATATATATAATCATCATCATCTTCAGCCTCTGTTAATCCACTGCTGGATAAAGGCCTCTTCCATGATTTTCCATTTTGTTCGATTCAGTGCCTCTCTTTTACACAGTTTTCCAAGAAAGTTTTTAATATCCTCATCCCATCTGTTCATCGGTCTCTTTCTGGGTCTTTTCGTATTCCTTGGTTCCCAGTCAATAATTTCTCTTGTCCATCGGTTGTCTTCTCTTCTTGCGACATGTCCCGCCCGTTTCCATTTCAGACTCTTTACTCTTCTTATTATATCTGTGACTCCTGTCTGTTTTCGTATCCATTCTATTCTCTTTCTATCCCTTCTTGTTATTCCCAACATGCATCTTTCCATACTTCGTTGTGTTGTTTGGAGTCTTTGAACTATTTTAAGCACCCATGTTTCGCTGCCGTAGGTAAGGACTGGTAGTATTATATATATATATATATATATATATATATATATATATATATATATATATATATATATATATATATATATATATATATATATATAGTTTATATAAAATATATAAAAAAAAACATAACCTCAATATCTATCTATCTATATATATATATATATATAAATCATAACCTCAATTTCTATACATATTCAAAATTCTTTCGATTTCTTCTTGACAACCGTCAACAAACGAATATAAATATTCGTCACGTTTTTTCTCTATAAAGTGCAGTCATCGAATGTATTTAAAACCTCTGAGAATTAAAACGACGTTTGCGCGTATAGAAAACGTAAATATCATAAAAATACTTCTTAAAAATAGAAGTGAAAGACGATGACAAACATTAAGAATTTGTAATTTTTCGACAACGCGCAGTATCGATGTCTTTTATTACTGGCAATTAATCAGCATTAATTATCATAAACGAAAAGATTTCAAATAACTTATTGATATTAACTTTAAACGTATGTATATATATATATATATATATATATATATATATATATATATATCCATATATGGGTCTATTTTGAACGTAAGGACTTTAGTGTTACTTATTTTGAGGACGGACAAAGTGTTAATATCAAGAGTTCTACATTGTCTAATTGTTTGAGACGAAACAAAATTTATTGTAAAGCAAACCTATTGCTATAAACACACCGCTTGCTTTGATTATGCACACTAATAATTGAAAACGATAAACGATTTTTTGAATTATGACTGTCCTGTGGGATTTGTAATTTCAAATAAATATATATATATATATATATATATATATATATCCATATATGGGTCTATTTTGACCGTAAGGGCTTTAGTGTTACTTATTTTGAAAGACGGACAGTGTGTAATATCAAGAGTTAATATCAGACGAAATAAAATTTATTGTAAAAAAATCCATTGTCAGAAACACACCGCTTGCTTTGATTACCATGCTTAATTGAAAACGATAAACGATTTTTTGATTTATGACACTGTCCTGTGGGATCTGTGATATTATATATATATATATATATATATATATATATATATATATATATATATATATATATATATATATCAATATATGGGTTTATTTTGAACGTAAGGGCTTTAGTGTTACTTATTTTGTGGGACGGACAGTGTTAATATCAAGAGTTCTACATTTGTCTAACTGTTTCAGACGAAACAAAATTTATTGTTAAATAAATCTATTGCTATGAACACACCGCTTGCTTTGATTATGCACACTAATAACTGAAAACGATAAACGATTTTGTGTATTATGACACTGTCCTGTGGGATTTGTGATTTTTAAATATAAATATATATATATAAATATATATATATATATATATATATATATATATATATATATATATGTTCGAATTTTGCAAAACAAATTTTTGAAATTGAAATTCGCAAAAAGTGAGATAAGTAAAAATATTACTTATATTTTTCCGTACATTACGTTTAAAAAAAAATGATAGATTCAAAATGCAGGTATTCGAAATGTTGCTTGCGCACAGAAAATTTAAATGTCATAAATAAAAATCTTAAAAATAGAAGTGAAAGACGATGACAAACGCAGAGAATTTATAGAATTAGTCATTTATCAACAACATGCCGTTTCAACTGTTTTTATAACAGGCAATTAATCAACATTAATTCTTTTAAAGAAGTAGATTTATGATTATTTATTGATATTTTTTTAAAATAATGTACATATATATAAAACATCATGCACATATTGACCTCCCTCACAAAGAAAGTTTTACAAGATCCGTTTGAAAATAAATACATTTCAGTAGGTCAATATAAAAATATAGTAGTAGAAATGGTGAAGTTGACTTTTTTTCTTTCTATATTTGGTCAAACCGGCTCTCCCGTACACTCGATAGAATCACTTCCAATATCTTACACGACCAAGTAAAGTATTGATTGTTATTTTTACATGTTTTATTTACAATAATCGACACGTGCTGTCTGTAATTAATTATCATAAACATTTTGAAAGTGTATTTCATTTACTTCAATAAAATCAACGCTAATATTTAATGTACATTAATTAATTATAACAGTGCTGTTGTATATTTAAACATCTGTTTCTTTATCGAAACAATCCATGGATTTTTGTAATACATGAGATTTATTTCATTACGGTTTGAAAATATTTTCGCAATGTATACACTATCTGTTAAAAACAATAGCGGAAAAAACTGGACAAATCTGTGATTTGTGGATCAGATCATTGATTGTTACAATGTATGTGATTTGTTTTATAAAACAAAACAAATCTCTTACGTCATAAAAAGAAAACTATGATTCGTATTTATCAAGTTAGCTTGTTTTGTAATTCGTCGTTTGTTTTTTTTTCTATTTTCGTATCTTGTTTTTCTTTTTGTTTTTGTTTTTATTAGAACTTATACTGTATAATTAAAAATCAGTACATCTTTTTTCCTAATAATAAAAATCGACTATAATTATGGTGAATTAATTCACTTCCATCGATGTCGTTAAAACAAACGGAATGCACTGAATTTCATCAGATCAGAAATACATATAATTCTGATTTAGTGACATTTCTTCACCGTTATATACTTTTATGCACGTACGGATGTATGTTAATCATTACTTTGTCGTATGTTGCGAATTCACTGTAGCTTAGTTCCTTGAACGGTTTGATAATAATATTCTGTGAAGGTGTACTTATCTACTTCGATGAATATTTTTATATGCAAATGTATAAAAAAATCCGACGAAGTACGTTCTCTGTACACATAGATCTCTTTTCCAAATCCCATTACAGACTTGTGTGTGTTTGTAGGGGAAAAAATATGACGTTCTTAACGTTTTTTTATGGAGCTTCACGTTAAAGTCATGCACTAACAATATTTGACTTTTAAAACAGTCTATTTTTAAAACACCACACTAATTTGTTTAATAATAAAATATAATAGGAGGCTGCATTGAAAGCCGCCGTTCATGTGTAGATGGCTCTGGGTGCGTATGCTGTGGACAGTGACAGATGTCTCTTATGTCATTTTGAAGTGTGAACATTCCCTACCAAAATTCAGTCATCAACGCCGTCCTTTATCTACACGAGTGCTTTTCTATAACCGAACTAAAATAGAAAGCGATTTTT
Source organism: Acanthacorydalis orientalis (assembly GCA_034766995.1). Lineage (NCBI taxonomy): Eukaryota > Metazoa > Arthropoda > Insecta > Megaloptera > Corydalidae > Acanthacorydalis > Acanthacorydalis orientalis. The sequence continues at coordinate 51,320,345 of CM068316.1, forward strand.
CCGACCTGTACTTCTACACCACTTTAATTTGAAAAAAAGTACAACCGAAGCTCATCGAATGCTTGCGAAAACGAACGGTGAACTGCTCCATCGGAAACAGTATGTAAAGATTGGTTTCGACGATTCGGAAGTGGCGATTGTGATGTTCGCGACAAACAACGGGCAGGTCAATTGAAAAAAAGTTTGAAGGTGAACGACTGTAAGCTTTAATGGAACAAAACCTTGCTCAAATAGTCAAACAATTGGCTCGACAGCTCGAAGTCGACAAATAAACGACTTCACGGCATTTACAAGCCACATTTGTTTTTATTGCCACATTTGCCACAAGCCACATTTGCCATATTTGTTTTTTGTTCAATTTTTTGTCCATCTTTGAACATTTACAAAACATTTACATATATATATATATATATAAAACTATATATATATATATATATATATATATATATAGAGAGAGAGAGAGAGGGAGAGAGAGATACAATCGAAAAACTGCTTCACACGAGCGAAAGAAAAAAAAACGAAAGTGTACGAAAACGAACACTTGCACGGATCGAGGAAGAAATAAATCGAATCGAACAGAGATATTTCGACACTTACGCACGCACACTTTTATGGGTCCATTTGTAGACAGAAATATCTGAAGAATTTACAAACTTTTTTACCATTTTCCTAGTTTATTTATTCAAAGAATGCACGTTTTATTTTGGGTCCGAGGTCGTTACTCCTGGCTGACGTAAAAAAGGTGTGTAAAAATAAGAAGTCAAGTATGCACGGGAAAAGCATGCCGGCTTATAAAGTAACGGCCATGACGAACACACACACACGAATATACATACATATATATATATATATATATATATATATATATATATATATATATATATATATATATATATATATATATATTCACCGCATGCATACCACGTCTACGTTCTATTTGTAAATATATAAACCTCGTAAATAGGCCAAAAAGGAATAGGAATGTAAAAACAGGTATGCACACTCATTCGCCGGTAACTCGTGCAACATTTTAGCTTCGATTAAATGTTTGCAAACGTTTAACAATCCAAATAAAATGTACGTTTCGTACACAAGTGACATAGAATGATCTTTTCATATTTGCGCTCACATTGTAATTAACATCGAAACGTTGTTTTTTTTTTGAATCATTAAAGCGAGGACATTCAAGCAAAGTCGGACAATTGCAGTTTTAAAAAGAATTCGCCATCGTGGTTGTGAGTTTTTTTTGTTTTTTATCTGTCAAAAAGAACTTGTTGAATTGAAGTAATTTCATTGATTTAATTTTAGAGACATTACATTGACACTTATACACACACACACATACAGAGAGAGAGAAGGATTAAAAAGTCTTCCTCTTTTGATATTTCAGTGACATTTGTAAGGAATTACAAGCATTTTACCAAGTGCGCACTTTTTTCTTCAGCTCGAATAAATAAAAAAATAAGATTTAGGGACACCTAGTACCATATAACCTTCAAAGTTCCGATTTTCATTTTTTTCCTTCATTTTCAACCAATTAAATGGATTTTCAATCCCAGCTTCGAGTTTGTCAGTTGGCTGTTCTGAGACGTTCGTCATATGTCAATGTCAGTCATCTATGTGCGCGATGTAATAAATGACGTATTTGTTTCATTTTTTTTTCCATTACACTGAATAACGGCTGTCAGTTTAATTCTTTTTCTATCGAGAAACCATTTTCCTAAGACATCTATATAGTGATCCAAGTCGTTTATCTTCGTGTCAGTTAACCAGAAGGTAAGTGATCCGTTGGAGATGCATTAAAAGATAGAAACATTGACCTCAGTGTATGAAACGATCAAAAATCAATTATTGCACATTACTGATTAGAATTTTTTTTATCGTTTTGAGGATGAGTGAAAAATCGATTTGGGAAAGCAAATTTAGTCACGGATTCAAAACTGTATCGTATTAACTTTCAGTTTTGGATGATCTCTTGTTTCTTTTTAACACGTTGAATGTTTTCTTCTTTACACCTTTGCTTTATAACATCGAGTGATACGGATTTCGGGCCAAACATGAAAAACACAAGATGATACAGTTTGATCATGGCACGCGTTGTCGCGAATTAAATCATAACGCAAGGGATTAAGTATACTTTATCCAGAAAAAATATACAGTAAAACAATCGATAATAATGTCAATTCTTCGAACTAATTTTTTTCTCATTATAAAAACAATTGTTTGTAAACAGTTAATATGCAGTGTACACCGAAGAAGCTACCACGATCAAAATTACCTCTCATTAAAATACATTTTTCGTTATAGACAAGTTCGTTGTACGGAAGTTTCACTGTATTCGATTAACTTGAACTAAACGAACTATTTTTGAATGATTAATTCAACATCGCCGCTACAAAAATCTAATCATTAAACAGGAAGGAGACGAATAAACGACGATAAATCAGTTTATAATTTTTCTACGTTTTCATTCGTTAATTCATTACAGAAGACTATTTTTATATCATAAATACGTTTTGTTTTTCTTTCTAGACAATGCCATTAACCTCGCCAGTGCGCTGAAAATGTATCATCACAAATCGTCGGCCAATACGACAACGGAAGAAAGATTTATGTTTATAAAAATACATATTTCAACTCTCCGAGCGAATATCAGCCGAACAGATTATAAATAAATCCAAAAGTAAATGACATGTAAGTAATTCAATATTTAATTTAATTACCTCTCTCTTTCTCTCTCTCTCTCTCTCTCTCTCTCTCTATATATATATATATATATATATATAAACGAATACAAGTGATACAAAATTTTGAATTTTATGATTATTATGGCTAAATAACTCAAAAAAAGATTTACATTCTTCTGGAAGAATATCACAAGTTTGATTGCGTGCTGTTGCTAGGATACAGAGTGTTGTTTATCAACTGTTACTATCCACTTAACAAATATATATATAAGTCAATTTTTGATTTTTTTTTTGTATTTTTTGGATCGTGTCGCTTTATTGTTGATTATATATATATATATATATATATATAAAATTGTTGTCTTGACAATTTGGATGATGTTCATTTTTTTTCTAACAAGTTTTTTTTATCAAATCTTTCGTAACTATTTTGTTTATTACTTGTATAAATACTATTTTGTTTCATTAACATCCATTATTAGTATAACTTAATGAATATAATATAAAAATACTTTTATACACTTTTAATAATCAATTTTCTTTATTTTTTTAAATCAATCTTTAAAAATATTTATCATTAAACAATAAATAACATTTTTCGATGTTATATATATATATATATATATATATATTATGAATGTATTTATTTGTATTCGAGGTAAATAATAACGTATTACAAAGGTGGTTGGTATTATTTTACTTGTGCTTATTTTTGATAATACAGTTTTACAATTAAAATAGTAATAATTGTTAGTTTAAATAAAAAAATAGAACAGTAATATATAAATAGTGTTAGAGAATAATATGAAGCATAGTTTATACGTTTAGATAGATGGTATATATATATATATATATATATATATATATATATATATACATATATATATACATGAATATATTTATTTGTATTTGAGGTACATAATGATCACTACAAAGGCGGTTGGTGTTATTTTACATGTGATTGTTTTTATATTACAGTTTTACAATTAAAATAATAATAATGGTCAGTTTAAATAATAAAATAATAGTATTAGTGAATAATATGAAGTGTAGTGTGAAGTATAGTATAAATGAGATAACTTTGTTGTTTACTTAGTTTTTTGAAAAAAAATAAAGTTATTTTCGGTTGTTGTTTTTGTACTTCCTCCCAGTTGTACTAATTTATGTGATACAAGGTATTTTGTGTAAAGTTATGTCAGTTTACACAACAGAATAGTTCACTGCATGCAGGAGTTCACTATTTCACGACTCTACTGTATATATATATATATATAATAAAAGATTTAAAACATGAACTAACTGAACCCACGCCTTTCACATT
>CM068316.1:51329352-51356852 GCA_034766995.1 Acanthacorydalis orientalis
GATTTTCAATTTCAAACTCAATGTTGAATAGACGGACGCAATATTAAATTCGCACTTTTTTAAAAAAAAGATTTTTTTACAAAACACTAACCATTACTGAATAAATAAATTTTTAAAAAAAAATACCACAAGCCCAGAGAAAAAAATTGAAATATAATCTACGGTTTTCGTACTTTCAACAAATATCATGTTAGTATAAAGCATTTGTTTTTATACATTTGTGTAGCTTTGTATTCGATTCTTGCCGCTGATTGGCTGATGCGTGACACAACAAAGTTATATCAAAATGAATTTTATTTTGTTTTTACGTAGGTGTCATTCGCGTAGGTATGTAAAGTGAATTTTGTTTAGTTTTCACAGAGATCTTGATATCGGTTGCTATGAGTACCAGTACACGCGCTGTGCAATAATTAATCAGAAACAAGAACTGAATGTTCGATAAAATCGTGGAAATTCTATTGATTATTGAATCACACTATGGTACATTAAATTTATTTCGGATCCATTATAATAAAAAAAAATAATTGAAGACTGTTCAGTATTCTATAAAGGTACTGGTTCCTGGAATTGACTATATTCCAACATATTAAAATTACTTTTCTGATCAGTGAAAGCATTTAAAAATAGATTAAGAAAATCGGAAAAAAATATATTATTTTTGTAATGGAGCCTCATTCATTGGATACTTAAATTTAAAAATTGAAATATTCTGTTTTAATCAAACATTGTTTAAATCGATCGAGAAACAGACGCCATTGAATAAAAAAAATGGTAGGCAACGCAGTCAGTAACTTTGCCTCTTTCTGTATTAAAATAATGGCGCTGACGAACAAAAAACAGAATGACAGAAACAAATGTCGACTTCCATATTTTTTTCAACGATAATTTGTGCAATAAATTACTTTTTCTTATATAAAAAATACGAATAAAAGAATTGTTTCACTTAATAAATTGCCTCATATTCGTTACACGAATAAAGGAAACTAACAGATAAAATTTATTTTTCAAATGTTTCATCAACATCGATTTACACGTTGCTATAGTAACGCGAAATAAGATAAGTTAATTGAGATGAAAGAACAAACACACTGTACTACGATCTTTGTCTGGCAAATAAATGACATTCCGTGTTTATACACATACATACACACGCATATATTCATACATATACATGTATATATATATATTCGGTAAAAATAGAAAAAGAATATTGCCAGTGACATACAAAGGTAATATTTCTACGAATCGCTCTGAAATGAACGTAGTGAGAATAATTAATGCAGCCAATTAATTTCATTCTTGCAGTAGTGACGTGCTTCACTACTGACACACAATTTATTTTTTATTATACATTGTGTTCGATCCTTTCTGTTCAAAAAGAAATAAAATCAATTTTTATACATTTTAGTCACCGATTGTTGAAGACATTTCAGTGCACGCTAAGCTATATATTTATACACCATTATGTTACTTTTTATTGATCATAAATAAGATTTACCAGTTCTTATCTTGAGTATTCATTATATTCAGTCATAGAACATGACGTAATTTATATAAATATATTATCAAATTGAATATAATTGAATCGTTGAGAGATTAAATATCTTATGTATTTGGTAGACCGATCTATTACATATGCATATATATATATATATATATATATATATATTTATATATATATATGTGTTTATATATATATATATATATATATATATATATATATATATATATATATATATATATATATATATATATATTTATATATATATATATATATATATATATATATATATATATATATATATATATATATATATTTATTTATATATATATATATTATTTATTTATATATATATATATATATATACATATACATATATATATATATATATATATATAAATATATACATATATATATATATATATATATATATATATATATATATATGTATATATATATATATATGTACAGTTTTATATATAAATAAATAAATAAATATTACAAATAAAACAAAATAATTTTACATACCTAGACACATACAAAGTGTTTTATTATTTTCAAAAAAACACCTTTCATCGATAAAAGTTTATGCAGAAATTTAAATCTACCGCATTTGACATCACAATGATTAACATAAATTTAGCACAACAAACTATAAAGTAAATACTGAATATATTTGTTAATATTATTGAAGACTATCGACACTAATCATCTCTAAACACTTTCGAATAAAAATTGATTGAATTCCTTCCAGCGCAGAGCATTAACGTATACGTGATTATTAAATAATGACGAACTGCATGAAATATTAATTGATTTAATAGAAATAACACTCTACGGGTCTCGATTCATGTTCAGTTATTCGTCTGACGGAATAGTCTGTTGCATAGTTGATTGAGTCATACTCGAATGATCGGTTCACGGAATTTATTATACAAATATAAGAGTTTTACTTGGAAGTGTCTTTTGATAATTAAAATGACAATAAGCTTTTATGTTGTCGTTCGTCTGCATAACAATAGCATGTGGCGAGTGCTTATGACAATAACGTATTTAAATAATATACAAATAAATTAAAAATATAGACAATTACAGAACAATGCAAATGTCAAAATATTTATCAAATGTGTCCCTAAACAACAAACATAGAATTTTATTACTCATAAGTTGTGAATATGTCAGAGTGTATTTTAATTAAATAACAAGTATTGAAAAAAAACTGACATTTGGTAGTTCCGTAAAGGAATTTGTAATTATTTCAATGCAACATTTATGTTTCACACACGAATTCTTTTGCACTCCATTGACCATAAATAACTGTTCTAATCAAAAATATGCAACAAATGATTATTGATCATTTCTGATAACTGCACGCGCACATTCTACCATTCTTAGAACGTTAAGGTGCAAAAAAAAGATGCTCTGTTCCTAACCTCACGCTCTGAGAATGATACCGTCGCCATCGAAATCCGCATTAGCAACAATGAAAAATGATCAATAATCGTTATTTTTGATCAGAAAAAAAATTTACGATTTGTCGGATGAACAAATAATTCATTTGTCAACATGACTTGAGCCGCAGTACCAAAACAGTAGTGCAATAAATCTTTTTTTTTAACTATGACAGCTATAAATTACTATTATTACAATTAGTATACAGACCATCCGAACTGACGGGAAAATAGAAAGAAAAACTGTTTATCTTTTTTACAACATAATATATTTAAACATAAAAAAATATCTACGAACCTAATGAATTAAACTTGAAACCTATAAGTTGACAAAACAAACATTTCTCATCGCCATAAACTTGTCCTGTGGACAAAGTGACGAGAAATGTGGGTTTATATATATATATATATATATCTTGGAAATCTGTGGAAAAGAGAGGCACTGAATCGAACAAAATGAAAATCATGGAAGAGGCCTTTACCCAGCAGTGGATTGACAGAGGCTGAAGATGATGATATATATATATATATATATATATATATATATATATATATATATATGTATGTATGTATGTATGTATGTGTATATATATATATATATATAAACTACTATAACCATGAATTTCACAAACGATTCTAATATGTTCTTATTAGTTACTAATTTTCAAGACAAACAAATTTAATAAGATTCTGAAACTTCACGAAACTTTGCCATCATAATTATATTTGTTCTTTGAATTTGTTAAAATTAAAATGCCTTCTTCGAGGTTACAGTAACATCAACTCGATGCTAGTAACGTGATAACAGCACCCCACTTATTAATATAATAAACAAAACGCCCTCTAAAACATTTTGAATTGTTCGTCAGAAGGCGTTGTTATCGCGCTCGCTAAGATCCATTGCTCTGTATTGACAATTACTATGAATTTGTCGATTACAAACAAAAATAAACATATATAAAATAAACAGTAAAGCCAGATTATTTTAAAATCAAAATTGAGGAAGCACTAGTAAATAAGCATTCGTTTGTTTTCTCTTTTACATATATAATGTAATATATTGAATCAATTATAAGGCACGGATCAATAATATTTATTGAACATTTTTAATCACAAAAATTCTGTGTAGTTTGTGAGGTAAAAATATATTCAGATTAGTGTTACAATTGTATTACAATATTTATATTCAATGAAATACATAGAAATGATCCACCAGAGTTAATAAAAACTTACAGTCGTTCTCTATTTTATTTGAAAACTAAATAAATTTGTAAATCCATTCAGTCAAGTGTTAAAGAATAACTTTGCAATATGTCTATTTACAGGTGCTTTTATTGCATTGAGCAAAAGCTTCATATACACACACACACACATTATATATATATATATATATATATATTCTACACACTGCCATTTATTGTAGTTACATGAAATCGTACTGTACGCTTTTCATTTATCTCCGTTAACCTATTTTCTTTCACGTTACTATAGCAACATAAATGCAAATCGATGTTTACGAAACATTTGAAAATATTTTTTTTTCTGATATTTTATATTACACAGTGAATTAATTTAAGGTTATTTACAATTATGGTGATATTTTTTTTATAAATTTTGACAGTCTTCATTCTTTATTTAATACATACATACATAATATATATATATATATATATATATATATATATATATATATATATATATATATACACACACACAAAGAAAGTATGTGTGTGAGAGAGAGAAAGAGCCAACATAATGATTAAAAATGGCACCACATTTTTTTATAATACAAAATGTATTTCGATCTGCCGAAACATTTATAAATCATACTTAACTACCAATTAAACATGCATTAACTTTTTTTATTATACATTTAACACTTTTACTAAATAAATATGATATATTTTTATTCGTTTACATTATAACGTGTTAGATGTGAAGTTGTTCTCTTTATGTTTTTTTTTTTTTAAACAAAATCATCATTCATTAAATTTTAATTAATATATAATTGAGTTATGATTTAAGAATGATAATTTGAAGTGTGATTTTCAATCTGACTTTATTGAACTAAGAAAAACACGTACGCCATTTAGTCAGTCGTCTGATTCGTCTATATCAGTGATTCTCAACCTCAGAAAGCTTTTTCTGAAATAAATACGATGTACTTAGTTTTTTACTCACTGGAATTTAATTTCATGTGTAATTTTTTTTCCAATTTAATGCATGGCTATTTTTTTAAAAAAAAACAGTTTTCGAAAATATGTAAATAGTCACTATTTAAAAAAATACATTTACTTATATTTTTTGATTTGTTAATAAAAAAAAAACATCTTTTCTCCAGTGAATTACTTTTTGTAAACTGACTCATAAATTATTATTACAGTAACTACTCAAACAATTTGATTAACGTTACTAGTACGTTTTTTATTAGTTACTCATTTTTTTAAGTAAATAGTAAATTTAATAAGATCCTTATGATTCATACGACTCGGTTAAATTAGCCGAGTTGCATGAATCATAAGAATATAATTAATTTAAATATATTTGTCTCTGAATTTCTTAAAATTAAAATTTCTTTCGACGAGAATACAGTAACGTCTACTTGATGCCAGTAGGGGTCATTAAATGACAACAGCGCTCCACTTAATAATATAATAAACAACATCGCGCTCTTAGATTTTTTAAATTTCCCACCCTCATGGAGGCGTTATCGCTCTCGTTGAAATACATTAGCCTGTATTATCAATTACTATACATTTATCGATCGCAAATAAAATTAAACAAATATAAAATATCAGTACAGTCAGTTTGTTTTAAAACCGAAATTAAGGAACCAGTAATAAGTAATCATTCATATATTTTCTATTAGTCATACACAAAATAATGAATAAATTGTAATCAAAAATAAATATTTAATGTGCATATATATATATATATATATATATATATATATACAAAATTAATTATAATTTCACTACATTTTAGTGTGGTATATTCATCTAAGCACACAATACTGTAAAATGTTCATTCGTCTCTTAATTTTTGGAACAATACTCGAAACAAACCATGTTCCGGTCTATTTTTAACATTTATTTTCATTTTATTTCTTTTCATGGATTATATTAGTCGGTACGCACGCTTAACAACAAACGTACCTAATATTTAGAATACCGGGCGTTATTAACAATGTTCATTCAGAAAAGATAATCTGTTCTTTCAATTGAATGAACATACACACATATCGTATGCCAACATAAAAAATGTTATTAGTCCTGTAATATGATCACATAGCAGCATGCATTCATTACACTTGAATCAAAAACAAAATTTTAACAAATGGCGGAAACATCACAATATCGACTAGCTGTCAAAACATATTAATTTACGATTTGAGGCGTTAAGTGAGACCGTGACTGCAAATAGTGACATTTCGAATGAAACAGATTATTTAGGAAAACATTCTACGTCCTGTTAATTAACACATAGAGTGAAATGAGGTAAAAACATATGTCTTATAAATTAGATTGATAAAGATATTTTTTTTTACAAATGAAGTCTGTCTTTCGAGAAAACGAAAAAAATGGTATATATCCAATATTCAATTAGTATATCCATATGTACATATATATATATATATATATATATATATATATATATATATATATATATATATATATATGTATATTAAAAAATAATATGATTTTTTCAAATTAATGAATTATTTACATGATTATTTGAACATTTTATTATTACATGATTATTTTTAATGAATTATTTACATGATTATTTGAACTGTTATATCTGTTTATAAGAATCAAAAATAAAACAGTGTACGAACACACATTCTAACACGTCGACATACAATTTAAAATCGATTAATACAAAACAAGAACAATACCTTATTATTGTTATTTTCACTGTCAGCAGTACAATTATCAGTGTCTTCTGGAGTTAACCGGGATAACAAATAAGTAACAGTGAACATTACTATCAAAACGTTTTAATTTCGTGATAAAAGTTAGCTCGAACAACAGTACTACATGACATATCTAATAAACATTAAAATTATTCGATTAATTAATATCAACATGCTTATCGACTGTCGCTATCTTATCACAGATTGTATTGTTCACTGGCATTTACTTATATTATAAGTTGATTGGCATTTATTTAATAACCAATCGTTTATTATTCATTTGTAATTACAATTTAAAACGTAGGACGACTATTAAGCAATCAAGAAATAATTCCACAGACTATAAATAGATCCCAATATAAATTTATAACGTCTCTTGTCAGTGTTATATACACATGGCTGTGCATTTTCCTGAATAAATACTCGATTTCGTTCAAGCTGTATTCTTTCTGCTAGTAAATTTTATATATCTAATCTTAAAATAATGATTCAAACATAAATAATTCGCATGGAGTCAACATCGTAAATTTTATTCTATATATCTCTAGAACCATTCACTTCGATTGTAACCGAGATACGTTTGTTAGAAACTCTTAATTTTTAATTCAATTTTCGATATAATCATAGATTTCCCCTTCAATAAATTGTTTTAGATAAGGTATTTTCTTTAATATTAAATTATTATTTATCTTATACATTTTATCGCATATTTTATTCATAAAATGACAAGATAAATATAGTCAACTGATATAAAATTTAAAATATTGTGAATAATTTTATAGTAACCGTGCATGTTCAGATAACTACACCCTCTTATTTCTCAAAATATGGTTTTATACTGATTCATTCATTTTCCCGAATAAATTTGTTATTTACACCAAAATCACAAATTATTGATCATTCTTGATTGCGGTTTTTCCGCATTTCGAAGTCGACGCCATTTTTAGAACAGCAAGATACAAAAAAATTATTTTGTATCTCTGTATAATTAAAAATCAATCCCGTGCACACTTTTTAGAAATTTTATTCGTATTCTGATTCATTGATGGAGATCACGTGATCTCTGCTCTGATTGGTTGAATCACATGCATATAGCTCTCTCACGGTGTACAACGAAAGAGGGTACACGGTTTCAGTGTAAAATTGATAAGAAATTTATTCAAAATACTGTATTCACTGAAGCTTTTGAGTAAAAAAATTGTTACACATTTTAACATTGTATTTTGTTGTTAATTTTTATATTTTCACGGATTATTTGTGTATAATTTGTTAATCTGTTATTTGTTGGGGGAGGAGCGAGTGGGTGGGCGAAGCCTCCCGGGGATTGGCTCAGGAACGTAGCGAGAAGAGGGCAGAACCCTCTAGTTTTTAATGAAACTTGAAATCGGTTTATCATTAATTCATACCAATTCTTACTAAAATAAATTTGGTTTTATTCATTCTATTTTATTTACCATATTTTCGAAATAATTTCTTGGTTATTTCGGATTTAAGAGCGCGTCGACAACTAAGACCATTAGCGCTCGAACAAAAATACCCGAAATAAAAACACACCCCGTTTGTTCACAGCGTTCAAATCGCCCCTACAAAAAATGTCTTAGTGTCAAACTTTATAACCAAACCATTTAAAATACTTATTCTCTCAGAGAGAGTTGAAATACACATGTGAAAGGAACTGAATTAGTAAAATACCTAATATTGTTTGGACAAAACTTATAAACAGAATAAAAAGAGATGAAACTCTTAAAGACAATGAAATATACGACTTAAAATCGCAACTGATTTTGCTCCACAATTACTTGACACTTTCAGTACTATCCATACAAAAATGTTTATTTTTATCTTTATTCGAATTACTTCATACATAAATTATTCTCAACTTTTTTTACACCCGTTAGACAATTTTATAAACAAATGACTCATCGTTATTTCAATAAACACAATCTGTTAAATTTAGTTTTCACTCAAATAACAACAACACTCCATGTCATTCGATGAATGTTCAGGAAGTGTTAATTGATAAGGAATTAACAAAAAAAAACCCCGTTCCGTTCTGTGCAATAAAGCACGCTACGATTTCTTATTATTTTTTTTATGTAGAACAGAAACAAAAACGACACGTAATTATTTGCGAGGCAATAACGTTTCGAGCGAAATATTGGTTAAGAATGTTTATAATGAAAAACATGTGCAAGAAAATAATTTAAACGCGATATGTTTGACCTTCGCGTGAATAGTTCAATTTATTTATGGTTTTTAATGCGATTGCATTTCAACAGAATTGTTTGAAAACTAGTGATACACTAGAAACGATTTCATTGACCGGATGAAATATGCAATATGGGTACAAATTCAATTAATATGTATACCCTTACACGCATTCTTCAATGGCTATATATGGAGAAATGCACATTTATATACACACATATAGACCAGTGTATATACATATATATATTTATATATATATATATATATATATATATATATATATTATACATATATATATATATATATATATGTATATTATATATATATATATATATATATATGACTCATTACATGATAAATCAATTAAAGTAATGGACATGTGTATCGAACGATTCAACAATGGTTATATTAATTTTATATTATAATAATTTTTAAATTGTTTCACCCACTAGTAAATACAGACTATACGTACAGTCGAACAAAAAAAAGTGTCTACACTCATGACTTGCATACAAAAAAAAAATAAAAAAAACATTATAAATTAGTTTGCTCCATTATTATGTTTAATAAGTGATATTCTAAAATTTTTTCCATATAGAACACACATTTGGTTTTTGACAAATGGGTGGATAGTGAAATTTGGGCCAGGATGAGCAGTAAATTTAAATGGTGCTCGCACTCCACCTCTAATGTTCCATTGCACATTTGAATTTTTATTTTCTTTTTCGGACTCATTACCTTCTTCATCCTCATCATTACTTTTATTAGAAAACGTTACAAGTGTTAGATGTGATTAATACACGTAAAGATAACCCAAGTATTAACAAGAATGTTTAAACATAATATTTTTTTATTTAGATTATAGGATTTAAATACATATGTACATATTTATTATTATTTAAATAAATTATTTAATACCTACAATAGTTTCAAGTTCTCTCTGTCTCTCTCTTTCTATATATATATAGAAAGAGAGACCTATATATATATATATATATATAGATAGATAAATATATATATAGAGAGAGAGAGAGAGAGAAGGAATTGTACTGAGATATGTACGGAGAGGTTCATTTTTTCTGACAGAGCCTTCCGTGACTTATTTATTACTTGTAAAAATACTTTGTTTTATTAACTACTATTCCTACTAAAATACTACTTATTCTCATTAAAATAATAAGCTAATGAATGTAATCTAAAATATTTTTTATATACTTTAAAGACAATCAATTTTTAATCATATTTATGATTATCTCTCTTTTCTGTTTTCTTGGATGTCAAGATATATTTTCATCGCTATCAGTAAAACTCATCTGGGAGGATAAATAAAAATATTATTCACTTCACACGTTTTTCTATTACACCCTATAATACCTTCTCTGGATAACAGAGGTAAACGATTCACGAAACAGAGAGAAAACTACTTAGAAATATTCTAAAATGTGCTAAAATTACAAATACATATTTTTTTATCTAAATTTTACAATAAATAGCAAAAGCGATTTTTTTCCATGACGAGTATACTCGACATTAAATAAAAAAATGTCATCTTTTCATGACGAGCATACTCGACATAAACGCTTAAGAGGTTAACAAAAGAGGGAATATGCGACAGGTTATAGTTTTGTTCTCATGAGAATTATTATCATTATATGAATGTTAATTTATTACCATGGTCAGAATCAGTTCTAATATTGGAATACTAACATTTTCGATCAGCATATATATATATATATATATATATATATATATATATATATATATATATATATATATATATATATATATAGATATATAACTAAAAAATGTCAAAACAGATACTTATTCTAAAATATAATAGACATTTTTCTTTTACAGAAAAAGCACGAAACCTGAACTGCTGAAAAATAGATCAATATATCCGTCGGAATCCATAAATTTCATTTTTCGGTATCTGCTATACACATTAGTGGGTGTCACGTCACTGATAATGCGGTTTACGGTAAGTTTAAAATAAAATTTTAAGTTATTGAGTGCTTTAGAACAGAGATAGCCAAGATGCCGACAACAGAGCTATTTATAATTCTGCGTAGCTCTTTGGAAAATAAACTCGAAGTATAAGAATGAAATTTACTGTAAACAATTTCACTCCAGTTTATTTTCTAAGGCCGGTGGTTTTTCTATAGTCACACTTCATTTGATTCATTTTATACTATTTAGTTTTTTTTTTATAAACGATTTTGGAATCGTTAATTCAGTATTATGTCGTTACCGTTAATTTCGAGTTAAATTTCCAGTAACGAATCTTTCATTCATCTAGAAATCACAAAAATGTTTAATAATTGACTACTGATAATATTTATTGTTGCTAATTACGCATGTAACAACATTCAGCACCAGCTACAAAAAAAATCTCAATCAAGATGAATATCACGTTAGCCATTCATTTTTTTAAATATTGATATTACCTTTTTAAATATACAATTATTCCCGTGTGTCCATAATTTTCATACACAACTTATTAAGAAAACATCAAAAATATAAATTTCGAAAGTAGAAATAATTCAAAAAAGTATACACCTTTGTCTTTTGAAACATATTCAAAAGAAACTTAAGCGACATTCCGAATATATATATATATTGATAAAATATTTACATATAGTATAAATATTTGAATATAGATATACATGACTTCTGAAAAACACTGGAATTATGTTTTTTTTTAAACACTGACTAATACACTTAAAGATAACGCAAATATTAACAAGAATATGTAAACATATTTTTTTTTATTTAGATTACAAGACTTAAGTACAAATATACATATTTATTATCATTTAAATAAATTAGTTAATACCTACAATAATTTAAAATTCTCTCTCTCTCTCTCTCTATATATATATATATATATATATATAGTGAGAGAGAGAGAGAGTGAGAGAATTGTCGTACTGAAAATCTGTACGGTAAGGTTCATTTTTTCTGACAGAGCCTTCCGTGTTTTTTCTTTAATACTTGTAAAAATATTTTGTTTTATTAACTACTATTTTTATTAAAATAATAAGCTAATGAATGTAATTCGAAATATTTCTTATACACTTTATACATAATTAACTTTTAATAATATTTATGATTAAATAATAAATAACACGTTGTCATGGAAAATATACATATATCTATACATATTTATATATATATATATATATAGTTTGTCAGAAGTACAATACATTTGGTTACTATACCAACAGTATAAATAAAAAAATGAATAAAAAACAAATTCATTATAATGACAGCTGAGAACATAATAATTGAAAACAAACTTGTGTAGAAGTGCCATATGCATTTCTTTAAATTAAGCGAGTTTGAAGAAAAACATACAATTTACTATATTCAAATGCATATTTGTTTCAAATCACTGGATCAAATGTTTATGTTTTAATTTTATCAATATTGTAATAAAATGTGTAGTGTATGAAACCATTCCATATTCATAAAAAAAAAACAATAACGTTAATCATGTTATTTAAATTTCAATAATATGTAAAGTGTGCGTATTGTTTAATTCGAGCAATTTGAATAACAATTAAAGTAATTTAAATAATTAATGCTCGTCTAAATGGATTGTCCGAGTACACAACAACATTCAGCCATAATTTATATATTCTTATTATTTTTTTAATTTCCAATGGAATATTAATCAAGAATTCGGGTTAATTAATCTATTCACTTATTATTGGATTTCACTTATTAATTACGGTACGTACATACAAACGATAACGGTTATTTTACACATCAAATATTTCGATTATTACTATGTAGTAAAATTCGAATTATGTTAATTTTTATACATCCGATCGCACGTAATTACTTATTCTCGAAATCGTGAGGTTTTCTTTTTTCAAATAAATTATACGTGCATAAATGACTGCAGTCGTTCTTTTAAGAGCCGACGTTTCAAACTCAATAGACTCTTGACGGAATCGTGTTGATTTGCCATTCTAAAGAAAGTATTTCGAATATTAATTCATTGTCCTGAATATTGTTAACAGTTTCTTTTTTTTCTCGGCCGACCAATACGTCTAGATGAACATCTATGATTATACCACCTATTTATTTATTTTAATTCGAGCGAATTATTCTCGGAAAAAAGTATAAATCGTTGCAAGCGTGTTATATATTTTTTTTTCTTAAACAATAGCAGTTTTCTAGTCATTATTAAACTATGCGCGTATCAAAACAGATAAGCGCGAACTGTAACTTGATGCGTGCAAAAGTAGAGAATTTCTAAAATAAGTCTTCTGGCGCTTCAATAAAATCACATGAGGCAGTCTGACAAATTGGGAAAAAAAACACTGTAAAGAAATGAAATTACTAATCTCTAAAAGAACAATTAAATCAACAACTTATTTATAACAATTTTAATATGTTAAATATATAATTAAAATACAAGTCTTAAAATAATATTAAAATATAAATATGGATCAAAAAATGATAAAGGGAACAATTTTGTATTTTAAGGTACCTAACGCCACTGCAAACTGATATACCGGGTTGCATATGGGTGCCGCACCACTTACAGAATAATTGAGGTTTTTTTTTTATATTTAATATATTTGAAAATTTCAAGGGGTATTTAAAAGCAATACAAAATTATAACGAGTGCAAACAGCCTTCATTCGACTTTTATTTTTTAAGAAGAATTCAGTTCTAAGAAAATGCTATTAAATGTTTAAAAGTTTCTTGTGAAATATCGTTTTTGAGATCGCTTGTACACCCACTTTATTTAAAAGAAAATAATACCGTAATATTTTTCTTAATATAACATTTATATTATTCTTGGAAAACTTCAAACAAAAGTGATATTATCATTTTCAGTGTTTTTACGTTGTATTTTCGATCAAACACTTTTTAGTAAAAGCGTATTTAATTTATTATTTATTATGTTTCATTCTTAATTCTGAGATTGTTTAATTTCTATAAGCTGTACGAGTATACTCAATACATAAAGTGTGACAAACATTTTTTCATCGAATATAATTTGAAATAAACGAAAATATATTTTCACACTAACACATATATGCATATATATATATATATATATATATATATATATATATATATATATATATATATATATATCTGACAATATTCTCTTAAATACAAATAAAATTAAAATATAAACATATAAACCATTAATAATACAATAATAAATATAAACATCTCAAATCATCTACTTGTAATTTTTCTTCTTCTTGTTATCCGGAAACAAATGACTGTGATTACTGTTGACGTTTCTCAATTCATTTTTGTAAAACGTGTGGGGAAAACTGATAAAGAAATAATTAAAATATACTAAATAATAATAAAATTAGAATATAAAAATATTAATAAAAATTTACTATGTAAGTAGTTATTCATTACTTTTAGTATTTTTATTTATTTTTTCATAAACGGTGATAATTTGTATTAACTTAACCTTAATAATACTATAGTGAAATGTATTGTGTATATATATATATGCAAGCTTGATAACTGAGGTACAAATAATGGTAACTCGATAAAAAATGAGAATATGAGTTGATATTCAAAATTAATTTATATTTTAGCTCAATAATTGCAACTTTGTTATTATTACAGTTGTTTATGAATATAATCATTTGTTTTTTTAAAATAATAAATACATTTAGAGAAATTGGATTCAATTTATTTTATATTATTAGAGGGTTTAGGGGTTCTTCACCAGTTATATATATATATATATATATATACAAAAGAAAGCTACGAAAAAAAATTTCAAATTATCTGTAACTTTTTTTTAATCTATATAACATATTGGAACTATACTTACACTTATGTTAATAATTTTTTTAGACTTATCATTTTTAAAATTTTTTAATACAATTTAAAAATATGATCGCAGAAAGTGATTGTTTGTTTTTTTATTTACAGCTATACGATACTTATGCTATATAAGTGTGTGTGTGTGTGTATGTATATATATATATATATATATAAACACACATACACCATATGGTTAATAATCTGTTACAATCGATTCGGGAGTCGGCATCGAGTCAGAAATTATTTCAGCGACTACAAAGGTTAGTACAAACTAAATATTTTGGTTTTAAATTGCTGTGTAAATATTAAATACTATTATCAATTTTAATTTTATTTACTCATCTTTTAACCTTGCTATAGTTCGATTTTGTCAAGGAATGTAAATCGAAATATCTTTTCCAAAAGTTTTAGATATATTTTGTCGTTACTGTATGTCTCATTCAAGTGATATGAATTTTGTAATTGTTTATCTACAGATTTGTTGAAATAAATAACTGGTTACTTGATCGAACCTTTTAGTATTTGATCAAGTGACATGTTTAAAAATTACATGTAGTAATCAAATGGATGACCGGTCGTGATATGTTTTTTTTAATCTCGAGCTTCATTAAATATCCCATTTTCTGTTTAAAAAAAAATCTAATTTAAAAAATATCGACCATGACAGCGTTGCAAAGTAAACAAAAAAAAAGAAAATCGAATGTCGTAGTAAAAACAATAACGCATAATCACGTATCATTCTTTAAACAACTTTCTAGTTGAAATTCTGAAATATTCGTATGAAAATTGAATAACAGAAAGTAACGGTTCAAATGGCACGAATATAAATCATCCATTATAATCGTTTGTGCATCTCGAATAAAAGAGCATTCAAGCGGAACGCGTGATCGTTTAACCGTCTAGCCATTAATAATATTAATTAAGTAATGCACGCGTTCTATGCCACGCCTTTACATCACAAAAGTTGCAAACCGCTCTCTTGCATGCTTTCATTCGTCGGTCAAATAATAATAATGTATCTAATTAGTGGTGTTTTAACAGTCAACATTTTATAGATACGTGAAACATTTCGTTCCGAGCACAGTTTTAATGGCGCTTATGAAACACATACAAATGACAATACAGTTTTCTCGGGGAATTTTAAATACTCTTCACAATATTCTCATTTTTTTTTAATCGTCGTTGCGAAAACGTGTACACTGGTACTTAAATATGTAATTAATTTTAAAAGTGAACACGTAATTCTGACTCAAATGTTAATCCTTTTTACTTTCTCTACATTTATATATCTGTCAGCCTTTCATCATTCGTTTGTTTAAGCACGAAACTGAACTACTATGAATAACTCGTACAGTACTGACATTAATATAAAATAAACATTAGGTTTGTCAATAGTTTCCATTTCCGATAACAAAATTGCAAGTATGTTACTGAACGCCTTTTGATTATTTTATCAAGTCAGTGATCTAGTTTTTAATTTAAGCCCACTTCTCGATAACGTATTTGCCATTTTCAGAATTGGACTGTTTATCTTTTTCCTTGATACATTTTCATTTATAGGAAACAGTATCGAATATAAGTATTTGTACATTTAATCTTAATGAAAAAAATATATAGCAAATGCCGTGAAACAGTGTAGTAACAACTAAAAAAAAATCGCTTTCCGGTTTTCAATTAAGTACAGAGTAAATAATGATTTCAAAATAATACTTGTATTTTACAATACTTTTTTATCAATAAAACATTTTAACAAGCACCGAATTCCTGTTATTATAATTAATGTATTGTAGAATTTTGTTTTTCATATAAAAATTAAATGTATGACTTCTTGGCATTTTCGTACGGAATGAAATACAGTAATTTTTTTTAGTTTTAATGTTATTAAAAAATACAGGTACACACATTGTCGACTGTTTTCATAAGCAAAAGTATTGGCATATATTAAATTTTATTTCAAATTAAATTATAACAAAAATTTTATACTGTTGACAGGTATTTGAAAAAATTTTAGATCTAAATTTTACATTTACATTTTTTAAAGAATACTATTGTTTTTATAATATGTTTGTTTTTATTTTATTTTTATTTTTTTTTTCATATTTTCTAATTTTTTTTTTTTCATATTTTCTAATTTATTTTTTACTTCCTCCTAAATATATTTGATAGAATTTTGGTTAGAGAACTAAGTGGATATGTTTAAAATATCTAGAGAATTATATAGAACTCATTTATGAATTTATATATGCTGTGAATTTCGAGCCATTCTCCTCTTGAAAATAGAAATCATTCTTCAAATCTAATTTCTTGGTATCTTCTTTAAACTTTTTTCTCTTAATTAATGGAGCAAGCAATTATATCCACCATGTTTTGAATAAAACCTAATCAATCCTAGACTGTACTTATAATCTCTCACTATACAATCCGTCACTTTTCATCATTTTTTATAAAATCCTGTATAAGTTACAACTATTCTAAAATTATAGCATCGGACCAAAAGCATTAAATTTCATTTTAAGAAAAGACAAACCGTCTTTTAAAATTATTATTTTAATCTAAATATTTATTACAGGTACTCAATTTTTTTAATTAATTTAACAGGCTTATAATTGTACCGACATGGTGCAGTTAACGTTCAATTATCTGAGAATGTACTTTTCATATAATTATATTTTTTGAATCTATATATGAATCACAATAAATTAATTTTCGGTTATTTTTCATATTTGCAGTTGTCTAATTTATATACTCTTCTTCCACTTCAGAGTTTATTTTTCAAAATATATTTTCTTTTTAAATTAATTAATTGTAAACCTCTTTTATGAAAAACAACATTTTTTTAGGAATATAATTTATTTTTTATGAACAACTGAAACATTATTTTTCTTTCGAAACTTAATATCTCTTTATTTTTACTATTTTGTTCTTTTCGCTGATGATACATCGCTTAAAATGCTTAAAAAATATAAACCAATAAAAGAAAATGCCAAGAAAAGACTGAAGTTATTTTTTTATAGTGATTACCGGATATCTTAAAAGCCGATAGTTTAAATTTGCAAATAATTTTGTCTATTAATAAATTCTTTCAAAATAAAGGTATTGTAATATTAGCGTTCTTTTAATATTTTTTTTAAAAAAATTATTAAGTTAAAAACATTTTTTTATAAAACACATATATGCCAACACCTATATCAAACTTTTTCTCTCTCTCTCTCTATATATATATATATATATACACATATACATACATTAACATACGTTTATGATATCATAACTAATTTAACTATAGACTATAAAATATTAATATTCATTTAATAAAACAACTATAAATCAGTTATTTATTAAAATGCATATGTTGCTATGATAGATATTTTACGAGACGTATAACATAAATGGCGATTATAAAAAAAAAGAATTTCTGACAGTCACCTTCTCTTAATGCTTTAATATCAACTCACTTGGATTATAGTTTAAAATTAAATTTCGCAATTTCAAACAGCTGTTTGTTTAAATTAATATTTTAAAAAGAGTGAATGTAGTAGATATTTATTTTTTTTAAACAAAAGAAAGTAAAGTAAAAGCAAACGTTTACATTAATATAATGTATTCATGGAATCATACAATGCATAAGAATCGGAAAAAAAAAGAAATTTATTGTGTGCATTCCGTTCGAGTGAAATTATCTGACCTTACGATATCGAATTACATTAAAATCGGAAAAAAATCATAAAGTCGAAGAGTGGAAGCTTCAATAACACACTCTTATAAACTAAATGTAGTCAAATTGCTCGACGAAAACAGATTATATTGATTAATATACTGCTCACACGTATGCTTGCAGCACGCGTACATAAATATTATATGTCTGTATGTGTGTGTATAATAATACATGTCTGCTGTACTCCACTCCTTTATATCAAAATATTTTCATTATTAAATTGAACTTTCCTGTTTGTGTCATAAACAGATTTGAACGATTTTATTAATAGCTACTAGAATAGTATTTTAATAATAAAGAAATAAATCGAAATTAAAGTCAACATATAATTTATTGGTGTAAATATAATTATACATTGAGATGACGTATCATATTTTATAATTCAGATATCTATTTTAATTACATATTGAAATAATTTACATTTATCTGCACGATGTAAGATTTTCTTGATGCTTGTGAAGTTCTTCATGTCGTGTCCATATATTTTCATCGCAATATTTTTTTCACAAACCTAGAATGTCTGATAATATCTGACGAAAAATATAAACGCATATTGTTCCGAGTAGTACACCATTTTCAAAGAAAATATCTTGTATGGTATCAATATTTTAATCATACACCCGTCACACAATTTCTAGTTATCTAAAGATGTATGTATGTATGCATGCATATATATATATATATATATATATATATATATATATATATATATATATATATATATATATTATTACAAACACACATACTTAACAGAAAGCATGCCTATCATATAGAACTTTGATTTTTCTAAATGATGTTTTTTTTTAATAATAATGACTTGTATATATCACAATATTTTAAAGAACTTTTTTGAAAATCAAAATCAAGAATCTTAGTTCCAGCGCTACATTGGCACAAGGAATTTTCGAACTGCATCATAGTTGGTAAATATGACAGGTCAGATTTGTGTACAATATATTTAGTCACGAATGTGAGCGAAAGAGTAACATATACTTCTGCATAAAATACTCTTAGTGTGCGTGTGCGGAATGCGTGGATGGTATGTGCTGGCGAGCGAGGTGTGTAATACTTATGACACACCTCACTCGCCAGAACATACTCTGCACGCACTCCCGAACACACACACTGTGTGTGTGTGGTGTGTATGCTGGATGTGTGTAGGGTGTGTGCTGTGCGTGCGGCGTGTAATATATATTATTACACGCCGCACTCCCAGCACATACCCTCCACGCAATCCGCGCACACACTGTGTGAGTGTGGTGTGTATGCTGGATGTGTGTAGGGTGTGTGCTATGTGTGCGGCGTGTAATATATATATATATATATATATATATATATATATATATATATATATATATATATATATATATTATTACACGCCGCACTCCCAGCACATACCCACCACGCAATCCGCGCACACACTGTGTGAGTGTGGTGTGAATGCTGGATGTGTGTAGGGTGTGATACTGTGCGTGCGGCGTGTAATATATATATATATATATATATATATATATATATATATATATATATTATTACACGCCGCACTCCCAGCACATACCCTCCACGCAATCCGCGCACACACTGTGTGTGTGTGGTGTGTATGCTGGATGTGTGTAGGGTGTGTGCTGTGTGTGCGGCGTGTAATATATATATATATATATATATATATATATATATATATATTATTACACGCCGCACTCCCAGCACATACCCTCCACGCATTCCGCACACACACTGTGTGTGTGTGGTGTGAATGCTGGATGTGTGTAGGGTGTGATACTGTGCGTGCGGCGTGTAATATATATATATATATATATTATTACACGCCGCACTCCCAGCACATACCCTCCACGCATTCCGCACACACACTGTGTGTGTGTGGTGTGTATGCTGGATGTGTGTAGGGTGTGTGCTGTGCGTGCGGCGTGTAATATATATATATATTTATATATATATATATATATATTATTACACGCCGCACTCCCAGAACATACCCTCCACGCATTCCGCGCACACACTGTGTGAGTGTGGTGTGTATGCTGGATGTGTGTAAGGTGTGTGCTGTGCGTGCGGCGTGTAATAATATATATTACACGCCGCACGCACAGCACACACCCTACACACATCCAGCATTCACACCACACTCACACAGTGTGTGCGCGGATTGCGTGGAGGGTATGTGCTGGGAGTGCGGCGTGTAATAATATATATATATATATATATTACACGCCGCACGCATAGCACACACCCTACACACATCCAGCATACACACCACACACACAGTGTGTGCGCGGAATGCGTGGAGGGTATGTGCTGGGAGTGCGGCCTGTAATAATATATATTACACGCCGCACGCACAGCACACACCCTACACACATCCAGCATACACACCACACACACACAGTGTGTGTGCGGAATGCGTGGAGGGTATGTGCTGGGAGTGCGGCGTGTAATAATATATATATATATATATATATATATATATATATTACACGCCGCACGCATAGCACACACCCTACACACATCCAGCATACACACCACACTCACACAGTGTGTGCGCGGAATGCGTGGAGGGTATGTGCTGGGAGTGCGGCGTGTAATAATATATATTACACGCCGCACACACAGCAGATGCTCTGCACGTACTCCACACATACAGTACACAGTACACACATCTCACTCTCATCCTGCACACTTACTCTACACTTCTCAAACGGTCTCCTCCACTGACATACCTATTTACCATCTATGATATGTTCCAAATTGGAGCCAGCGGCATAGTTTTGAAACCAAAGTCCTGTTGAGAGATAATTCGTACTACTACCATATCTTCAAGTATGTGAAACTATGTGCGACGAACCTAATAAATGTAACTTACTAAAAAGTAACTAATTGCTTTATTCTCTTTTTCAGTGCAATTGATACCTTAACTGTTTTTGAAGTGTGAATTACTTCAACGAAATAAATTCCAGGTTCGAAGGACAACTATAAGATTGGCTGTCTATCAAATGTATTCAAGACATGACGTGCGACATATTAGAATTTAAAATATAATTAAATAATATTATATTATTTACAAATATTATTTCAATGAATAATAAAATTACTGTAAGTGTAAAAGTAAAGTGTACGTGTAAGAGAGTAATAAGTGTAAGACATGATGTTTGTATTGATTTCAAAAATAAATTAAATTTATAATGTATTAAATTATTTTGATACCAGTTTTTTCTTTTTATATAATGTTAGTAAACCTCTGCATACAAAAATATTATATATATATATATATATATACACCCACACACATTACTTATATATGCATATATATATACACGTGAAGCAAATTTGTGCAAAATCTGAAATGCCAAAGGTGAGTGCGAAGTCGGTGCATTTGGCTGCAACCTTGAACCCGTCATAGTTCGTTTCATGAACTTATTCGGATACAATACTCTCTGCAGAGTCTATATGTGTGTATGTGAATGTATACGCCATGAATGTATTCATATGCACGTATGTATGTATGCATATACATATATATATATATATATATATATATATATATATGTATATATATATATATACACACGCATACGAGACTAGTTCGTTTCGAAGATATTTATTATAACCGGATATGACGACATTATTCTGGATAGTCGTCATAAAGTAGTCTGTTGTCTACATCAACTCTTAAATGTATATATTACTTTGTCTCAACTTAAAATCCTGTTTCCAAATGAACGCAACAAAAAAATAAATGAACTAACACTCAGCAGCTGGTGGTGAGTTGTGTTGTGTTCTGTTATTCACTTTCATATAAACAACGCACTGTTCGCTTTCAACAATATGGTCAACATTATTAATGTATTACAAATTATTTAACACACACGCACACACTTTCATTTATGTGTAAACTAAAGTGTACTTCCAAAATATAAAATTAAAATATACGTACAATTTACAAACATACAATTAACTTACATACAGTCACATATATACAGAAATTAAATACGGCCGACCAGGCGCTATCGTTCATGAAAATTAATAAACATTATTTTTTTTTATTTCGCACATAAACACGAATGCTGAATTTGAGTAGTGGCCGTCAATAATGTGTGCTATATTCTACTAATTGCGCGTGTGTATTATGTATGTATATATGTACCCTGTTATTGATTTTATTTATATATATATATATATATATATATATATATATATATATATATATACAAATATACTCATATGTTTTATTCTAAAATTATAACAAAACATTTGAAAGCAACAACAGCATAATACAAATTAAGGTTAAGACAACAAAAAATTTTTAAATGTTATTTGTAACACTTTTTTTCTAAAACTAAAAATTAACAAGTGGAAATATTTGTATTTCTGTAATGTTATAATAAATGTGAACAGACTGTATAAATTAGTAATAAATATTGTCATGTTTCAGTTGAGAAAAATTAATAAGTACATACATAGACAAACACGCCAGTGTGTATATATATATATATTATATATATATATATATATATACATACATATATATATATATATAGAGAGAGAGAGAGAAAGAGAGAGAGAGAGAGAAACTAAAACAAATGGAAGTATTATAATCAATAAAGGGTTTGAAATTGAAACGAGTAAGTCATATTGCTATAAAACAATACAACAAGCTGAACAACAGAAATTATTGACTAGAGGCAGAGAATATTACAAGAGCAGGCCGAGAAAAGGGCCAATGAAAAGATCGGATAAAAATATCAAAAATATGTAGAGGAGGGAGACATCAGATCGCCCAAATAAATAAATAAAAAACAAATTAGAACAAATATTTAGCAATGCATTATCAAAGAAGAACGATAAATGTATAAAAATGAATATCGAATATATAATTTTTAAAAAAAACAATGCCGCAATTAAAACTTATGAGATAGGCTATTTTTAATAAACTTATTACAGAGAATTGTTGACTTACGAAACTTTTGGTTTTTAACTCCATCAGTTTGACTTTTAAAGATATAAAATTGTATGTGTTGTAAAAATTGTTACGGCTGTTTAAACAAATTACTTTAAAAACTTATGACACCGGTAATTCGAATTTCATTTGGTCACTGACGTCAGTCAAATTACATTTTTGTAAGAACTATACGAACATTGTTTCCAAATAAAATATTCAAGTTAAAAATAAACATTCGCCATCTTGAAAACAGAACGGCAATAAATAAAACAAAAAAAAAATCAAAACAAATATTCATATCAATATAAATTATTCAATTTATATTAACATATTATATATGTAGTGATTATATTTTTTTCATATATTTTATTAACCAAATCGATATATCTAGCAAGATCATTATTAGTAAATCAAATTTAATAAAAATGTTGAAACAGTAGATCTAAAAAAGTAAAACATTTGACAAGCATGCTTTATTTACATCAATTTAGACAAATATTTTCATTTTAATTATTTAATCTGAAACAGTTACATGATTTTTAAAACAAAAAATGTAATATAACCTTTAGAAAATGACCAATGCAAGACAGATCTCAATAATGATTTAACTTATAAGAAAAAACGAATCTCTAAAAATATTATTCAAATAAAGGTATAAAAACACGAATAAGTTTTAAATGAATGACTGTTTTTTTCGATAAAAAATGATACAAGAAATATAATTTTAATTAAAGAAATGCAAATAACATTTTGTTTAAAAATAAATCATCCATATCGTTTCCCTCTTTCCAATAAAATATGTTAACCGTAAAACCAACAACTTCAAATCTGTGTCTATGAAGTATAATAAATTATCTTCTTTATAATAAAAAAAAAATAATGCCATTAAAAATGGAGGAAAAATGAGATCATATTTATCGCATAACCGTACAAATATAGACACGCCCTTAAAGACCTTCGCTCAAAACCCAAGTATAATTAAGCAAACGCGATTAAAAGCATCGACTAACGATAACTGGTAAAATATGATTATTAACACAAATAAACATTCGTAAGTATAATGACGATTAAAAATTATCAACTGATAATTTTCACCATAATTCTAGAATTTAGAAATCATTTTTCCATATTTTGATAAAAAGTACAGGAAACTGAATTCCGTTTGTGGCTGACATATTTTTAATACATGTCATTTTCTAACCACTGATGTAACCATAAAACATGACAATTTGTGTAAACAATCCGATTAGAAATAAAGTAACAGTCATATATTTTCAATTAAAAGCATGTTCTAAAGAAATATACATGTACGGTACTAAAAAAAAAAATATATATAATTTAATGATATGACATACATATACACATACTTATTCACGTGTATTAATGTTAAAGATAGGAATAAAATAAGGAAGATACAAGAACTACAAATACTTCATGAGTGAACATATATATAAAAAAAGAAACGCAATTTATCTAATTAAAGAAAAACAAGTATTTGTTATATTTCAAAGCCTATATTTATTCGAATAAAACGGTTAAAAGAAAAACATTTACATTAACATTTCTTGCGTTTCCGAACTTATCTTGGCAGACTGACAATAAAATTTCATACTTGCACGCGGCTCAAACACACGTCACTTTCGAAAAACGCGGCAAACACGTGCGGACATAAATGAAACCACGACGCGAAAGAATGAGATAGCCGGGCAACATGACATCCCAAGTGTGTTGCTACAGTAATCCTGCCAGCACATTCCTCCAGCACTAATTACATTCATTAATGGCGGGATGTAAATTTACCGATCTAAGAATTACTAACATACTTATTTTTAGTTATTGATTGAAAGAAATCATCTGTACATACATGTATGAATGTTACAAATTCATAACCAAATTTTTATTTAGTATAATTTTCAAATTTCATTAATTATTATTAAAAAAAATATGAAAAGTTTTACATGAACTATTTTCGAATGAAAACATATGTATATAAAGATATTTGATTTTCGTTACTAGAAAGCATTCATATTACTTTCTGAAAAAATGTGAAAATTATGTGCAACATTAAAAGTATAAAAAAAATACAGAGAAAAATAAAAGGAAGCACTCATGAAGTTCAGTATTAAAGATAGATACGAAATAACAGAACACATTCACATACAATACCAAAGAAAAAAATATTTTAAACCAATTTATAACATGTTTACAACATGTTCAACTGTTATTATTAAACACAATCGATATTAAAAGAAATATAACAAAACTAAAAATCAAATATGACAGATGTACACAACATGTTACCTTTGAATCGATATTTTTCATCTTATCTTCGAAAGATTCTTTTGTTTATTCTAAACTGTTAACTGTCTTATAATTTAATATGTTTTAATTTTGAAATTCAAATAAAACTAGTACATTTTATACTAAAGATGATATTAAATTGAATGTACGAGACAACGTCGTAGAAATAATTGAACTGTTCACAAATAACAGAACAGCGTAATCAACGGATAAAAGTCGAACTATGTGATGATCCTTCAACTCAAATTTCTGGTTGGACAATTATATTAGCATACTGAAAACTTCTTGTGGGAAAGTGTTTCATCAATGACAATTGGAATACCGATATAATGATTCTCCCAAGATATCTTCAGCTATTTATACTGAACATAAAATATATCTCTTTAAATTTTCATTTTATAAAAAGGTCACTGTCAACAATTCATTAGCCAAAGTACAAAATTAAAAATTACATTCTATAATTATCGTATTACATACATACACACACATTATACATACTTTACATACTTTATATATATATATATATATATAATCTACTATACTGCTACATATAGAAAAAAAGTAAATTTTGATGAAAACAAGCTATTCATTTTTTATCTCTGTTTAAATTTATTTATTGTTAAAATAGGTACTTGTCTATCCATATCATTACATCCGTAAATATAAATCCTCCATATAAATCCATATCATTACATCCAAATATTTGTTTAATATTTTTTTTCAGTCTTGTCAAATGCACATATATCCTATAATGCAATTGTAAATTGCTATTTTGTTTAAACAACCTAATTCACTGTTTTACATATTTTCATATTATTTTTTTTGATTTTTTCTCTCTCTCTCTCTCTCTCTCTCTCTCTCTCTCTCTCTCTATATATATATATATATATATATATATAGCTAGAGAACGCCACACGAAAATAACGAAAAGAACTGAGTAAATCTAATTATTTTTAAAACAGGTCTGCATACGAAATTACATACAAGTATATTATACATTTGAAAAAAAGTTACAGAATACTAACTTCAAACAATAGTAATATGAATATTTATAGAACTCACGGCGTTTTCAATTACAAAAATTATTTCATTTTTATAATACTGCTCGAAACGCGTTATAACATATGTATATAACATTTATATAATTAGTTCTACGTTTGAATTATAAACATACTATAATATCACAAACGTCGTTACCGCAAAGATACGTTAAAATAAACTCAATCGTTCTTTAAATTCATTCGGTCGTAATTAATTTACTATTTACATGAGTTCATTCAAAATAATTTTATGAGAAAAACGCAACTGAATTTTACACTAAATTAATAATATCGCTCGTTTATACTCGAGTTTCATTTTTGTAATGTGTTCTAAACAGCACAGAATACAAATTATTATATTAGAAATTGTTCACACATAATATTATCTAATGGTAATTTTATAATGATAAATAAAAATGTATAAACTCTCGTTTTCATACAAAAGAACATTAGTAGATTATGAAGTCAAATATCATATACAATACTGTCCTGAGAAAACTCATTCTCTTTTAAAGAGAAGTAAATTTATGATTGACGTTTTTAGGTTCTGGTATTTCATTTTTTTTTGTATATACATACATACATATATATATA